>VMRN01000001.1:606554-680860 GCA_010277015.1 Poeciliopsis turrubarensis | reverse complement strand
ACGGCTGATGATGTTGGTCAGTACATCTGCAAACAGTATCCTGAACGTGGAGGAATCCAGTTTGGTCCAGATGCTGTGGCTCGTCTTTCTCTCGTTCACTGTGAGTATCATACAATATTTTCATCTTCAGCTTTTAGCAACAACAACCTGCTGACAGCAGAATCAAAATGATTTCATAAACTAAAGTAACCATAGTTACTCTGCTTTATCTTTCAAATCCTCCTCAGTGACAGAACATGAGAACCAGAACATGGTGACATTAACCTGCTCTGTGGAGACAGATGAACCATGTAAACACTCAGTGAAGTGGTTGATTCAGGGTGGGGAAAAAGACAACACAGAAATAAGACAATCATCGTCTTCCTGCTCTGCTACTGTCGCCTTCCAGACGTCACATTTCATTCACCAGTCAAGGTTTAACACGTTGAAGTGTGAAGTCAAGACAGGAAATAACGTTCAGCTTTTTACCTTCAGCTCTCGTCCATCGGGTGAGAAATTATGACAGTTAAAAGTCTCTTGTTAATATATATTAAATCACATAAAACAATGTTTTTCAAGAAGCATTGTTGACTTATGCACCATGTTTAAAGACAAAACAACGACAACATCGGCAGCTACAACTAAACCAGATGAAACATCAGGCAACAGAATGACAAGTACAAACACTCCAACATCTGCTCCAGCTGAACAACGTAAGCTTTACTTGTTCACATTTAGTGTTGCTTTTCATCACAAGTTAACGTCATAATGATTCTTTAAATACTTCTGACTTTTCACCTTTCCTGTGAAGGTTTCCTGTGGCTGTACGTCACTCTACCTCTGCTTCTGGTGGCCTTGATAACGACTCTGTTCATCCTGTTAACGAGAGCAAAAGGTGAATATTTTAAGTCCAAGACATTCAGTTCACCAGAATTTAACTTCTGAAGAAACTTAAGGGGCTAATCTGAATCTTTTTCATTTTTAGGCCACAAAGCTAAACAAATTTCCAATGACGTGAGTTTAAAGAATGTTCTTGTTCTAAATGTGTTTTACTTTACAAAATGTAAAGAAAGAGATAATGATAGGAAGTTTGTAGCAGATAAACAAGTATGAAGCTGATTATTATATTGTTTATCCAAATGTGTGACTGAATTAAAGCAGCAGCCAGGATACACAACATCTGCATGAATTGAATTACACTTTGGTTGTAAAATATCTCAAACAACATGTGCAACAGCTGAGCCAGATTAATCTGACTGTTTGTTTCTACAGGGTGTAACTCTGACTCAGTCTGCATCTGAAACTCAGCAGCAGGTAAATAACAGCCTCTCTTGTTCCCTGAAATGTATGTAAATGCTGCTCATTTTAGAAAAGTATTTAAAAATAAAGCCGAAGTTTCCGTGAGCTGCTGTGCGACAGAAAAAACGAGAAGTGAAAAGAGAGCTAGGTTGAGACATGAGCCACATGTTGTGTGTCTGCATGCATCACTTGTTTCTGAACGGTTCTCACTCTGCAGGTTGACCCAGAAAATGGAGTCTCTTACGCCTCCATCAGCTACACCAAGAAGTCCAGCAGCAGCAGGGTAACCTGTCTCTATTCTTGTTTCTAACTTGTCAGGCTTGAGCAAAACTAGTAGTTTCTCAAACAGTGTAAAACGGTTTATTTGGCAAATTGACTTTTACCCAGAATGAGGAAAAATCCTAGTAAATCAGTGAAAATATGAGAAGGAAAAAGTGGACTTACACAATTTGAGAAAGTCTGTTGGACTATTGTGATCTACAGGTTCTGAGATCTCCACTGCAAACAAAAAAATCCACTGAACTGGTGTTGGAATAGTTAAATCAGACCAATTTAACATTCCTAGAAAGGCCTTCCCACGTTAAACTCTACTGAAAGTAAAGAACTGAGCTTAAAAGTTGAGTCTGAAGCAGAAAAACAACCAACTTTTAAGAAAATGTTCCATTTCTCCCAAGAAAAGTGATCAAATACACAGACAGATGCAACTTAAACTAAACGTAAACACAAAATCTGGATATATTTAAAATGATTGTATGCAAACGTCTGATCAGAGGTGCTGCTTGTTTTCTGTTTCTGCAGGCTAAAGGTGATGATGAAGGTGAAGCTGTGACATACAGCACGGTGAAATCTCCAGCCATCGATCCCAGCAGCCTCTACGCTTCCATCAAATAGCCAGACAAGCAGTTTGAGGTCCCAGGAAGGAGCCAAATGCTAGATTTGCTGTTACAGGTGTGCTTTGTTGAAAAAAGGGAAATCAATCCATCCATCCTTCCATCCATCCATCCATCCATCCATCCATCCATCTGCCGCTTATCCGGGGTCGGATAGCAGCTTAAGAAGGGAAATGCCTCATTATTAATATAGATAACTGAATAAAAGAATGAAAGTAATGTATATTGCACTTGTTTAGCTGTGCTATGGTTAATTACTATAACTTATTAACCGAGCTTTGCAATGTTTGTTTTTTATTTTAAATTCCAATTTTCAACTGAAAACCAGGAATTTTATTTTGCAGGTTCAATGTTTGATATTTAAGTTTCTCATTTTTATCTGAGTATCTATCTGCGACTGAAGAAATGGATGTGCTATAATTAGTATTTTAGTGTCATAAATGACTCCGTCCAGCAGAGTAACTGAGATGTGGAACTGTAAAAGTCATATCAGCCGTCTTCAGCAGGAGATTTTGAAACTGGACAAAAAAGGAGAACAGCTCTCCAACCCTCAAGTTTTGTTTTCTTGTGGTCTTATTTCTTGAAAGAAACCACCAATTTAGAGAAGTAGATGTGAGAGAACAGGAAAGAGACGTTTTGAGAGCCAGTTTGCACAGGACCTCATTAGGAATTATTTAATCATGTATTGATAATCCTTGTAACAACCCTGATGATTGTTATACGTTTAGAAAAGTCCTTTCATTTTTTGCTGGAATAATTACAAGTTTCCAGATAATAAAGCTCATTTCTTAATCGTGTTTGTGTGATGCCACCTGCTGGTGAAATGTGAATAAAGTTTATACTGTATGTGAAGGGTTATGTGTTGATACCTTGCAGTTTACATTTGATATTGTTTTTGTCCATAAAATTCAGGAGAAAATTAAGCTCTCCATTTTTATTTTATTTGTATATAGGTTTAATAAAGAAGGCAACAAAATTCTGTTGACTAATTTGTATGACTGGAGAATGTACAAAGATAAATAAACTATAAAATGCAATAAAGAAAAGTTTTAAACAACATATAATCTCCAGTCATAGACACTGAAGAACAGTTTAATTTTAAAATGAATTTTTAACTTAACTTTAAAAAAAAGATTAGAAAAGATGAATCAATCAGGGCTCCTGTTGTCTTCTTTTCATATTTAATTTGTAAACCCTCCTCCAAACCAGGAGGTGGCGCTGCGGGTTATGTTCAAACTGAGGCAGGAACCGGAAGTTTTCCTCCGTGGTAACAGTATCAATTTCCAGTGTTGTGATGTCGGCCGAACCTTGAATTTGTTGCTTGGTTTTATTTTTCTTTCAAATCGCAAACAATTAACTCCGACTTTATTTATCAAAACAGCTGAAAACTCAAACGGAAGTAGCTGTTAGTAGTTCGGTAAGTTTTAAACGCAGAATGACGTTAATAAACGATCCTGGTGATCAGTTAGCCGTTTGTTAGCAGTTACAAACGGTGTAGTCTATGAACTAGCTCGTTATTATTTTTATTCTTTACGTTTGTTAACATGTATGCAGTGTCGGGTAAAAATGTGTTGTTTAGTCACATATTTCTTGCTGAGCCTCTGAGTTCAGTGTTAGCATGTAGCATGCTAACGGTGGGAGGTTCCAGAAAGCGTCCAGCCTGCTTCAGGTTTCAGTCACTGGGTTTGTCTGCTCTGTGCGTTAGATGTGTCTGGGGAAACCTTAGGCCATGAGCAACAGTCATCCTCTGCGGCCTCTGGCCTCCGTGTCGGAGATCGACCACATCCACCTGCTGTCGGAGCAGCTCGGAGTGCTGGTGCTGGGAGAGGAGTACAGCGACGTCACCTTCGTTGTGGAGGGGAAGCGGTTCCCGGCGCACCGGGTCATCCTGGCGGCTCGATGCCACTACTTCAGGTACCGCTGCAAGTTCGGGTTCATCGGTCCTGCTGTTTTTCTGTGGTCTAAGGATCTCTGCAATAGATAGGCTTTATTTAAACTTCTAAAATACTTAGTCATATATGAACTAGTAATGTTCTATAAAAACTAAAATTATTTGTTTTGAAATAATCAGGGTTGTTTATTGTCCCTTCTTGCCACAACACACGTTGTTGCTGTATTGTCATTATCCACCAATTTAAGCTAAATGGATTCAAATTTAATTCTAAATCTCTTGTCTGGCTGTTTGATTAGAAAGGCGGGCAGAGAGACATTGGGGTCAGGAATATGACCCCATTTTGCATCATGATGGATGGAAGTTATTAAAATAACACTTTGTTGTGATGGTTGTGCTTCAGAACTGATTTAAAATAAAAACAAAAGCTAAAATCCTTCCAGCTGCACAGCAGCCAAAATTATGGGAATAATTGTCAAAAAAAATAAATCAACCTAATGTATTAATGTACCTTATCGAGTCCCAACATGCTGCCACCATGAAAGGTACAGTCCTATATCCATCATATGAATACTTACTTTTCACATCAGTTGGTGTGCAGCTAGATCATTTAGAAAACTAGTGACATGTGGCTCCAGTTTTAATTTCATATGTAAATGTTGTAAATGTAGCTGCAGTTTATCAAATGTAATTGTCTATTCTTGAAGAGTAAACTGAGGAATAGACGATCACATGACACAATGCTACTCTTCTCAGTGGTCTTCCATCTGATTTTAAGAATTAATTTCCCTGTGAGTCTGTTACCATCTGAAGTCCAAATCACTCTGATCTCTGTGCCTGCTTCAGGGCCTTGCTGTACGGTGGGATGAAGGAGTCTCAGCCCCAGGCTGAGGTTCGTTTGGAGGAGACTCGGGCTGAAGCGTTCTCCATGCTGCTGAACTACCTGTACACGGGCCGGGCCAGCCTCAGTTCTGCCCGGGAAGAGGTGCTGCTGGACTTCCTGGGTTTGGCTCACCGCTACGGCCTGCAGCCTCTGGAGGATTCCACCTCCGAGTTCCTGCGCACCATCCTGCACATCAACAACGTGTGCCTGGTGTTCGACGTGGCCTGCCTGTACTGTCTGAGCGTGCTCAGTGAGGCCTGCTGCGCGTACATGGACAGACACGCTCCAGAGGTTCTCAACTCCGACAGCTTTCTGTCGCTCTCCAAGGTAACATGATGGAGCTCATTACTTCCTGCTGCAGTCCGGAGAAAATATCCGTACAAGCTGTCGAGACGTATTTAACATTTTTTTTTGTATTTTATCTCTAATAAACTGCTCTGATTGCTCTTTATGTAGTTATTGATTGGAAAAGCTCCAACTTGACAGGTTATCTCTATGATTTGCTTGTATTTTTATGTTATATCTACGCCATATAAAAACACAAAATATTACAGTTTGAGGTAATAGTAAGAGCAATGTTATGGGGTTGCAGTTAGTGATTAATTAAGTAATTTATTATTCCATAAATCATTAATTGATTGATAAGTCAAAAAATGGCACATTCTGCAGATTCTTCATTTAACCACTTACAACCTTTTCATGCAGTATTTAAAATACATTAAAAAATGTAAATAAATGATAAATCACTTGTAGCAAAGGACGCATCTTCAACTAAAAATTACTGTTTGACTTAGCATCAGTACAGTTTAGGGTTAAAATGATTATTTATATTTCTAGAATAATCAATTAATAACTGGATGAAAAAGATTTTTAATAAGAGATTTTTTTTCAGTTAATTTGAACCAGGTGAAGCTATGACTGCCACCTGAGGAATGCTGGGTAGGACATATAGCAACTGATAAATGTTCAATACAAATTGAGTTTATTTTTTGTACAGTTTTGGCTTTCTGCTGCTCGGACTGCGACTGAATTGATTAAAAGTCCTTAATCAATTCCTAAATTTGTTGATGATTATTTCAATCATTGATCCATCCTATTAATTGTTTCAGCTCTTCAGTGTTGGCTTTTTAAATCCGACCCATGTTTTATTTGAATGTCTTCCTCCAGGTGGCGCTGCTGACTGTGGTCCGTCGGGACTCTTTTGCTGCCAGTGAGAAGGAGATCTTCCAAGCTCTGTGTCGGTGGTGCCAGCAGCACGAGGACGGGGTGTACACACAGGAAGTGATGTCAGCAGTGCGGCTGCCGCTCATGACTCTGACGGAGATGCTGAATGTTGTGCGGCCATCCGGCCTGGTGAGCCCCGACGACCTGCTGGACGCCATAAAGAGCCGCTCAGAAAGCCGCAACATGGACCTGAACTACCGGGGAATGCTCAGTGAGTTCTTCTCCGTCCGGACCCGCAGAGTGGCTTCAGCATTTCTACATCACTGTCTCTGTGTCTGATCCCAGTCCCAGAGGAGAACCTCGCCACCATGAAGCACGGAGCGCAGGTGGTCAAAGGAGAGCTGAAGTCTGCTCTGCTGGACGGAGACACCCAGAACTACGACCTGGACCACGGGTTCTCCAGACACCCCATCGAGGAGGACGGTCGCTCCGGCATCCAGGTCAAACTGGGCCAGCCGTCCATCATCAATCACATCCGACTGCTGCTGTGGGACAGAGACAGCCGGTGAGACGGCCTGCATCACCAAAAGAAATTAAACTCTGGCCGATAACTGTTGCTTTTAGAAATGTTAAATAATGTAGTTTATCTAGGACATCTGTTGAGTTGAAGGCACTGACTTATTTAGCTGATTATATCCTTGGTCTAAAGGTATTTAAACCAGTATCCACAATATGATATTGTTTCAGGTCGTACTCGTACTACATCGAGGTTTCCATGGATGAGCTGGACTGGGTGCGGGTCATCGACCACTCCAAGTACCTCTGCAGATCGTGGCAGAATCTGTACTTCACTCCACGAGTTTGCAGGTAAATTAAACTTTTATTTTCTCCTGGTTCAGTTCCTGCTCACTGTGGTTAGACCTCAACTCAAACCTTTAGGTTAAAATACCATTCAGATCTGTGTCATTTGATGTTCCTGTTCAGTGATTTGATTCTCCCTGTAGATGATTTCTCTTTCACCAGGTGGAATCCGTAGTAATAGTCCTGTAAGATAATGAGTTAAAAATCTGAAGAAATGCGAGGTATAACTCTCAATGAATTTATAAGAGCACATATATTATAGTAAAATAACAAAAAAAAATCTATTTAGGCTTGACTTCCATTTTTGTTGTAATTGTAATTACATTTAATCTTTACTTATCTGGTTTTATGTAATTTCTAATCTGTTAATTTATTATTTCATAATGTTATTTAACTGGGAGTCGCCGTGGGAACTAAACAGCTGTTTCTAACGTTACCAGGAACTAGCTTCAGTTGTGATGGATGCAAACAAACATGATTAGATGACTCATTCACAGCCTTTAAATGAATGCTGATACAAACAGTAGCATGCTACTGTAATTTGGATGTTGCACTTCCTGATTGTTACTGAGTATATTTTAAGCAGCGCCCTCTGACCTGCTGTAAAGACATAAATCTGAAGTACAATACTTTTATCTTTGTGTTTAGACTCTCAGCTTTGTCATTTTTGCAGTGTAAAATATTTAAATGTGATTTTTTTAAGTGAGATTAAATGCCTTTGAGCGGTTTTGACGGCATGAGAATGAAACTGGAAATAAAGGTGATCCTGGTTCCTGCTGCCACTGCTGTTCAAAGGTCTTTAGAAAGATATGTTTACATGTGTTACGAAACTTTAGCCCAAAAAAACAGATTGACTTCATTCCGACTGAATGTATAAGAGAGTTCATGTATATATGTTTGAGTTTGGACTTTTTAATGTGCAAATGATGAGATCATTGTGGTATAATCTCATTATTTATTACTCAAAGATAAAGCCAAAAAATGTTTTTTTTACAAACTAAATATACCTCAAATCTCTTAAGTTCAAAACAGAGCATATAAAATAATTTCAAAATAAATGTGCTTTTGTTTTGCATTTACTATATTTTGGCCATTGGAAGTCTAAACTTTTCTCTTCCTGTTTGAAAACTTTACAAAGTGATGCAGAGTTAAAGATCTGTGTTCAACATGATTTTGCTCATTGTTTTCATATTTCTACATTGAAAAAGATGCTCATTTTATTTTGAAATGTATCCAGATTCACAGTTGAGACTAAATGTGTGAAAATGTTAAATATTTAGAGAAATAAAAGGACAAAACAAGAACATTTTAATAATTTGGAATTTCTATTGTCTAATTGTTTGTTGACAGCTGTTTATCCCACTCAAAATGAATTCTTTAGAAACTTAAAGCGGTTTACGTCCTCTCAACAAGCTTAGAAAATTAACAAATGTTTGTGTGTGTGTGTGTGTCTACAGATATGTTCGCATCGTTGGAACACACAACACGGTCAACAAGGTGTTTCACCTCGTAGCTTTTGAATGCATGTTCACCAACCGTCCATTTACGCTGGAGAACGGCCTTGTGGGTAAGTTTATGGCTGAAAACTTGCTTTATATTAATACCTTTCATGTGTTATGACCTTAATGTTAATCTGTGAAATCACTGGACTCAAATGTCACATCCTGCCTCTGATCTGCTCCCACTGTTCCCAGTTCCCAGAGAGAACGTTGCCACCATCGCAGCCTGTGCCAGTGTGATCGAGGGAGTGAGCCGCAGCAGAAACGCTCTGCTGAACGGCGACACTCAGAACTACGACTGGGACTCGGGCTACACGTGTCATCAGCTGGGCTCCGGAGCCATCGTCATCCAGCTGGCCCAGCCCTACTCCATCGGATCCTTAAGGTCTGTAATGGGTCGGGTACCGTGTCCGGTTCCACCACCGGGTTAAACGGTCTCACAGTCAGAGACACTTTATTCTACTGTTCCTACGTTAGGAGTAAACATTGCTTTTTAACTGAAGTAATCAGGTCAAGTTTTTTCTTTTTAAGATTTTGAGGAAATACAAACTGGGCTTTTTTCACTCATTCCTCATGTTTCCGTGCCTCATTTTAATGTCAGTGGTGTAAATTGAAAAGTGAGTGACGTTAACGTAGGGTAAAATCTGCCTTTCAGGCTTTGAGCTCACGTTTCATTCTGTACGTTAAGGTAAATCTAACTTTACTGATTATGTTTCCCTGTGTTAATCCAGGCTGCTCCTCTGGGACTGTGACGAGCGTTCCTATAGTTACTACATTGAAATTTCCACCAATCAGCAGCAGTGGACGAAAGTGGTGGATTGCACCAGAGTGGACTGCCAGTGAGGAACCTCTCATTCCTGATGCTCAAACTCCTGCTAAGCAGCAGCAGGAATCAGTTTTATCTGAAGCTGTGATAAATTTAAGTTTTTAATGTAATGTTAAATCCTAATAATTTAACAAACAGTGAGTAAACATAAGAATAGAGATTTAATCGCTGCATAAAAATTAAGTTTGTCAAAATGGCTCAGAGTTTTATTCTAGAATGCAGAAAAATACTGTCTAAAATTATTTGCTTGAACTTTTTTTTCTCGTTGAAGTTATTTAAAGGGATGGCATTATGTATTTTTCAGGCACTCAGTGCAGTTTTATAGAACAAGCATGTAACTATGTTACCTTCAGTTGTTACAAAAATGCTATGCACATCAAATATGACCTAAAAAATGACTTTGTAATTTAATGAATTGAAATTGGGAAAGAGACCTTGGGCAATCTAGACCAAAGATTCACAATGCTCACCGTAACACAGCACCTCTATAGTACCACCAGTAGAGGGCGTCTCCACAGGATAGTGCCATGCTTGGTGGCCAACTCAGTTCAATTCTTTTTTTCCAAATGACAAACCAGAATCATACTAAACCTAGCAAACAGGGTTCTTCAGTAGAAGGTTGTAGTGATGTCATTTCCTCCCAAACTGCAACCATTGGAGGTTTTGTGGTCACACACATCACTCCAGTGGTTAGTCACTACGGCCTGAAAGTTTTAAACAGAGCAGAAAATAAGAAATGTTCTGAATGTTTCCATAGCTGGATGATCGTCTGTTTTGAAGTCGATAAAACAGAAAATTAGAAACATCCCAGGATGTTTTGCAACTATCATCTGCAATCAAAGTTTTTTTTTAATTTTTCCTGAACTGGATAATTTTCTGCAAATATAAATGGAAGTAATGATAATTGTGATCTGTTGACTCAATCCTGAAGTAGGACAGTTTAAAACTTATTTTAATATTTGTTACAGATCATGGCAGACTTTGAGGTTTGAGAATCAGCCTGCTTCCTTCGTCCGCATCGTTGGAACCAACAACACTGCTAACGAGGTACCAGAGCAGCTGAAAATCTGCTTTCTTTATCATTTTAGAGAATTATTCTGTTCTCCCTGTGTCCGGTGTCTCTGCTGCCACTCCTGATCTTTTAAATCTGAACTAGATCTCAGGATGTTTGTCGTGTTTTGACCTCTGTCTGAACATCTCTGCAGGTGTTCCACTGCGTCCACTTCGAGTGTCCCGCCCAGCTGGACATGAAGGTCGCTGAGGGCAGTCCGCTTTCAGATTTGTTTGATTCTGGTGTCGCCAACCAGCAGCAGCGACTCCAGCGACCTTCACGCACACAAAGCCTGATGCCCACCCAGCCTTCCTCCCCCCCTCCACCCTCTTCCTCACAGTTCCACCATTAAAAGCTCTCAGACCTCCAAATGCCATTTTGCACAGCTTTCACCATCCAGACTGCACTGCTCTGATGCTGCTAAGGTCCATTGTCTCGTTGTTCCAGTCCATCATCCCTCTGTCATGTGTGCAGCAGTAGAAATCTGTGTATCTGTGGCAGCATACTTTATTTATATCTCCTGTCTTCCTGGTTTTCTGACTGAAATATGATTTAAATGTACTGACATGTACATTTTATGAAGGTACTTTTTATCCTTTCAGAATCTTGGAAGTCCGATTTATTATTTTTTCTTTAACGACGAGGCAAACACTGACATGATTATGCCGTACTACTAAAAAAAAAGCAGTCAGACCAGGTAGAGAAGGGAACAGCTATGTGAATTTGATAAATTCATACTAATAACTTTGAAGAACAAAAAGGATTTGATCCTTATCAAGCTATTTTTTAGGAATTTGTCTTAAAAAACAGATCCAACTGACTTTTCTTACCATAAACATAGCAGAGTTGCAATCATATATTTTTTAAAGTTTAAAAGCTCATTCTTAAATAAACCCAGCAGAGCAGGGAAGTAAAAGCATCTTGTTGCTTTTTAGGTGCAAATAAAACTTAATCATGTTATGCATTTACATATTGAGTAATAACTGAGAATTTGAATATCAGGCTTTCGTACGCTAAACGAGGCAGATGCTGATTTCTGGTGCCACTTTTGATAAGAATTCACACCATAAATGAATGTTATAAGCGTTTAAGTTGCTTAATATGAATAATTGGGGGTTAAGTTTGCATAAAGACATAAATCAGGGCTCAGAAGCTCGGACCAAATTTAACATATGCACTAGGGCTGCCTGATGTGAAGAGTTGGAAATACAAGCAGCTGCTGTTTGCACTTTATTTTAGGACACATAAATAAAGTTTGCAGATTGGATTTTCTGACTGAATCACAGCTCAAGAGTTCTGATTGGGAGTCTTTCTATTTGCAAGAACAATTAATTTAAACTCTTAGTGGTTTCTGGGGGATGTAGTAAGATTTTCTGTTTGAGTTTTTTTTTTTATTTAAATAAGCTGTTCTGTGTTCATTTTTTTCTTGTGTGCATTGAAGTTTTGCACTTTTGAGTTTAAAGAAATCTTATTAGATTTGTTCAGTGTTGTATTGTGAGAAATAAGATAATTAGCTCAATTGTTTTCTCTGTTTCCACCTCCTCTTTGCAGTGTATGAGATTGATTAGCTGGTTAAAGTCTTCCTCAGTTCCTAAATGATATAGGACTGTTTATGTTACGGTAGAGATGATATCCCATAGCTTTATGAAATTTCCTAGTTTAGCTTTTTGCATATATTACTTTTGATCAGTGACGCTGATTGTGTTTCTGCACTCATTGTTCTACAAACTGCTTCTCAGTAATGTGATTTTTAAGTTTTGGAGATCAACTAACAATGCTGGTTGTGATTTCTGTGAAGGGCTCCCACTGATGTGCCCGTGTGGAAAGCTGCTGTTAGCCGTTAGCTGCTGTAGGTGACGTCTTTCATACAGGCGATGCAGTGACCTCGATCTCCTGAGTCCTCAAAGCTTCTGTTACAGAACAAGCTGTGCTGATTGATTAGCAACTGTGTTCATCTTGCTTTAGGCACTAATGCTCTGTTAGCTCATTAGACAACGTTGATGCTACCTAATGAGAGGTTGTTGTTGTCATTAAACTTTTAATAATCTTTGATTTTGAAACTTGAATGGCTCACTGTGGCATTTTCTTTAAAATGGAACACTTTTTATTTCTTTTTTAAATTGTGCAACCCGCATGGGTCCCACTCTACAGTAACTAACGTGGATCCATTGTGAAATCTCCAGATGTCTGCCCATCCCCTACTTCCATGGGTCCTGTGTTGCAAGTGTTGGATGAAGGTAACTGATAAAATGGGTGAAAGTTTTGGATGTAGCAACAATTCTGAAATCCTACTTGTGCAAAGTGGAGTTAATAACACATTTACAAATAGCAGTAAGTAAATGTATTATCTACCATTTCTTTCTATCTTTGGCAACATGAAGGTTTAACAACATCATCTATATTCCCACCTAATTCATTGGAGTAGTTTCATATTGATTGATAGTTTGATATTCCATTATATATTGGATCTTTCTCAGTTTTTGCAGAAGAATTTTTTAAAAATGTTTTTTAAAACTTTAAAAACTTTTTTTAATATATAGTTTTACCCATTTAACCACACCAAATACATCAAACTCTTATTTTTAAAATGTTAAATTTGTTTGATTTAGTTTAAAACTTTCTGTTTGAGCTTTACTCAGGTAAACAGATTACAGCAAAGCCAATAATCGCCACTAGGCCGACATGTTCACAGTCTCGCCTCATTTTAATGTCAGCTGCATAAAAAAGTCAAATATTTTCAATTATTTCCTGCTCAGTTCGGTTTAATCGTGTAATTTTTAGTTTCTTGCTTCATTCTGCGTTTGTCTCGTCGGTCAATATTGACATTTCTGGTTTGATGGACGCGTTTCCGGCCTGACGCGACGTACCAGCGCCGTGTGGATGGGGGTGGTCCTGCGCCGCGGTGAGGGGAAGGCCTTGGTCTATTTATTTTTTCTTTCTTTTATCTCACCCTCCCACCTATTTAACGTCGCCATAATTGTGTTTTATCTGTTTCCCGGGACGGCTGGTGGTCACTTCCCGTTTCTCGGTGTGGCGTGAAGCACCGGGACCCCCCCCGTTTCTCATTCCGCTCGCCGATCGAAACGTCCGAATGTCCAGCTGATTGCTTTGAGTACCGTTCAATTATCCCACTTCAAACCGAGCCGTTTGTTCTTCCCAACGGCCGAAACGGACCACCTTCACCGCCCTTCCTCCTCGGACTGTGGACTTTAACGGAAGCTAACACTCTTCCTTTGTTTTGTTTTGTTTCTGTTGGTTGTTGGACCGTTTTCCTCGTTCAAGGACCAGGCCCCGGACTCATCCTCGGCCTTGCGTTTCCATACTGGGGCTTTTTGGGGGGTTGTTGGAAGTCATGGGAGACACAAGTGAACGGAGCAAAGCTTCCTCTCTACCTCCCCGGTGTCCCTGCGGATTTTGGGGGTAAGTGTTTGAGCCGGTATAAACTAGATTAAGCCCTCTATCTATAACCGAAAAGTAAATCCGGATGAAATGTTCAAACCCATTGTTGTTGTTCTACCGAGCAGGCCGAGGGTGGGGGGTTGGGAAGTGGGCTAATAAATACACCTTATCGCTTTTAAAACAACTCAATTCAATCACATGTATGGATACATGATGGATGAATGTAATTCCGGTGGTGGGTTTTGTTTTTCGCTAGAAAAAGATGGTGTTTTAAATCCGTTCGTGAAGCCAGGAGATGACGTACCCGAGAGAGAAAATGATTTATTGCCAGCAGGTTTCTTCTAAACGTGCCATTTTGTCCTTAATCCTTGAAAAGAAACGCAAATAATAACTACAAACATGTGCTTTTGCATATATTGTAAACAATTCCTTCGTTCAAACAAGCTTTGAAGCTTATTTAACCGTTTTTACAGTCGGTTTTTGTCAAACTAGTGGATGAGTGTTGAATACCGGATGTGATTCACTCGTCTGCTGTGTTGCCCCATAGGAGAAATGACTTCATATGATGTTTAATCTATTCAACAGCGACACAAACGACTGTCAGTTTGTTTCTCTCCACCATTATGCAACTCACTGTAACACTAGATAGAAACAGAGTGTTCTCAGCTTATCTCTGTTTCATTACTGGACACACACCGTTTTATCCCTGATTAATGGAGGCCACCTCCAGACAGGAAGATACTCCCATGTTCTGTCACATGACTTGTCATTTGGGAAGCAGCCACCCCTCACCCATTTGCTCCAGTATTCTGGGTGTCGTTGGCAAACCAGAGCCCACCTGTCAATGTCAGGTGACCCAGATGGTACCGTTGAGTGTTAATGACTCTGGCTGCCTCCACTCAGAATAACACCTGCCTGCAGCCGCAGGCCGGCCTGACCCACCTAACCTTCTGGCTGCACTCGGCTCCGAACAGGACCTTCCTTACAGGAATGGATGTTAACCTTTAACGTTGTCCCTGTGTAATTTTAGATCCTGTTGAGCAGCTTTCAGCTTCTAAATGGACCAATTTTTCTGTGTTATAGGCCCTTCTTCCTCATGTAGTTCATGAAAATTACATTTTGAGATAATTTTTTAAACTGTCATTCTCAGTCATTGCTTTATTTAGCACTTAAGGCATTAAAAATCCATAAACGCAAGTGTAGGCTTCCTTATCAATTTACGACCTTTTATCTTGATTTTAAAAAGTGTTTTTGAATATTGTTACTTACTATCATCTTTTGGACAGTTTGAACATGTATGAGATATGTAGAATATTTTACTGTTGTTGAATCTAAATAAAGATGATCTGTGTGATCACTGTGACCAGTGTTATGTCAGTCCTATTGATCCATTTTGGTAACTTAAATCTGCCTAATTTTATTGAAAGTGTAGCTGTTTTGTTTTTTTTTTTGCATTTTTTTTTTCTCATGATAACTAGGTCTAAATAAAATACAAAAAAATCTTATCTCAGTAAAGTATAAGAATTCACAAATCCTGATTTGTGAATTCAGGATTTGTTCACACAAATGTTTTTGTTTGGACTTTGGTTTAATTTCAACAAATAAATAAATTTATGTGTAAGAACTTTAATTATGTTGTCTCAAAATGGAAACTCCAAGGTGTGAAGACAACGAGTCCGAGTGTTTTAAATAGTTTTCATTCCAGTCTGAACTTTACTGGCGAAGCCTCTCAGGCCAAGTTTGGATCAGATTCTAATCTTGATTAAACAAATATTGAAATAAAACAATTATCACCTTGTTAAAGAGCAGAAATGTATTCCTACTTGTCCTGCAGCAGTAGTGCCATAACGCCTGTAGGAAGAACAATGATGGGAAAAATCCCATCAAGTTTTAGTTTAGTTTGACAAGAGCGACAGAAACGCCTCAGTGTTGTCATGGAGACTAACGAGGGGTCCAGAACGGGATGGAAGCAGATGAAGGTTCAACATTGGAGGAAAACCAGAACAGAGCAGATGTTCTTCTAAGATTAGCCATCATCTTAACATCAGAGCTTTTAATGCTGATTCATAGTTCAGTCGGGACATCAGGATAACTGAAAACACGTAGATCACAGATTCAAACGGTGGACTCTTACATCTGTTTTCGCACACTTTTCATTAAAGCAGACAGCCAGTGGATTGAAATGAAGCAACATAATTAGTTGAATCCAGCCATATGGATATCTGGTATAACAGCAGTTTTCTGTTTGTCTTTGCTCGACTGGGACTTAAAGGAGCAGTTTCCAAAATAATGTTAATGTAAATGAAGCTTCCTGGCTATAGAGGTTATGAAAGCTGTTATAGTTCACTCAGGATGTGAGATAACTGTCATCTGAGATGTTGAAAATGGGCTTCAACTTGCTGACTTTTATTTATGACAGGAAGGGAGTTTTTTTAGTCCCATTTATAATCCTGTTGTGAATGAACATATTAAAAAAGACCATAACTTAGTGTTTTATCTAGTGTATAATTTAGCTTCTCCACATTCTGAAACAGACTCTGGATGTCTGAGCTGTTGAATAACTGTTACTGTTTTATCTGCTCTTACAGGTCCAGTAAAACCATGAACTTATGCTCCAAATGTTTTGCTGGTGAGTTTTTCGAACAGCTTTATTTGTTCCAGATTGTTCTTGCATTTTATTACTTGTTAACTGTTTCAGTACAGTAATGAGAACAGCAGGTGGCAGGAAACTGTAAAGCAGATCTAAGAAGTAAAGTTTGCAGACTGGAAAAAACTAATTCTCGTCAAAAAATAATGAATTTATCTGAATTAGTATCTTATATTTTCTCCTTCCTTTTAGTAAGGTTGTCTTGTTCTACAGGCTTTCTTAGGCTTCACCACATGAGAACTTTTAATACTTTTAGACAACGAGGTTTAGTTACCCAAGGGTGTTCAAAGTGAGGCTCGGGGGCCATTTGTAGGCCCTTCACTGATCTTGTGTGACCCGTTGATCACAATTCAAGAATATGTTTAAATAAATTAGAACAAAACTATGACTTTTAGAATCTACTTACAAAAATGTTAGCTAACACAAAGTTAGCTATGCTTGGCATAGAGCATGTTTTCCAAGCTCTGTGCCTTCATTTCCACTTTCCACTGGAAATTAAAAGTTCCGCTTCTAATTTCAGTATCTGAACTTTGCTAAAAACAGCAAGTGCTTCCAAATAAAGACTGGCCTAAAGCCTGTTTTATTATTAGTAAAAGCAGTGTTTTTTGGCCGCTTGTATGCAATTCCATCTGGGTGGGGCTTTAATGATGTTTTACTGATATGAAGCAGTTCTTGAATGAATCAGTCGATGTTACAGCCATCCCCAAGCTACACAGAAAATGTTATCTCTTCCTCAAACCTTCGTTCTGTTTAATCTTTCTCTTCAAACTGAAATCAGTAAAAACCGTTGAGATAAAAATAACCTCCATGTAAATGATCCTGTCAAGCTTTCTCCTGCTTTTTTGCATGCAGTGGATCTGATTACATTAAGATATTTCTGCTGAGTACTAATATTTGCTTTAAAACCTTCTCAAGTGTAAGAGTTAACTTAAATATGCAGAATAATTTAATATCTAAAATAGAACTAGTTAGTTCCTCCTTGGACATGTTTCTGTTTGGAGTTTAGTTTCTCTCCCGTGGTTAGCACGAACACTTGTCGCTTAACTACAGTCGTCACAATTTACTGCAGAGATTCAAATCCCTGAATGCGGTGGGTGAGAGCATGGTGGGTAAGTTGCATCATTGCTTTGCGGCGGTGCATTCAGGTCCCCTGTGACGGCCTCAGCAGAGCTGATTAAACGACAGATTCCTGTTTTCAAGATGTTTGTCTGTCATCCCAACCCAAAACCATTCCAGCTGAAGGAAGATGTTGAGTCACAGATCAGTTGATTGAAGAAAAGCTGAAAATATTTCCTTGATAATGAAATGTGACTCATGTAGATTATTTATAAGTGGTTTGAAAAGTACCAGACTCCTGTGGTTTCTGGGTTTCTCTGGTAATAAAGTTGTTTTTAGATTTTCTTTCATTTCCCGGACAGAGAAAAGCCCCATTTAAAGTTTAAACATGCTAAGAAATGCATGAAGTTTTCTCTAGTCTGGTTGTGGTGGATGGATGGAGGATGCACTGCAGCCCTGTCTGTGTCCATGGCAACCAGTGGGTACTGCAGACAGAGGACCTAAGGGCCCGACTCTGAGGCTCCCACCAGAGACAGCGCCGCTGCTCAGAATAGACCCAATACACACCAGTGTGGAGCCGAGCAGAAGTGGGTTGTTGCAGACCAGCATCCACTCTGAGCTTCAGTAACCAGACTGGGAACAATACCTGCAGGCTTCAGTCTGAGCCCAAACTCTGGTTTCCAAGGTGACCAAAGGGTTTTTCTACCAGCCTGGAAGTTTCTTGGAAATAAGAAACTATTTTTTTCCACTTGAAAATCTAAACTGAAGTGTGGAGATGCACTGATCAGTGTCAGTTATGTCATGTTTGAATTGATGACATATGATGAAAACAGAATTATGAAGTCGACATTTTAAACATTCATTAGCTTCTTAAACCAGCAGCACTGTCACTGTTAGCAAGGGTAGCATTATTAAAACAACAGTCTTTATGGATATTCCCTTGTCTTAAGTCATTCCCAACTTTCTCAAATGGAAGATTTTTCACAACAAAACTTTAAACCTTGAATTGAAAACGTCAAACTTTTAGCATCTGCACTGTTCCTGTCACCTAGGCGACTTTAAATACGAGGCATTCACTGATCGGTAAAATATCAGGTTTTTGAGTTTTCAATGAAACTGAAGATCAACTAAATCTGATCACTTTCTCTGTTTATCTGTAGTTAACTGGTTTTAACAAGTCTTTACCAAGAGGTTAAGGTTCACACTAACTGTCCTAAAAGACATGTAGCTGGTAAATTAAAAAGTGAACAAAATAAATATTTAGTGGCAAATGTGTGAGCTGAAAATTGTGTGTTGACTGTTAAAAGTTGTTTTTAACAAATTTGGAAAATTATCTAGAGATATTGAAACATGACTTTTTTCTGCTGCATATCAGTCAGTTAATGAATCTTAACTTATCAGGAATGTTTGTTTAGTTAATTAGATTTTATTGAAGCTTTTTTTAAGGTTCTGATTTCATTTAAGAATCTAGTACGAGATCTTCAGATGCTGCTGATTCAATAGGTCTACTGGATCAAAGGTCAGCATGAGGAAAGTCACCTTAGACTTGAGAGCAAATGATCTGAAGATTTAATCCTTTCTCTCCAGCAGGGAGAAGTAAAGGCATGCGAGCTGCATGAACGGTCGTGCAAATTTCTTCTTACAATTTTTTTTTTTTTTTTTTATTACTGCAGAAATAATTTTTCATGGCAGGATAAATGCAGCTCATTAACAGTTGAGATTGCGGTGTGGTGACGCTTTTCCCCTCCGTCTCTGCGTCCAGATGTCCAGAAGAAGCAGCCGGAGGACGACCTCGCCTCCAAGCCAATCCAAAGTCCCGGGAGTAGCCAATCATCCGTGTTCAGCAGCGACAGCAGCAGTAGCCAGTCCCTATCGTTGTCGCTGCCGCCCGGCTCAGAGCCGCCGTCAGCCGCAGAGTCGGCGGCCATGTTCTCCAGCCGGACAGAAGGTAAACGACGTCATGGTTACCCTGTTCACCTGCTTTAACAAGCAGTTTTTAAGGCTTCAAGTCCTAAAACTGCAAAACGCATACTTCAGAGGTGAATGACATGTGTAATATGAAGCTGAGGGCTTGGTGAGAGACTTTGATGATGAAGGAAGACTGGACCTGATGATTCTGTGTCCAGTGGAACAGTGCAGAGCTACAGAGCCTGGCTGGTCTAGAATGTAAAACTGACGGTAGAAATCACAGGAAGAAGTCGTAGGTTATGTTCATACAGCTGGTCTGGATGCTCTACTCAGATTTTTTGCTGAAATATAATATTTTTGCAGATAATCAGCTACATATCTGGTTTAATACCACATGTAGAAGTGGCTCAAATCCGATTTCTCAGGGATGAAAAGATCAAAATTGAGCCGTTCAGATGGCCGTGAAAAAGTCACATATGGACAAAAGAAATGAATTTTAGTTGTGAGAACAGTCAGATCATCACTTCATCAGATCCATCTCTGCAAATCATTCAGAAACACTCGGTGTGCGTCCAAATCTCTGAAGGTAGCGTCTTCTGCCTTCATAACAGTTAAACCTCGTGTTTTCATCATTATGTTGTTGTTTCCAAGGTTTTCCCTCCAGCAGGCTGTTGGCAGTGGAAGCAGGTCATTTCTCTGTATGCATCTCTCATCCTGTGACTGTCCATCTGCAGGCGTGACATCCACAGAAACGGCCCAAGGCACACTCTGCACGCCCACAAAACGCCCGCGTGAATCAGGTAGGCGTCCGCCCCCTCCCCGCCCGCCGCCCTGCATGAGCTGCCCCACTTCCAGCTCCACACACGTAACCCCGCCGGTTGTGTTCGCAGCCTCCGGCTCAGAGAGCGAGGCCACGCCGGAGAAACGGCCGCGCACAGAAGAGAAGGAGGGGAACGGCGAGGAGAGCCGCGGGACGCCCAAACAGAAGAACCGCCGGCGCTGCTACCGCTGCCAAACCAAACTAGAGCTGGTGCAGCAGGAGCTGGGCTCATGTCGCTGTGGTGAGTCCTGCAGAACCCCAACGCAAACGAAGCACTGAACGTTACACAGGACTGCAGCAAGCAATTCATTCATTTCATTATTCTCAAGATTTTATTGCCTAAAATGCAATTAAAAAAAATAAACGGCCTCAGTTCTAACTTCACCTGGTTTAAATTCTGTGGGGAAAAATGTCCTGTTAAGCTTATTTTGGTATAAAATTATTAATCATAAATTTAATAGACCAGTCAGCAGATCAGCCTAAACATTTTTAATAAAAGGCTGAGCTGTTCACATGTTGTTTGGATGTTTTAGCTGCAGATTCATCCTTTGCTACCAATAATGTTATTGAGGTTATACAACTTTTATTATCATTTAAAAATGGAATTAAATTTATATATTTCCACTAATATTGTGTAAAATTTGCTGAATTGTCACAATGATGATATAACCATCACACTCTATTACTAAACACTACACTTTTCATCTTTTCATTTTTCCAAACTAAACATGCAGAACTAAGTCTTTGTGACGAAGCGTGGAACGTTCTGAGCGTTTCCTACGTTCTCCGTTTTTCCTCCAGGCTACGTGTTCTGCATGCTGCACCGTCTACCTGAGCAGCACGACTGCCTGTTCGACCATCTGGGCCGAGGGCGCGAGGAGGCCGTGCTCAAGATGGTGAAGCTGGACCGCAAGGTGGGCCGCTCATGCCAACGCATCGGGGAGGAGTGCTCCTGATCGGCCGACCCGCTCCACAGACCAGGCACTTACAGAGGAGGAAGAGGAGGAGGAAGACTGGGTGGGAAGGGGAGGGGGCGGGTGGGTTGGGGCGTCCTGCATCTGACCCAATAAACGTGGATCTAAGCTCGGTGCTGGAGAGTTTACTCTGTTCCAGGCCCCGCTCAGCATGTTCACACAAACACACACACACACACACGCAGACACACACACACAGCCTTAACCCCACCCTCCCCTCCTGGAGAGGACGGACCCGTCAGACTCGTCACCATGGTTTCCTCCTCTTCTCTCCGTTTCTCTCTCCATCACAGGAAGTCCGGTCGAACGGTTCCGTCACTCGGCCCGCTTTCATCTCTTCTTCCTGTCCTCCATGACTCGGCCGCAGCGGGGGGGGGGTTAGGCTCCGCCCCGCGGCCGCTCCTCAGGTCGCCATCAGGGGGTTGGAGTGTAAAACCTGTAACCCACCTTCCTCGTCCTCATTTCTTCTTCTTCTGTTCCTTCCATGACGTTTCGGTCCACGCGCAGCGTCACAGCGCCACCGCATGGCGTTGGGTGCCGTGACGGTGATTTGTTCTGTTTCTCCCAGCCAGTCCCTGCCTCGGCTCACATGGACTAAATCATAAATATTAATATTAACGAGGAAAAAAAACACTAAAGGACGGAGTCCGACAGATCAACCCTGTAGCAGATCCTCTTCTCCCGCTGAGTGGTACACAGACGGCGACGCGACTTCATTTTGTTTTCACTGAAAGTGTTCGACACCAAAACGGCATCTGAAGTTCATTAGTGCTTAAGTGAACTGAAATCATTCTGCAGTTCATTTGTTCTGTGTTTGGGACTGCAGGAAGCTGTTTGGAATGTAACAATTAGCATCTTATTTCATGTTTATATTATTATTATTTTTTTTTTTTAGCATAAGTCACCTTTTCTGCTTCTGAGCTTTCTTTTCATCAGAGAAAACCAGGATTAAAAAATTCAGTTTAAACCTGGGATGTTTGCCTCAGTTGTCATAGCAACCAGCTGTGATTGGCTGAGCTGTTTCAGATTTAAACTGATTCTGTGTTTTAATGATGCTTCAGGTGGTGTTGGCTGCAGAAACGAGGTGAATTGTTGAGTTTGGTGGTTGGTTCTGACTGGGCCTCCGCAGCCTGCCTGTTCGGACTTTGTGCTGTGCATATTGTTCAGTTTTTTTCCTTCTGTTCTTCAGAGACTCTTCTAACATGTATCCGTTTGTGGCATTGCAAACGTTTTCTTCCTCCTTCGTTCTTAATTTGGGCATTCAGCACCAGAGTGCGTCCAAAGGTTTGAAATTGCAATCTGTTGAAAACAGGCTAGGAATAATCGCGCGCTACCCACAATGCATCATGGGTAATGCTGGACTGTACGTTTTGTTGTAGGATTAACTGAGAAGCACGAAGCAGAACTGGAGCTTCTGCAGCGTGGCGGGTTGAAAACCTGTCCATCACCACTTTACTATGCTAACCCTCAGCACAACCGGATTATTTCTTCCCTCCTTCGCCTCTCCCGTCTCCCACGGCGACACAGCAACGAGAGAGGGTTCTGGAGAAGTTCTGACTGGTTCTCATTTCCACGCTTTTCTTTTTCTTTGAGTGTTGATAAGAAATGGAAAAAAAAAAAAAGATTATCTTTCTGTACCTTTTTAAAGAAGAAAATTATTTAACCTTATATCAGTTTGAGTTACTTACACCCTAGCATAGAGTGGCATATTTAGTTAAATGTATAAAGCAAGAACATAATTCTGTCCTATTTTGTTTCCCTTTTTTAATTTGATCATGTTCCACTTTTGTTTTTCTGCTGAGGAAATTAAACTGGATTAGAGGATGTTGCTTTTGTGTTGGTGTCAATTAATTTCCATATGTTTGTCAATACAAACCGAACCTGTACCGATATATTGGAAAGTGAGAACCAAAACTATAATCTTTCAGTAATTCTGTAACAAAAAAATAAATGAAAAAACACTTTGTGTTTTGACGACAGACTTTTTATTTATTTTTATTCCCAAAGGGAAATGAAATGTAACTCATATCATCCCAGTATCTTTAGTGTCGATGGTAATCCAGTGGGTTGAAAGGATCTCCAGTAGCAGTCTGTCTTGCAGTGAATCTGAAGAGGCCTCTGACTGAAGGCTGTTGCTGTATGACTGTTATGACATGCTTATAGCCCCGTTTCCAGACAGCAGAGATATTTCACAATGACATGATCTGGATGACATCATCAGTTGTTAGCTAGCTGCTAATCCGCCTCTTAGGCTTTTGCTGTTTCTCTCGCAGTCCGTTTGGTTAGAAAGCTCAGAGACAGCTTGAACTTCCTGCTTCTCTCCATTCTCTGGTTCTGCTCTGCATCCATAAAGCCTCTTGTTCAACTCCTTTGGGGTCAAAGTTCATGTATTATTTGAGCTTTTGAGATGCTAATCTGCTGCTCCTGGTTGTAAAGTCACTTTGTTGCCTCAGCTGATCATTATAACAAAGTAGTAAAGTTTCTACTAAACCCAGCTTTCCACACACTGACTCAATGTGCATGTAAGCATTTATTTATCAGATATTTTAAATGTAGCAGCGCATATACACCAGTTAGGATGTAAAGATAAAGCATGACCCAAACCACTGCAGGAATGAGGTCATCACCAGCAGGAAGGTGACTCCCGCTGCACCACTGCTAATGTGGTTCAGGGGCAAACATGGAAATGTAGCAGGACTGCAGAAAGATGAAAGGTTTCCCTAAACTACAACATAAAACAATAGCAATATTTTAAAAAACGACACCCAACAATTAGCATAAACCCCACTCCGATTCTTAAATTATCCCCAGATGGAAAGAACAGGAAGCTGCTGAGAAATTTTTCACTGATTTCCAAACTGATTTATTGATTTTTTTAAAAAATGAGCATTTCTTTTTGTAACTTGTAATTTGGAACAACATTCAGACCAAAGGCTGAGTCTGACTAGTGCTAAATAACATAATGACTGTCAGTAAAATGTTTTGATTCATAGTTTCTTCTCATCCTTCTTTCAGTAAATGAACATATGGGGCTTTATTGTATTGCTATGTTTAGCAGGCAGCATTTAGTGACCAGTAAAGCTTCACTGTAGCATTAGCTTTATGTCTGATGCTACAGATGTACTAAATGTACTAAATCAAGTTATTTGAAGCTAAAAATCTTTAATTTGAAAAGTAACTAAAACAGGAACATATTATGTTTGTTCAGCATATTTTCTAAAAAGCAGATGATAAAAAAAGAGTTTGATGCAGATTCTTACCTGAATTGTATTAAAACTTCTCACAGTCATGGAATGCAAAAGGTTCTAAATCTGCATTTAGCAATACATTTCTTGGATAACTGTCCTAAAGGAGTGAGCACTGCTAACTTTTTATAAAAATAAAAGAACATTTTGGGTCTTGGAAAGGGCAGGAACAATACAAAAAAGGAGACAGGAGTGAAGCATTTGAGCTGTCCTGTGAGATTAATGCCCACTCACCACCTGCAGGACATGGTGTGACAGCACACTGGGATACCCAAAGGTTAATTCCCTGGAAAGTACAAATATGTGAGATAGCTGCTTCATTGTTCTTCAAGGTCTTCATAAATACAACAGTACCTGCAAAAGCAACTTTAGCTGTCTATTTGTGTCTAAAACGCTACATTTGGTGTGGGAATATCAGAAATACTGATTTTAATTATCATTATAAAGGTAACATGAAGCTGTTGAAACTTTTATGTTTGTTTTGATGGTTAAAAATACAGACAAATCTGTATTTTTTCCAAGCTTCACTGGAAAACTTAGTTTCACTCTGCAATTGTGTTACCTCACCACTAGATGGCGCAGTTGAAGCGTTTTTCTTTCTGAGCTCTTTCCTGACATAAATGGGATCATTTTTTATGTTTTGCTCCACATGTTTTATGCATGAGCTCTAAGACAGAGCTTTATCCTCAGTGGGATGTCTGATAATTTATTGAAATAAAACGTGGGATCACTGACTCTCTTTTTTCCAAATCTATATTAATGGGACTGCAGCTACCAAAACAGAAAGCTTTGGTGCTCTCTCCTGTCTCTTTCTACCACTTTTGACCGTGTTTATATCTTGTTTTCCATTTGTATTTTTGTTCTCTATTTTCTCTTTCTTTTTCCATCCTTCCAGCTGTTTTGATGGAGCTGGAAACATGTTTTTTTTATTTCTCAGTAGGAGCTGGGTAGATTTCTGTGATCAAAGTTCAGTCTCTTTGACCTCATGTCAGCCATGTTCTGCTGTTATATTCTGACCTGAGACTCAGCACTGAATCTATTTAAACCTCAGAAACGCATCACAGTCGCTGCTGCTTGGTCACTACGCAGATGTGCTGCATTTGTGTCTCATCTGAGAAAGATAAACTGATGATGATGCTTCCATAAAATATAGATTAATGCATATAAATAAGTCCTAGAGTTTGGGTTTCTGCTTCTGTTTTTATCTTTTTGCTGAAGTTATTTCCTCTTCTGCCTTCTCCCTGAGCCTCTGAAAAAATACACAATCAGCGCCAGGAGGAGGGTCTTAGCGTTGTCAATCATGCTTGTGTACGCACTACTAATGGTAGAGAAACAACTGCTTGTGTATGCACTGCTAAATATGCTAATGGTAGAGAAACAACTTACCATTCTAGAAAAACGGTTTATCCGCTGTCATCAGTGGCAATGAAACTAGCCAAAGCATTCATGACAGCCTCTATTATGGTGAACCAGAACAATGGGGAGCATGTGAGCAGCACATACACAAGCATGAAAAACAGTGCTAAGACCCTGCTCCTGGCTGTTACTAGGTACCACTGGAATCACTGGGAGGAGTTTTATATTTTTCACAGATCATCTGTCTCACTGTCACAGCATAGTGATTTAGATATATGCTAGTTACATATTGCATATATGCTAACAGGGGGCCTCAAATCAAATTCTGCTCAAGGCCCCACAGAACCTTGGGCCGGCCCTGCTTCAGAGTGCTGGATAGCAAAACAAAGTCCAAGACAGGTATGTCTTCCACATTTATGCTTTTTGTTGGTTTATCGCTCATAATTCTTATAAAATACAATTAAATTGTGTTACAACGTGAGGAAATGTTCCGCTCTGCGGGGCCACAGCAAGCGGCACACCTGGTTCTCCTGCAGCCGCAGACATTCACATGTCGGCCAGCGCTGGAGCAGCTGAGTGGGTGTCGGCAGGTGGAGCTCCGCCATCCCATCCTGCAGGAGGGTCCAGGTCCAGCTCTGCCTCAGACAAACGCGCTCAGCCACTCACTCCGTACCCGCGCACCCAGCTCACCCGCACGTGGACCCACGGCGCTGTTCCAGAAGCGCTCGAGCTCCGGTGAGAGTTGAGAGCGCGTGAAGGAGCGCGCGCGCGCGCACGGTGCTGAACAGCCAGCGGGACCGGACGGGCTCGTGTCGCCTCAGCTGGAGGAGCTCCCTCTGCTTTTATCCGCTTCTTTTATTTGTTGTTTATTTAAATTCCGGTTCCTAAAATGGGATTCTGACAAAACCCGAGCTGCGGGCGCCGTCGGCTCCTCCTGACCGGAAAATGAAGCGTCTCTGTCGGAGGCTGGCGGTGACCGTGGCGGTGCTGGTGTGGCTGGGAGCGCTGGTTTACCTGCTGGTGCTGAGTCGGAGGAAGTTACCAGAGCTCGGCGCCGGAGCTGGAGCAGCAGCCGGAGGCGGAGAGACGGGGAATAACCAGGTGAAGGAAACACACACACGTCACTTTGTGGTTAAGCAGACTGAAACTGATACTGAAAGGGAATGACGACACTGATAAGTTTGTCCAGATGTTTGTTTTTATTGGCTTCGTGACGTTTACACATCATAACAACGTAACTCTCTGTTAGTGTTGAGATTTTAAAGTAAGAAAAGAGATTAAAGGGCTGATTTATCAGACATTTACTTTGATTGTTAGTAGAAGAAACTTGAAATATTAGATGATTGACTTCATATGTTGAATCTGAGAAGAAGTTTTACTTCCTGGTTCCTTTATGCTTTATTTTTCTAGGGACTTGATTTAACTGCAAATTGCTTTGCACATTCAGTAAAGTAAAGGAATACTCTAATGTGTGCTGGTTAAATTAATTGGTGACATAAAACTGAAGGGCTAGATGTAACCAAACATCCTTCAAAGTGCCACTTTCTCTCAGATGGCTCCCACAGTCAGGCTGTTTCAACTTTTTATTACTTTTTAAGCAGCTTTACATCCTAAGATATGCATTTTGTAGATCGATGGCGACAGAAAATTCAGTTTCCGGCAGAAATACACAAACAGTTTTTGTCTTTGCTGATTTGCAAACCACTTTATTTCCATTTTCAGACTCTTCAGCTCACTGACCTGCTTCACTGTCTAACACAGGAGTTATTTCTGTTGTTAAAGTTTATTATAAACCTTTTCAAGATAACGGGACTGATTTCCAGCCTGGCTTTGTGTCTGTAGGATCTGCTTTATTCTGTAATGTGTAGAACTCAACTTGTGTAGAAATCCTGCATTTTAGTTATCAGGAGTGATTCTAGGAATCTGGAGGAAGATTTGGAGCACAGTATATAAATGCAGCATCATGATGCTGTTAGACGAAAGTTTAAATTTAAAGATTAGTTTCCTTGAAACTGAAGCTTTAAAGTTTTGTTTCTGTTTGTCTGAAGACGTAAAGTATCTTAACTATCAGGTGTCCATCGGAACCAGACGGCTGGCGGTTCTGTTTGGCTTGAATTTAATGACTGTCTGCAACTCTGAGATGAAAGGTTTTCATTGATGTTTTTGTGGAAGGGATGCTGCGTATCGAGCTCCTTCATTTGCTGGGTTTCAGCCATCTTTGTCTGTGGTAAAGTGTAAACTTTTAAAGCAGCACAGCTGCACGTTTTTTTTTTTTTTTAGCATTTTCTCTTCATCATTCTGCAAACATTTAAATATTATGTTCCTCAGGTGTTTGTCGCTGCACCTGAGCTCAGCTTTTATAACTTTCATAGAGGTCTGGGCATATTTTGTGTGCGAACACCTGCTCTGTTTATGTTTCTGTGATGATCTGATGCAGAGAAGAGGAAGCTATGAAGCGAGAACTGTTTGAGGTGGAAATCTGTTTTGATATCTTGCGTTGTAAAGAGCTGAGCTGCAGCTTTAAACTGTGAAGCCAATTTTTTTTCCACACAGTCCTGCAGTGGAAAGGGATTATTAAATCCATCTGAGCTTGGCTCCGTTATGGTGCTGATTGTTAGTTCAGTATACAAATATAAGGAGATAAAAGTCCAGCTGGTTTATCTAATCGCCACTGAATTACCTCCTGACGTGTTTATTTAGATATTTATTTAGATGTGTGAGACTTTTCCTTGTTTCAAAAATTCTATCAGGTAAATTCAACAAATTTGGCAGTTTTTTAAGAGTAACATTCAGATTAAAATGTGTCATTTTACTCTAAATATATCAACATTTGTACCAATGCAATTGTAATATGCTTTCACGGTCCAATGCTTTAATATTTTCTTGATATTTTAGAATTGAATGAAATTCCTGCTTATACTTGCAACGTTGAGAAATTCTTCCTCCTAAGTGACGAGTCGGGATCTTCACTGGGTGACTCTGGGTTCAAATGTATAATTTACTGCTTAAATAAACATGTTTTAGTGTTTATAGTTATTTTCATCCCTTTTTAAACAGATCCACAACCTGACTGTGTGTGATTTGTGTGGCTCTGCCTGATGTGCTTCATGTCTCTACTTGACAAGAGAACGACTCTGAACTTTGATTCTGAATGCCTGAAGGATAAAAGAAATTATCTGTTTGAATCATTCAACTTCCTCTTCATAAATAAGAATCAACTTAATGTAATATGTGTGCGGCGTATTGCAAAGAGACTTAGTGCCAATATCATCACGTTTTGCTAATATTCAGGATGAAAACCTCGGTTTTGTGTTGATTTTAAGGTTTGTGTGAACAGAACGTGTTTTCAGATGGTTTGTTTTTCAGCTGCTGAAGTTGAATTTTCTGTTGCTGCAAGTTGACCTAAATACATTCCTCTGCTAAAAGTCTCAGTATAAAACTTAAAGTGAAATTAAACTGATAGAAACAGATGGAAATAATGTGGCCCAACAAGAACAGAAAAAAGGGAAGAAAAAACTTGTGTGGACTCGTTCTGCAAACTCTGAGCTAATGAGCGAATCTCTGCTCTTTCTGCAGGAGTGTGTGTGTGTGTGTGTGTGTGTGTGTGTGCGTGTGCGTGTGTGTGTGTGTGTGTGTGTGTGCGTGTGCGCGTGCGTGTGTGTGTGTGTGTGTGTGTGTGTAAGAGAATGGATGACACACATGCTTTAACTCATCTCTGCTACTTTGCCAGATTCAGACTTGCCAACTTAATCCCAGAGAATTTCACAGCCAGTGTGAGGCTGTCGGATTTGTCAGCAGGTAAAGGTGGCTTCCTGCGATCATTACTGTGCACACAGTCTGCTTCTGTTACAGGAATCAGAGGAGCTAATTGGGATTCATCCAGTGTGTGATGGCTTGTTATCTGAATACATGTTGAAACTCAAGCTGGAGATACTTTGGACCAGAACAGAAAGTTTCTGGGACTGACTGTTTCATTGGTTTTCATGCAACTCAGTTGTTTTCAGGGAAATGAAAGTGAAGGATCTAGAATTTATCATATCTTCAATAAAGTAAGCTCTCTTCTCTGGAATGACTTCCTGTCAGATAAAGTTCTGGACTTTGGCTAGGCCATTCCAGAATGTTGATTTTCATCTGGTGCAGCCGTTCTATCGCTGATTTTTGACCAGCTGTTTTTGGGTGTAACTTTTACCAACAGCTGTTTTGATATTCCTCGTCTGGTTGCAGGTTCATTTTTCTGTATAAAAACAGATTTAACTGTCATTACATAAAATGTAATTGTTGGTCAGATTTAATTTTTTTCTTAAATAATTAGAGTTTGTTACACTTTACTGTCAGAACTGAGATCAGCTTAGAGTCACAAACAAATAATTATATCGACATAAAGTCGTAAAATTATTTACCTGGACCTTTGAGCTCATCTAGAAATCTTTTGGACATTTGAACATATATAACTTCAGTTTCAGCTGAAATAAACCATAAAATTTCAGAATCGATAGACTTTTAAATGTAACTTTGTGGAAGTGTTTTTTCTTTTAGGATTAAAATTCCTAATTCTGTTCCTGCTAAATTCATTTCCATGTTTTGCATGTAATTAGAAGTTGTTTACACAGGCTCTTATTGGCTTAATCACATGTTAATCACATTATTAGCGTATATGTAAATGCAGGCAGTGTTAGTGTTGGGTAACTATCAGCTGGAAAGGTGCAGAGGAGCATAAACACACAGCAGGTCAGAAACAATCAGCAGGTCTGCTCCTTGTTTGTGGCTCTGAATAAACATTAGAGCCTGTGTTTGTGTGTGGGCCTTAAATAAATCCCAAAGGAGGAGCGTGTGTGTTATTTATATGATTCTCACCCATCGTGACTTCTTCTCCGGCGATTCACAGGCCTTGCTTGTTAGCGATGTTGCTGTTTACTCAGTTTTTTCTGACTCAGCAAAAATTGTCCCCAGCAAACAGAAGTAAAATGTTCAAAACAATTTGCAATTCATATAAAACCAAAGATATTCAACAGCATAAATTTCCGTCCCTCTACCTAAAGGTGCCAAAAATGGTAATGCATATAAAACCAATACTAAGAGGAATTTGCTGAATAACTGTGATGAAAAATTACAGCTTTATAATAAAAAATACAAGAAGTGCAAGGAAGAAGTAGGAAACAAACACCAAACGGAAGTTTTCTGTTTCAGTGAGATTTGATCTGCAGCAGTTATTTCATTCTTTGTTTTGTATTGGTAAAAAAAAGACTGCTGCTGTTTATGTTAATATGATTGTTAAAGTTTAGACATAATAAGTGAACTCTACTGCCTACACTTATTTAACTTCTGTTAAACTTAGTCTCTGTTTTGTTTACCTTTGTCCTGTAATTTTACTACTTACAAAAAGCAATCATCAAAAAGGAAAAGTACTTTTTTAGTATTTACATATATATGTAAATACACTGTCTGATGTAGTGTATTTACATACATCTGTGAATGATACAGATATTTATTTCTAGCTTTTCTACTATAAGTCACTAATTATTGGTGCAGAGGTGACGTCACACTGTGTGTGAAGAATCACTGCAAAACAGGGTTTTACTATTTTAAATCAGATTTATTGACAGTGTAAATTGAGAAAGTAAACAATCAGAAAAATGTCCAAATCCAGAAAGTTCAGTCACATTTTTCGTTCCTATCATGTTTTGTTATTTCCAACACACTCGTTTAGTCCTGCACATCTTTTCCGTGCTTAGCCTAGTTTAGCTCCTCAGCTGTTTTATTTCTTATATCTTATCTTCTGTAAAACACTTTCCATCCTATTTCCTGTTTGTTTCTTCACTTTTAAGCCAGAAACCATCACAGCTGTTGAACTTTGAGATGTTGGATCTCATTGAAATTCTCTCTGCAAACAGGATGTTGTCCGCCTCTGACAGGTTTCTGTCTGTCGTTCCTCAAAAAAACATGATCGATGCTCCAATCATTGTGCTCGCCTTGTGTATCACAACGCCCAGCCGCTCCACAATAGGACAAGAAGCAAACACAATGCCCCCTTACACTACAGTAAATGACACAATTACACACATACACAAACTGGAGGCGCATTTGCAGTTGAAATTATTCATTTCCCCATATGAAATGCGGTTATTGTTCCTTTCTCCTTCCCTCTCCCTATCAGGAGGTATTCACATGGACAAGAGGAGAGGGAAATGAGTTTTCAGAGGAGCCATAACCGGCTCCCAGGGTGGGAATAATGGCAATAATGTTTTATATGAAGCTCGTAGTGCAGGGGGCTCACAGGTTGGCTAACTAAACTGGCCTCTGCCACTGAGGGCCTTATCTGTGGGAAAGTCTCATCGCAACCTGCTGTTGTTTGAAAGCTTCTCAGGATGAATCACCTGACAGTTTGGCTCCTCTACTGAACCCAAACATTACAGTTTGGAGAAAAAACAAGTAGTTTATACATTGCAAATATGAGAGTTACTCAGTTTTCCTGGATGTTTCTTCTTCACTTTCATCTTGTGAGATTATTTTGTATTTTTTTCTCACTTTAACAAATTTGTTTTTTCCACATAGTTCAATCTGATGAACTGGAAAAAGATTGATTCTGATTTCATTGAAAAGAAAAATGGATTATATTTAAAGATAATTTTTCTTTGCTACTGTTTAACCTGCATGTCCTTCAGCTAAACATGATATCAGGAAAACTTGTGACCTTGATGCTGAATATTTCACAGACTTTTTCCCCTTTCCTTCATTTAATCTCCCCACATCGGTAAATTAGTAAATATTGGATTAAAGCACTTCATTTGGATTGTTATTCTGTTCATGTTAATATTGCAATACACATCAAAAGGCTGATCACTCTTCAAATAATAACCTTTGTACTTCTACTTCAAAAAGGGCCAGAAAAACAATTATGTTTGGAAAAGTATGACATAAAAATGCGCAGGAAGTCTGGTAGCATGTTTGCCTCAGTATGAAATATTGCATCATCTCCCTCATCAAAGTCCATCGTAATTTCATGGTCTCAGGTTTATGTTGTGTAATGCTGATGTTCCGGCGAAACCCAAAGGCTCCATGCTTCCTCACTATGGACACTTAAACGTTGGGCTGCTATAAAAGAGCACATTGAGAAAATTACAGATAAGTAAGTGGGGTGTTTTAGAACGGCATTGATTTCTTGTTTTGCTCCTGCAGGTTTCAGCTAAATGAGCAGGCTGTCTGTATATTACACAGACAGCCAATTTGCAATCACTGTGCCATTCCTGCAGCAGCGAGCGTGCTTCCTACAAAAACCTAAGAAAAGGATGTTTTGCATTTTTAGCCTGACTCATTCCTTCATTCTTTATAAATGATTCAAACAATTCTTTAAAAAAAATAAGAGAAACAACTGGAAGAATCGGAATAATTGGGATTTTTTTTTTACTTTGAGGATGCGGCACAATCAAACATGTTTGACTGCAGAGTTATCCGAGTCCACAGTGTTTGCCTTTTTTTTCCAACATCCTCAGATAAACACACACTGAAAAAAAGTAATAATTCTGGTTTCGGTTATAGCTATGCTGTGTCTCCAAATCAACATGTACAAATTATGTTATTTGTATAATATTTGTTTTGGTATTACTGAATAGTGGCTGCTTTTAAAAAGAATGATTCACCATCCACCAGAACTTTTTCAAGGATATTTTTTTAAATCTTATGCTTTTTGATTCTGATCTACAAATTAATCCGGAACCAAAAACCTCCAGAACTGAAGGGATAAACAAGGAATCTGTCGACCTGTAACAGATAACCTTGGCAAGAATCAACTTTAAACTTTATTTTCAGGGAGGATTTTCTAAACGCTGCTTCAGAAACTCAATTTGAGCTTATTTTTAACAACAAAGTGATTTTTAGAAAATGTTGGTCTTAATACGACTTTAGCTGGCCGTTCCCAAATTTTTCAACTTTTTGCCAACGAACTAACTGTGGAGGATTTTTGTCATCCTGTCCTTTATAAAGCAAAGCTGATTTACTAGCATAGCCCTGCTAATACACATGGGGATTCAAAATGCTTTATGCAAAAGTGTAAGTAGCATCAGTGCAACCAAAAATTGATAATATTTTGTTTGTCATTGTTTGGGAGATGGAATGGTTTAGTTGTTTCTTGATTACAAAATCCTAAATCCAAATAAAAAAATAAGCTTTTTACAGCTTAAAATGCATCTACAGAATTCCTTCAGCTGTGCTTGATCGTTTGTAGCAAAGGATGCATCTGCAGCTAAAAATACTTTTAACATCAAAAAGCCCTTTATGCTTGACTTAACATCAGTACAGTGTAGAGCTGATCTAGATTTTTTTGGGTAAACTAATTATTAATTGCATAGAAAAAAATGCCTAATAGATTTTTTATACAGAATTTGAAGCAGGTGACTTTCTGCCTCGAACATATTTACAGATGTTTTTTTTTTGGTTTTTCTTAAATGCAGAATACATATATTTTGGTACAGTTTTGGCTTAGTTACCCCTCTAATGTGTTTCCTGCTGTTAACAATTGATTACTAAATTGGTTCACGATACCCTCAATAATAATTCATCCCAGTTTATCCAAATACTCATCTGAGCCCTACATTAAACCAAGCAGGCCTCAAATCTTGCAGAAGTTGTTATGATTTAATCATTACTAAAAAAAGCATCGTATGATGTACGTGTCTGGTTTAAATAACAGCGTGGCATTTAAAATGTGTCTGCTTTGTTGAAATCTTGGTGGTTTGAAGAAAGGTTCCTGATAACTGGTCAGCTTTATGTTCCTGTCTCCTCTGATGTCCCACTTTAAACATCATTTTCAGCTGAATCTGGGCGGCTTTGTAAAATGTCAAAATGGTCTGATAGAGGAAAGTACAGTGTGTGTGTGTGTGTGTGTGTGTGTGTGTGTGTGTGTGTGTGCGTGCGTGCGTGCGTGCGTGCGTGCGTGCGTGTGTGTGTGTGTGTGTGTGTGTGTGTGTGTGCGTGCAAAGGCTGCATGAATAGCTTGGTAATTGTCTGCTGACATTTGTGCGTGCTGGTGTGAAAATTGTAATTCTCACCTTGATGTATGAAGGATTGAGCTATCAATCTACTCTATAGAGAGTGGAGTGGAAAAGGAGGGTAAAGAGAGTTGGAACGAAGGATAACAGAGACATTTGGAGCAAAAATGTGAAGACAACTTGTGCAGAAAGTCAGAGAGAGAGAGGGAGTTCAGTAAAAAGGAAATTGGACAGGATAGGACTGCAAGAGAGAACGAGAGAAGTGACACAAAGGGATAAAACCACATTTTTAATGTTTAATTCCTGAAAAGCATGAAGGGAAAATGATATCGTTTAGAAATATATGAGCGGGAGGAGAAGAGCTAAAAAGAGATAAAGAGCTAAGAAGCAGAATCACCTCCAAGTCGAGGAACAACAGCGAGTCGACAGGGAGCAAATGAACTGGTTCCGAGCAGACAGAGAACAAGCTGTTTTCTCTGTCGCCAGTCATTTGTGCTCCACGTGTCATTTCTCCATTCAGCGCCGGTCACAGCCAGCCACTTCTGCTTCAAGCCAAGCTTTCATCAATGCAATCACAGCATTTTCTGGCAGGTCATTGTTTAAAACATGTCAGAAATCACTAAGCAGTGGGGTGACCATGCAGGCCTGTCTTTGTGTGCAGTTTGCACAAATTAAGATGATCTTCCACAGAGCGACCGCTTTTTGTCTCACCACTGCAGGATGTTGTTTACGACTGCAAAGCTTTGATTAATGTCAGTCAAAGGTCAGCTGGTAGTTCATGCGCAGCTTAACCAACTCAAAATGAAAAGTATATTTGTACCGTCTTAAGTTTTTATATGGGTTAGTTTGACGTTACTAATATTTCCGACTTCCTCGGTTTAAAGAATCAAATTCTGATTGTGTTGCAGGACCTTGGAGGACTGATGTTGTTGTATTTGGTGAGTAATCCTGGCTATAGTCTCTTTTTCCAGAACATTCTTATCTTAAAACGTCAACATCCGTTTGCAAAGTGTGTCTGCAGAGAAATAAGGTTTTCACGTCACAAAGTGTTTTCTTTCAATGATTTATTTAGTGTTTTTCCATTTTTATAAATCTCCTGCTCTTCTTCTTCCACTGAGATGTTGATTCAGTTCAATATAAAGAACGTTTACAGGATCAACAAAATGATTCTGTCATAATCACATCATCTCCTAATCTTTACATTGACCTGCTTTCTAATATCCTCCCACCTTTTAAAGAACAAAGAAAACGTGTGAAGGACGTTAATGAATTTTGATTAATATTATAGGATTAAAGTCTGGATTCACAACTCTAGGATTGGGCACTAAGGAGGGGACTGATGCTTTGGATTTGAAATCTCCTTTCCAGTTTTACGTCCTTTGATCCAAAACTTTGAACCATCTGAAAAGTCTTGACTCAGGTTTATCCTGGGGCAAATCGCTGTTTTGTTGCATCAGATGTTGTGTTTAGGTGCATTTCAGGGGAGATTGGCAGTATAAATATTTAAAATTCATCATTTTTTGGCTTGAATTGTGCTGAGTGGAGTTGACATTAGCTTATTCAAGCATCAGCTCAATTTTCTTTCTTTATTCCTTTTTCTGGTGAAGGACACATTTCAGTCATCGTGTCACGGTAGAAAAAAAACTGAATTAATATTTTTCTCTTTCAGTAAGAGGATATGAATATAAAAATTTGACCATATGTCCAGAAGGAAATATTTCAAATATTGTGATGTTACAGCAGTCTTATGTAGACTGTGAGAGGAAATGACATCCATCGGGATCCACACACATCTGACAAATATGGAAATACAAATACTGTTTTAAAATGTCAAATCATATCCTTCCCACTTATTCAAACTACTCTGACGCCCACAATCAAAAACAGCTCCATTCCAGTGTAATTGCATTTTTTTAGCATTAAGTTAACAGATAATGTGTGCAGAGAAAAAGACACGAGAGCTCCTGTAAAACACCAGCAGTGTGTGAGAGGAGTTTTCTGCTCCACTGCTGCTGCTCCACTCTGTGTGCTAACTTATGCATGATACTACACAGTGCGTTGACTTTCTGACCCTTCTGTCCATCAAGGGCTGAAGAATTAAAATAATGATCAGCCACTAGACATGTCACAATAACAGATTTTGCTGAGCGATTAATTGTCTAAAAAATTATGGCGAGAAACGATAATATTATTTAAGACATCGGAGATAATATGTAGAAACAACATGAATGTTCATTCAACATTTTGTGCAAAGAAGATATAAATATAAACAAGGGGAGGAGCTGGAGCAAAATTTCTACCGCAGTTGATAAACCCAGTAACTTTTCAGCTGTTCTCTGTTAAAGTGACCTAAATAGGTTACAGTGATTTTCTTCAGTCAGGACTGACACCAGCCACATGCATTGCAGGTAGATTATAGCAAAGCATTGATTAATGCCTGGTTTTAAAATTAGTTAACTGGAGTTATTATTTTGTGCTCATTGTTGGACACAACACGGTTCGATCAAACCGTTTTACCTACTTCTGTCGGCTCATGTGTGGCCTCTCAGGTTTTGAAAATGGCCCGACAATCGGCCGACGGCTCTAAGATTGATGGTTTTAATTTATCGTGAGATTAATTGATTTATTGTTTATTGTGACAGGCCTGTCACCCACCTCTATTTATACACAGAAATACAGCTCAAACTCTCTCAACTTTTAAACCGAGCACTTTCTGTCTCTCCGGATAGAAACACCAAAGTTTGAATTTGTCTGATGTCAGTCAGAAATTGTTCCTATTTTCTCTGCAGGTGGCTAAATGAAGGCATCAATTTGACACTTGAGTTATTACATGTTTATTTCTCTAAATTTACCTGACACAAACAGCAAAGAAAAATGAAAATTACGGTTCTCTTTAGAAATGGTTGCTGGGCTGCTGACTAGTCCTGGGTCTCTGTGGTTGATCCACAGGACTCCATGCTTCATGTGTTTTTTCAGAGCAGTGTGCTGACCAAATATTTGCCTATAACATAAATAAACAAACTGTTCCATCAAGACCAAATTGGCAAAGGATCCGATTTATCAGCTGACCATTAAATTCGCCTGACTTCCTCTTACACTGTTTTGGTGAAGATGAACTGAAAGCTCCAGGCTGCAAGATTATTCTGTTAATGCAACAATTAACTTAATTATGCCCCAATGCAGATATGTAGGAATAAATACAGTCATTTGAATATTTATGCTTGCATTTCAAATCCTAATGAGGCTCCTGTGATGTATAAAGTCTCATATTAATAATCCAAATTGCAGAAACAATATTCCATTTAGCATTACAGTCTAGCTGAAGGATTCGAGTTGTTAGTCTCCAAAGTTTTTTTTGCTTTGTGACTGATAGTAATCCCTTTTCAGGGTTTTATTTCCAGTCCGACACGAGGCAGAGAAGAAAGAGAAGCAGATACATTTCTGATGTTTGTAGCGCCGTTGTTGTAGCCGTCATCTGAAGCAGAGCACGTTCCAAGCTGTCAGTGTTGTCATAGTTGTTATTGTTGTGCTTGCTGGAGTTAATAGCAGATATATCCGCTCCATTAGCTGTTAATCTCTTCGCCAAGAGTGTGAAGAAAGCAATATAACCAGAAGGGTTCAGGGAGGACTGATATGTCCAACAATTCCTCAGCTCTCCTCTGGAATCATTTCTGTCTCCATTTGTCCACACAGAGATAAACACGGCTCCACACAGCGACAGAAACCTCCACACACCTGCTGTCAAAACCTTTAATGAGTTTCATTCTTGTCTCTTCAACTCAAAGACTGTTATTAGTTTTCTTTTTTTATTTGGGTGCCATTTATCATCATATCTCTTTGCAAAAGCCTTGATGAAGATTAAAGGTGAGGCAGAGAGGGAGTGGATTTGTGTTTCTGTGTGAAAGAAAAGGGGTGAGAGGAAAACGTGGAGAGAAAAAAATACACAACGTATTTTGTCTCTTCTGTGAAGTTTTTTATTAATGCCTTTCGCTGAGGGTGAATTATTGCCCTGCTTGCAAGCTGCTCTGCAGTGTTTGCTGACCTCCCTCTTCATCTCACACAAACCCACTCTGAGCATTTCTATACACACACAGCGAAGGGAGGTTTTTCAGAGGCAGGTGAGGAATTTCGAACAGCTATGATTCGATAAGCATTTCTGAAGACTGCAGCCTGGATGTTTGTGGATTAGAGAGACGTTGCGGGGCAGGAATGTCTCCTGAGTTATAGATGGAGGAAGTTTTATCAGGCAGAACAGAAAGAAAACCTCCTACATTTATAGAAGTGTACATTGGTTTTGGTTTGGTAAATGCAACCTCGGCTGAAACGTGGAAATCAAATCCTTGAAACCGATAAGATTTACTGACACGGGGCTAACAGGGAAGACGTGGAGCGACTGTTTGTGCTCGTATTTAACAGCGGTTTTGGATTTCTGTCGGCGTTCTCCGAAAGAAAAGATTTACAACTTACAGGTCAAAGCTTTAAGTGAAGACGGAGGAAATTGAGGAGGAAGAGAAGCTGATTGGCTGAACATTATCCCCAAACCTCCTTTGAGACCACATTGGATGAAGCATTAGTCGAGATGTTTGATGTGGATGTTTATGACTCAAACAATAGAAAACCCTAATTTTTTTAAATGATGCCAGCAAAGAGTTTGGTTTTCTTTTCCAAGGCCTGTGGCATTTTACAGCCTTTAAAGTTTTAGACATTAAAAGTAAAAATATGGTGAACTAGACAATCAGTTGCCTTGAGGCCAAATCCGCACAAACGGTTCAACAAAAACAAAATCCTGCTGGAGCTTTTTGTGATGTTGTTCCATATTTTAGGAGAAGCCTTAGTGCTGTCAGGTTTTCTAAAAAAGGATTGCTAATAATAGTGGCTTTATTAAAAACAATTCAAACATTCAGACTATGCTGCCTCTGCAATAAAATATCAATTTACTCTCAGGCGCTTTAATAATCCTTACACAGGGTGGCAGTAAATGTTGCCAGCGCTGTATACCTTTTATGATTCTTGTAGGCCAATATTTAATCATGTGCTTTATGTTGAGTGCATGGCGTGTCAGCATCTTTGAACAAAAGCAGATAAACATTGAAAGTTTTGGGAGCAACACATGTTCTGTTTAGTTTAAAATGAACATTTTTAAGAGGCTTATTTTATACCCACAGCGTCTCCTGACTCAAATCCTCACACTCAGAAAATAAAGACAATGGATGTGCAGTGATTTTTGGCTGTGTTTACAAGAGAAATAATCACACAGAGAAAAAAAACGACAGGATGTTTTGGGCTGTTTTTGCTCACATAGTGCATACACTCCACTGGGACAAAAACCCCAGAAGATCAACCCTGCACATGTGCAAACTGCTGATTAATAGGAGCTGCTGCTTACTCCTCCCTGCTTTCACTGAATGGAGTTGAAGAAGAAATGTGCAGCATGCAGAAAATGCTGTGATTGGTCCAAAAATATGCAACATCTATCAGGAAACATGTTGATTTAAAATTTAAAGCACCACATTGACTGTTGATATCTTTATAAATTTGCTAAGATAAATCAGCCATTACTCTACATAGGGTTAAAGAATACATCTCCATGTAGTTTTGATAATTTTTAGCAGTTTTTTCTCCATAGGCTTTTTATATACATGTGTGAAGGGTAAAGCGTGCGTCTGTCTGTACAAGGTAACTTTTAAATCACATCCCATCTGTTATCTCATAAATATGCATGCAGACACACACCTGCTCACACACACACACACCCACTCAGAGAAAATCAGTCTTGGTTGTTTTTCTTTTCAGTTCTTTTGAGAACTGAAAAGAAATTCAAAATCTCGCATGGATGCAGGAAATATTCTGTAAATAAAAGACGAAAAACCTCTAAACACAGATCTCTGTGAATGTCGTCTGCTCTGCTTCTCATATGAGCTGTGGTGGATGCTTTACTGTCTGGCACTTTCCTGGACCATGAATATGCAATTTGATCCTGTGTTTATCCCTGTTGGGACTCTCCACCTCATCTCGGCTCTGCTGCCTACACAACCAGGTCAAAGGTCGACTGCAGAGTGCACAAAACCTGAAGCAAGAATCTAGTTCCTGGAATTTCATTTCTATTCTTTGTCTTGTGACTGAACCTGATCTTTTGTAGCAATAGGCTGCTTTTGGTTTTTTTGTTTGTTTGTATAATAGATAAAAAGCTAAAAATGCTAAAGTTCAAACAGCACCATTAAAAAACATAATGTAGATTTATTGCTGTTTTTTACTCATTTTCTCATCCAATAGTGGGCGAAATCTAATGAAGTCTTTGAATTTATTTTGTAGACGCTACTAAAAAGCTGCAGAGTTAATAGAAAACTTCAGCATTGGATATATTTTTTCCATTCATGCAGTTCATCAGCTTCTAAAAAAACTCTTTTACATTTAGATGTAAAGATCTGAATCTTGATCTTCACATTTTCATCAACGTTTTGTCCAGTGATTCATTTTGCTGCTGTGAATTTGGCTTTTAGAGATGAAGTTATTGTAAAGGGTGTGTTTGCTCTTTTCCAGAAGATGAAGTCAGGTATTACAATCCCGGTGACTATTTAATAATCATAATGGTTGGTTTAATCAGAGCAATAATTAATTAAAAATCAGAATGATTTCTATCTTTCCCTTGCTGTCCCTCCTCTCCTGACCGGCGATTAAAACTCTAAACTAAAGGCTGAAAAAGAGAACAGACAGATTTCACTTAGAACTAAAGACGATAATAATGAGGATTTTAATGATCAGAATGATTGATTCTGTTTGAAAAGGGCCGTGTGAACATTTTACAGATCAGAACCTGATGTGAAAAAGAAGTTCCTCCGTAATCAAAATGCTGTTACTCTCCGGCTGAAGGTTTGTGCTCAGATATTTGGATGAATGCGTGCGTGTGTGTGTGTGTGTGTGTGTGTGTGTGTGCATGTGCGCGTGTGTGTGTGCGTGTGTGTGTGCGTGTGTGTGTGCGTGTGGTGAACCAGAAAATAATGTAGAAACCAAACAAGCTGCTGCTTCAGGGAGCGATCTATACTCAGCCTTAAATTGATGACAGAGATGCTTGAGAACGTATGAGCGTGTTCTCCTGGTTTCTGCTGGGTGAAACAGCGTTGAAGAAAGAAGATGAGAGAGAAAATGGATGAGGTGGTGTTTGTCTTACTGTGTATATTCTCTGTCTTTGTGTAGTAGTATTGATGTTGGGGTACTCTCCCCAGACCTGAGCTCAATAAGCCCTGACTTCAAACAAACAGCAGCCACTTCACCCTGGGAGGAGAGCAGAAAGAACCAAGAGGTGAAAAATAAATGAAGACAAAGGAGAGAGGGCAAGAAAATAAGCAAGGATGTCTGGCTGCATAAAATAAGAGAGCGGAAGAAGAAGAGATGGGGAGAGATCAAGAGCAGAAACATGAATGTGGGTGGAAGAAAAGAGTTTAAATGGAAGAATAGATACAAATGGCAGGATGAGAAACATAAAAGGGGAACAAAATGCTGCATCTCATGTTGCTGATGCAACCAAAGCTTTGATTTCTGTTTTTAGATCAGAAACATCGTCTTCCCGTCAAATTAGTGTGACTTTCCGCTTTAAGTTTCCCTGAGCAACTTGAGCATCATCTCCCTACACACAACAATACAGGAGAAAATAATAGCGCACATCCTAACTGACAGCAGCGCTAAAATAAATGCATCAGTGGCTTAAAAACAATGACAATGATGGATGAAAATATCTATTTTCATCCATCATCTGTCCCTTGTTGTTCCCAAACAGCAACCCAATCCTCCTCTTATTTACCTGCAGCTGCACAAATGTTAGAACAAGAGCTAAAATGCTAATAATGATGCAATGATTCAGTAATGAGGAGACAAAGTAGAGTCAGTTTAGTTGTTTTTTATTGGAGTGCAGGGTTTATATTGCAGATGAGGTTTTAAAATATAAATAAAAAAAAGCTTTCAAAGCCAAACGAGCGATTTTTTTTAAAAATTTTTTTATCTCTAACCAGGAATAATTTTACTAGTAAATTTGTGGTAAAGCATTTTCCTAGAACAGTATAAAGGAATGAGAGAAGCGCCTCTCTTCTACACTGAGCTGTAAATAATTACTAGTGTTCCAGCAAACAACAGATATCTGCAAACTCTGTGTTTGTGAAAGGAAAAAAACCCCAGCATGGCGAGAAACAGGCTGTAATTTAGGAGGAAACTGTATTTTTTTCCTTAACTCAACCCAGAGCTGAGGGAAAATGGAAACAAGCCAAAAACAAACAAAACCACCCAAATACTCCTTCACCAAGCTGAAGAGGTAAACCTCAGTTTCCTGGACAACATTTAGATAAACCAAAAGTTCACTGGAATGACTTGAATGAAATATTTCACCGTGCATTAAATCTGTTTTTATGGAATTGGTTTGCATTTATGCATCTCTCCAAAAAGTGTGGCATTTCCCTTAAATCCTGCAAACAGGCCCTGTTTTATGTGACTTAGTGGTTCCAAAGAGCTGAGACTGTTTGCATGCCTGGTTTGCAGGAATGTAAAAGAGCAAATGATTGATGACTGGATCCATATCTCTACCTTCCACAAAGTCTGAATGTTGGCAACAATTATTTTCACTGAAAAAAAAATAGAGTGAAATTTAGAATAAGATTGTAGGGCAATTTCTTCAAGCTTTTTCTTTAATCCAGCAGAAACTTGATGAACAAACTGCTTCTTTCAGAGGCTTGGATCACAATGGCTTCCGGTAAAAAAATATAAATAGAATTAAAATATAAAACAAGCATATTTTTCAGTTGGAACCCATAAAACTGAAGAATGTAATTATTTTTACATGCCAAGTCGATGGCGGCCAAGAAGGGTCAATAAAATGTAAAAACCACAACAACATAAAGCCACTAAACGGCTGAAATGGGAGCCAGAAACTGTCTCATAAATGACAAGTTTATCATAAATCGCATGTCAGCATAAAATACAACGACAGAATTTGGTAAAATTGAAGCTGTGCCAGTTTATCATGACTTCTGTTTCAGCTTAACTTTGGTTTTAGCGTCACATGAATTTGTTTTGATGTGTTTATCTTGATTAAATCGCTGTAAAAGAGATGAGTTCTTGTTTTTAATCCATTCAGGTCGTATTGGATTCTTATCAATAAATTTGTTTTTTGTACTCATATTTTTGAGTTTTTGAGTCACAGTTTCCCTGTAAAATAAACTTTTAGTTTGTTCTACTTCTCCCGCCTGATTAAATGCGACGTGCAGCAAAGATCCACCATCAGCGGTGGATCTTTGCTGCGTCTCTTCAGGGAGCTGAACTACAAAGAGCGATGGCACCGCTCTGACACTGATCTGAAGATCTAACGTTATCTTGCACAGCAGTTTGCTGTTTTCTGGGATAACAAGATTGTCATAAAACAACAAGCAAATTAATTGGCAAGCTTCGGAGAGCAGGTTTAGGAAGGAAATCAGGGTGAATTGGTTGTGTCGTGCTGTGAGTTCGTCTGACGCTGATGTTTTGTTCAGCATCTGACCCCCGTGTGACTAATCCCACCCATCTCTGTTTTCTTTTGTTTGTTTCTTTAGCCTGTATAATCTGTCTTCTGGATGCTTATCTCTGTGCGGTCTTTGAATTAAGGATTTCACTTCCAGCTTTGCCACATAGTGCTTAATCCGCTGCTAAAAATCCATATTCATGTGTTTGCCTCATTTCTGCAGAGCATTTTTCTCGTTGCTCTTGTATTTCGCACAACTAAAGCCTCAAAATATATTTAGCATCTCAGCATGATTTTGTTTGTTTGCCATTTTTATACAAAATATCCTTTAAATATTTTCTTTCTTGTGGTCAAAAAGGCTTTAAAATATTGTTATAGGAAAGTAAATCCATGAAACTATTCAGAAATAAAACCCTTAATAGCTTCTTGCTCGAACATTTACTGCCAAACTAAACGAATGAAAATATCTTGAAATGAATTAATCCCCGATGGCAGTGGCTTGATTTCACACACACACAAAAATCTACATTTTATTTGAGAGCATTTATTCACTGGAAGAAAAAAAATCCTGCTTTAAATGTTTATGATGCATCTTTCTAACAACCAAGAACTAATTGTAGGTTGGAATGGTTTTGGGTTTTATACAATATACCACAGGAAATTGAAAAGCTGTTGATTTACTGTAAACGTGGCTCGTTGGAGGGCAGGATTGTTAGGTTTTTAAATGTTTAAAGCGAGGCTCAGTATTTGTGCAGATTCTTGTGGATGAAAACTTTAAAGCGAGTCCATGTGTCATGATATTATTTTTTTGAAACAACATAGAACTACAGCTACATTTTGATTTTAAAATGGCTATATCTCAGTTTTTCTTTTCCTTTGCAAAGGAATTGATTTGTTCAAATCATCTATGATGACAGATTTACATCTTTTAAGGGTTTTTCCCTAAAAAGCCCTTAAAAGAAGGGTCTGATTATTTTAGAGCGCATGACTAAGAGGAAATTTCTCCTCCTCCTGATAACCGCCGTCTCTCTGACTTTAATTTGCCTTTAAGGAACAGAAGCAAACTAATAGAAATAAGACTTGTTTTGATGCTTTATTACAGTCATTACAAAGGTGATTCATCACAATATAATGGAGGGGATGACACATGCGTGTTTGTGTGTTCATGTTGTGCAGCCAAACAGGAGATAATAAAGACACAGACACACAGGAGTTATGCCTGGGATGTAATAGGTAATCCATCATCTGGCGCCGATTTTAACGTGATGAAGAAATTCTACAGAAACAGATTTTTTTCTGATTTCTATTCCATTAAAAGTGCCTGGCTCTGTTTCATTTGGTTGTTCCACATTGTGCACAATAAGCTATAATTCTTCTCCTTCCACACACAAGCAGGCACAAACACGTCTTCAAAGGAAAATTTTCTCATTAGTAGCGGTCGCCCTTCCTCTTTAATTCTTCAGCTCTTTGCCTTTTGCACTTGAATCGCTGTGACAAGCTGTGACGCAGAGTCTCACTGAAAATATAAGACGCCTGATGCCGACAGGAGGACAACGGAAAGCAGCTCCTCATTCTAAAGGATAGTCAGACTTTGAACTCACTAAATCTATAACCACATACCATTAAGAACAGAAATGTCTATGAAATTTAACTTAGTATATCTTCTGTCCCTTTTTTATTAAATTCTAGCAACAAGAGGCTCACAATGGCAGTAGAAACCCTGCTGACCGTGTCCACAATTCCCAGGAGAAGTTTCAAGTTTCTATTTTATCCCGTTTCCCCTGGCCGTGTTAATTACATTTCAGCTCCCAGAGGCTGGAATAATAGTTTTAACTCACATTTGAGGGTTCTGTAAGGTGAGAGGGAAGAGCAGCTTGCAAAAATCTGAGAATTGCCGGTGCGGGTTACATTACCGACCAGCGCCTCCGTGTTGCAACTGCAACATCCAAAATGATGATACCGTGATGTTTTGCTAAAAACATCACGGTTACAACACACATTTACCACATTTACAACAAATAATGTATTTTAAATTTAAATTATTGGTGTTTTTGCTTTCCAAAGTCATTGCAGGAGAAATTTAGCTGTTTAAATGTGGTTTATGACTTGCTGAATGCAGAGCAAAATATATTATTGTTAGGCATTAATTTAATGCCTAACATTTGAAAACTGACGCAGCTTGCTTAGTGAGCGCTGCCATATTTCCAGCTTTTAATTCAAAACATCACATGCGGTCAAACAATCAGCAGGAACGACGTTACGAAGGTCATCAGGTGTGAGGATTGGGACCGCCGTGACCTTGAGCCACGTCTCAGACGTGGATCTCGTTCCTGTTGAAAAGTAAAACCAGATGGATGTGACTTGGTAGAGAAGTTTAGCTCCATACCTGAAGGTCTTTGCTGCATGTCTTCCTGTTCTCCGGCTCCTTCTCCATCCTGGCTGCACAAAAATCAAGAACGCTTCAAAAGCAGTTTATCCAGAAAGCCTTGTACTTACTGATAAAATAAAAACTGAAACAAGGTAAGATTAACACACACATAACATAGGATATGATGTTAAACCAGTAAACTGAAACACAATGTTCAAATTGGAACCATGAAACCCTCGGAGCGTGGCAGATTTAACAACGCTCACTTTTCTGACAATCATTTTCGAGCTGTTGCTGCTTTTTATGCTGCATTTCCTGCTCTGTTCAGATTTCTACAGATGATATGCAACCACATTTTAAGATATTTTGTCATTATTAATAGTGTAAGGTTGTTGAAATGGGCTGAAATTTTAATGTGGGACTCAGACTGACAGCTATTCTCAGCAGGGTTCAATAAAAAGTCTATTTTCAACATTTGGAAGCAACATTTGCATGTCAAGCAGATGTTTTCCACTGAATAAGCCAGTTTGGCTTCATAAGGTTTTCATCTTTTTACTGATTTACTATCTCATCCTTCATCTGCAGAACAGTTTGTGGATTTTGTGGATTTTTCATCATGTTTACTGATCCCGTATTTAGGTTTCCTCCCCCCCATTGCTAATGCACTAACTCAAATATTTGTACGTGAGTAAATAATCCGTCTTAACACCATAAATCCTCGTCTGATGAAATCAGGTGGAATTTTCTCACAACTTCTGCAGCAATTTGTAAGAAATACGTTTTTAATGAATCAGTAGATCAGAGAACCTGTAATGTACCTTTCACTTTTCAAAAATCCAACTTTGGTTCACGAATAACTGCTTCAGTAACAAGTTGTAGTAATATTGAATACAGCATTTGCTGAAACTGCGATATTCTGGAGCGTTTTCCGTGTCAGAAACCTGCTCTTGAATGAAACCCACCCAGAGATGCAACCTTACAGCTCATGATTCCTCCTCACTGCAATGTTTGGAAGTCGTAGATAGGAATCCACTGTCTTCCCGTGTTAATGTGCCGGTTTCTCTACGTTCTGCATCCTCTCTGTGTCTTCCTCCCCGCTGTCTCTCTCCGCTGTGAGCTGTCAGAGCGTATGCATTGACCGTGACACCTGGCTGTGTGTGGGTGTGCTGGATTCAACTTTCTCATTATAATTTTAAATGTATCAGTCCGTCTCGTCTGGATGAATTAATAGGTTCCCTTGGTGGTAAAACACACACACACACACACACACGCACACGCTTGCACAGGCCCAGGCCGTTTGTCCGGCGGTCGGTGCCTCAGGTCTGTTAATTGAATGTCTGTGTTCATGTTAGCGGCCGTGAGAGGCATTGAGAGGATGCCACGGCGCATTAAGGAGACAAGCTGTGTGTGTGTCTGTGTCTTGTAAATAGGATTGGACCTTGAACGCAGCTCCTCCTGAGCTCCTAGCGAGACAAGACACAAACAAATCATGCAGTGGTGAGGCGGCCGCAGGTGTGTGTTAAATAGAGAGAAGCTTAATCGTTCTTTCTTCTTGTTTTTCCGTCTTTTCCTTCCTCCGCCTTCTTGCTTTTAACTCTCTCTGTTTCTTCTTTGTCCACATTTTCAGTCTCTTCAGTTGTTTTCGCTCTTGTCTTTCATTTTGTTTGTTCCTGTTACCTAATCCTCTGGTGGATTCAGTTTAATTAATTCTCCATCATAGCCTTTATTGGTTTCTTTTTACTTCTCATCTTTCTTCTTCCTTTACAGGTTTTCTGTGATCCAGTTTTTCTCTGCAGTTTTCTTATCTTTTCTGTTTGTTTCTCCCTTTTATTTAATCCTTTCTGGTTCTCATTAATCCTCTTCATCTTCCAATCTGTCGCCGTCAGTCTGGTAGGTGGTTTCTCCCATGAAGACTTAAACTTTCCGTACAACATTAAAGTTATCTTGTCCTCACTACGCATGTTGCTTTTATTCTGCCTTAGAGTTTTATAAAACCAAGTTTCATTCATTTTTAATTAATTGTTTATTTTAGTATTTTCCATCTCTTTTCTTAACATTGTTTTTGTTCTGGAGAAAATTCCTACTAAAAAAGTCACGAGAAAAAACAAGGATTTTGTATTTCTGATGTGAAAAAGCTGTTAAATTGCAAAAAGAAAATGAATAGTTTCCATGATTAAAGTGTGACATTTATGATATGAGAGCTGAAATTATCATGTCATAATTATCATAAAAAAGACTCTGAGCACCTTGAACGCGATTCAAGACAACATGTTTGGAATGGATCAAAACCTGCAACATGTTCTGATCCAGGAACTCAGTTCTACCATTCACTTTGAAAATATCTTCTAAATTTACCACTTGAACTTCAGAGGACTTCTGGCAGTTTTTGTTGCAAATGTTTGACTGTAAATATGAGTTAATATCCTAGTTTTAATATTTATGTTTGCTGTTTTTCTGACAGATTTGACACCAGGGATGTTTGTCTTGTAAATATGAGAACTTAAACTAGACATTTCTATACTATGGAGGTTATTTAGTTTTTTACATTAATATGCATTGATTCAAATACTCCAGTGTATTTGAATCAATGCCTGTTTTTATGTGACAAATAAAATTGTCAGATCAAAATAATAGCCTCAGATGAGCAGAGGAATGAAGAGCGTGTTGCTCTCACATTGCGTTTGCATTAAACCTCAAAGTCTGGCTTTTCCTCGTCATTCTGCACAAATCATGGAGGGACTTTGAGTTTCTCCATCGCAGACGGAGAAAACTGGAAAGGAGGAAACTATAACCCGAAACACATCAGCAGAGATTTAAGCCCAGGATAGGAAGGCGCTGCACCCCCCACCATGTGGCTCCTTCGTCACCCTCTGTCACCGCTCCTCTTCCTCATTAGCTGTCTCGTCCCATGTCTTCCTCTTCCTGTCCTCCCCTCTTGGTCTCGTTCTTCATGCTTTGTTGTTACAGCCACCAGGGGAAGAAGCGCCAACACGGAATAACACTTTCACTTTCACACACACGGCCTCCGACTTGCAGCCCTCTAATGGCCCCATTTAGACAATGTGTCGCATCAGCAAGTCGTACGGCTGAATAATGAGAAGATGGAGGGGAAGCAGGAGCAGGACTATAGTAAAATAAAGAAGTCGTTTGCTGCATCCCTCCATCCAGACAGCTGTTTCACCGTAAATGTTGTTCTGTTACACACACCATCGCGGCTCTGACCCTGTGTCTCCGTGTATGCGTGAGTGTGTGTGTGTGCCCATTCATCTCCTTTATATGCCAGAGTGTGTAATCGTTGGGGAGAAATACGGCCTCCAGGGGATTTAGCCGAAGCTCCTGTGTTATGTTTATGATCCGGAAAGTGCAGGAGAGAACACATTTTTTATATGTCTCACCCTCAAAGAAACATCTTTTCTCTCTTATGCATAACACAAAAACACACCGAAACACACACTTCCTCCTCATCAAGGCAGGCAAAGACACAGCTGAACGACACACACCCTCTCCTGCATGCAAACACTTTTCTATAGCATCCTGTAGCTTATATTTGAAACCACACACACTCCAGTCAGAGCAGAGAAAGTCCAGCTGAAGCTCTGCTTTCTAATTAATGCCACCTTGTGTTTTCAGAGCCGGCTGTTTGGAGATGAACTCGATTTATTTCATTTTTGCATTTTCTTCTACGAGGAAGAAAAACTCCCTGGCACTTCTGCAGAATCCGTGACTCTGCTGTTGCTAAAACTAGAGTGTAGCTTCCCTGATTAGCATTTTAAAAGCAGGCTCCAGCCTATTAACTACACCCTGCATATGTTTTTTATTACCAAGGTCTGTTTTCCAAAGTGTAGCAGTGTGCAGGTTTTCAGGATGATTTCAAGCCTTGCAGGCTCTAACTCAGTCTCATCTGAACTCTGAGAATCATCACACACTTCGCCTTGAAAAATTACTGTTTTGTTTTGTGGCACTGCTGAAAATAGTATCATTGTGTTCAAAGATATTCTGTCACCTGAGGGGGGAGAAGATATTACAAATAACTGTTCTGCATGTAATTCAAGCTCACAGGCTTTGCTTTCTGATGTTATGATTGCAAAGCAGTTAAGAGTTAATCTCAGAAGGAATTTGAAAGATGACATATCAGTAAACTTGATGGATTGGCTGCTGTCTGAAGACGCTTCGAACTGTTTGGAAAGGCTTTTACATCAGGGAAATTAGCTTAAATCACTGGCTTTAATCAGAGTTTTAGAGCTGCTGCTGTATTAGTATTTAAACGCTTCATGTTTGATTATTGTGTGGTTCTCCATTTTGGTTAATCAATACATTTGATTCTAAAGCAAATTCTAGTAAAAACCGTCCTGATTTTTGAGTGAAGACTAAAAGAAAACATTATAATGTTATAAATTCTCATCTTATTTAAGGGTCTGATGTCAGACTTTGCTGATAAATGAGGCTGAAGGGACGTTTTACTGATTCATCATTAGCTTTTTTGCAACAAAATGATTATTTTGTTCAATTTTCAATATTTTAAAGTTTCCTTGCTGGAAATTTGAACCCAAACTCCTTATTCAGATGAATGTTTTTAAAGTCTCTCAGTATTTGCAGCAGCATATCTGAAACTTTTGGCCTCATTTAAACAAACATTCAACCACGTTTTGACTCTGATTTCTACCGAATCGTTAATTTGCCAGATTCATATTTGTACCTTAAGAGATGTGATTGGAAAACAATGATTGAATATTCTGTGTTCAGCTTCTGTTTAGGCAGAACCCAAACACTGCAGAGAGACAAAGTGCAGCAGTTAGTGTTAAAACACAGAGGATGGAAACCTAAAGTCCTGCATTCGTCTTGTTAAACCGTAAAGAGCGCCCTGAATCTTCCTCTAGTGAAATGACCCCTAAAAGCTTCACATGCTTTTAAATGTGAACAGCAGCAGATGGACCAATACTGTACTCACTATCTGACTCTCAGAATGTGACATTTATGACTAAATCTCACATTTTCCATCCACTGTGATGATGAGTGATACAAAGAAAACGTCACTCTAGACTTAATACTTCTTATTTCAGCCAAATAACACTTTTCCTTTCGCTGCTCTAAGTCCTTTTAAATTGCACAAATATTGTTTTATTTCCTAGTTTAATTAAACAGTGTTACTCAGGGCGAGTGCAGTGTTAATTAATTGAATGGGTGGTGAAGATAACATAGTCTGCAAATATGTACTGCAACAATGTGGCTTTCATGTGGATTTTATTATTTTGTTTAAACTGTTTTCCATAAATCTGTTATGGCTGTTTGCTTTTCTCTCTGAATGATAAATAAGAGATTTGTAATCTAATATAAACCCAAGTCGAAGTTTAACTCTTTGTTTTTGGACAACTTTTGATGCCAAAGTGATTTACAAAATCTGAAATCAATAAAGCTTCATCCATATGCAGCATACTTTAACCTGAAGATATGTGCAAATACGATTAAAGAATGAAAAAATAAACTGATGTTGCACAATAAAAGCATTTAATTGATTTACGTTCTGCTGAATCCGACTGATTCTCCAGTGGGACGAGGCTGAAGCTGAGCCTGGTTACTGGAATCCACTTAAAGACTGAAGAACCAAATGATCTGGACTGGTGACCGCTGTGCCTCTGTTACAAATAATACGTGGAGACATGCAAACATAATCCTGCCACTTTGAGGAAAAGTGTCTCTAATCTTTGGCTGAGAATCTACTTTGTGAATGAATAGATGCAATTATCTAAACAAACTGTTTTCTTTCTGCTGCAGATCTTTAAACCAATGTGCTGAGAAGAGATCCACCAGGACTGATGCTGATATCCGTTCTTCCTCTGACTGTTTTCCAGATTTCCGATGCGGAGTGGGAGGACATGTTGGAGGGCTTTGATGAGCGGAGTTACCTGAACGCTCGGCGCTGGAAGCCCGGCGACGATCCGTACACGTTGTACGCCTTCAACCAGAGAGAGAGCGAACGCATCCCCAGCGACCGAGCGCTGAGAGACACGCGCCACTACAGGTACACGACCCTCAGCTTTATCAGCAGTGTCCCACCTCATATAAACACAGGATAAGCAGAGAAAGTCCAGGTGTAAAACCTCAGATGGAGTGTGTGCTGAAGCAGATTTTCTGAACCGTTTTCTGATAATGTGACCTCAGAACAGATATTTTTATTACCACCAAACTGCACAGTTTGATGTATGAGTCTGTCAGGCCTGCACTGCATAAGATGAGAGCTTATCAGTACACAGAGGAGCTGAACTCCAGCAGCCTGCAGGCATAAACAAACACCGGTTTCTGCATCACAGGTACACACACACACATCCAAACACAACTCAAGTTTCTAATTATTCTCCACCAAAACAAAACTTGATTACAGAAACAAACACAGAAAACAGCAAATTACAATCCATCTGTTCGCTTAGAAATTAATTTCAACCAAAACAGAAATCCTCTTAGCGGCTCGACGTTCTCGCCTGTTTGAAAGACGCTCAGCGGGAAGATAAGGAGCTTGTCGCTTTGACAGCATCCGCCTCGTCTTATTCGGAGAGATAAAATACTTCCAGGCACTTGTGGAAAGTGTGCAGAGGTCCAGAGTGTGTGCGCCGACACCACTCAGGATTCACAAACACAACTTTTCTACAAACCTTTGGATTTTAGTGCAACTTTAAAAATGGGATTTTCTGCTGTTGTTGTATTAGATTATATTAATGCACAAACTCTTCATCGAATTGCAGTAGGATGATGATTGTTGCGTTTGAAATAAAAAAAAAATATCTGTATATTTTAGTAGCTGTTGATAAAGATTTGAGAAAATTTTCTTTCAAGTTAACATGAGTTTGAATTTAAACTTGAATGGTTTTGTCTTCTTCATGTTTGATTGTATTTGCTCGATGTTTTACTAAACCTTGTCAAAATCCTCATTTATCCCAAATCTCTCTACATCCAGAACATAGTAACGTGTATTTTTTGACACGGAAACTCTTTGGAGTTAAAATAAGGCCCCAAATTACCGACTTCTGATTTTGCACTTCACCTGATTTAAATGATCAGATTTATCTAACTTTTAAAAACTAAACCGAGTAACATTTCGTGGGCTAAATGACGACTCAGAACTGACTGTGATAAGCTGTCATTAGCTGTGAATGGTTTCTGGAGAGGAGCACAGCTGGCTCCAGGATCCGTCTCCTATAGGAGCCCAAATCCTCTGAGTGTAACTGACACCTTCATCACGGTGTGCATCTGCTGTTTGGACATGCGTCCCCTGATGATTGGCTCTCCTTTCCTGTGATATCTCGTCTGCTGCCTCTGACGCCGTGTGTGAATGCGTGTGCAAGTGTGAGTGGTTTTGCTTGTGCATATGTGGATTGCTAATGTGCGTAAGCGAGCATTGTGTTGATTGCCTGCATCATCTGTTGTGCTAAGAGAGGAGGGAAATTCACTGTTGGGCTGACATAAGGCACTTCGTGTGCACGCACGAGCGCGTGTGTGTGTGTTAAAAAGTGAGAATGATGTGTAGGAGGGAAAAACCAGGGATATACACAGACATTCATCTGTTAGCAGGGAGGTAGGGGGCTGATGGTGCTCATTTATCTCATATAGGACAAGGCTAAAGCGTGTGTGTGTGTGTGCGTGTGCGTGTGTGTGTGGATGGTGGTGAAGGAGGGTTCTGTTATGTGATTATCTGTTAACACGGTTACCGTGTAGCTGGGGTCTCCGGGGCTCTTGGCAGGGGAAATAGTGGCACCTCATGCTCTGCCGGGACCAAAAACCGAGAAACTGCAGCGATTCTGGGCTGAAGCTGCTGCAGAAACACCTTCATTTTCATTGCATACTCTCTGCACCGCTTCCTACACGCTGGCTGGGATCCCGAGAGGCAGAGCTTGGCTTATAGTCAAGGTAGTTGTGCAGAAACTTTTAGAAAGAGCAAAAAATGAAGCAATGTAAATTTAGAAAGCCTGAAAAGTTGAGGATCTGTAATTTGTAACTTAAAAGTAGAAGACTTTTTTCTCTCCTTCTCAGTCTGAACATGCCTCGTAAATCTCCCTACTTTTTAAAAAGCTCCAACCTTTCACTTCAGTTCTCCTCTGCACAGATCCACAGCAGAAACTTTCTCCAACCATCCGTGCCGTGGCTTCCACCTCCGTTTCTTCTTGTTAGTTTGGACGTTTCTGGTAAATAAACTGTATTTTTGGTCAAATTCAAGTACAAACATTCATCTTAGCAAATGGGGTTTTTCACACTTCAAATAAGATGAAATTAACCAATAAGTAACTTTTCACCAAGATATTAGAGCTTGTTTAAGTCAATAATGATTAAGTATTGATAAGAAGTGCTTGTTGCTCTGGCAGATTTCTTTCCACTTATAACAAGAAAATCAATTTGCCAGTGGAACTTGTAATGTTTAATAAATATTAAAGAATTTACTTAAAACAAGCTCTTACATTTTGCTATTTCAGTGTACCAAAATATTTTAATCAGAAACAAGACAAAATATTTGCTAAGATTTTGTATTTTTGTCATGATGGAGCTAAAAATATTTTTCTACTCATGAATCTATGAAGATAGCTTTCTTCTTCTTCTCCTGATTGTTAGTAGTAATACAAAATAATATTTTAAGTGAGTTCTTATGTTAGGCTGCTGTGCAATAAGGCATGCTTGATTGGCAGCTGACAGTCATGAAGCATCATAAACCAGAAACGATCCACAGTGACATCAATTACTGATCTAAAGAAAATTGCTAGGAGAGAAAAACACAGCAGGTCTGGAGAATCAGCTGCAGCAGGTCTGTTATTTTCCCAGTGAGGAAACGATCACCCGAAGAGTAAAGGAGGAAGTTTTCCAGCTGAAGATGTGACGTTGTTCCTGAAACCTGCAGGCTGTAAGTATTCAGATCACAGAGAGAAGTGTCGTTCTGTTCTTGAGTTGCATCTTTGTAGAAACAGTTGAAAATGTGTCATTTTGATTGATGACGGCAATCTTCCAAATGAAACATCTGGGATTGAATCCCCGGCCCTCAACCAGTGGAAGGTGGTTTGAACATCCCTGATAGGCTGAGCAGTGAGCAGCTCTGGATGGAAAGGACAGCGTGTGTGTGGATATGAAAACACTTATTAGAGCCTAAACATGATGTAAAGGAGCTTAAGTACTTTTGGTTTAGGTTTCAGTGCAAATGTATTTGAAAACTAAGTTACGGACCTGTTCAGCACGAAATAGGAGCTATTTTTACGTAAATAATTCCTTTGTATCAATAAAAAAGAACAAGTTTCACTTTTTTCCCTACGTTACAAGTGTAAAAATCTCCGAGTGGAACTTTTTTTTTTTTTTTTAACAATATTAAGGATTAGAAGCTAAACAACAATAATTGGTACGATTCAGTGTTTTTGCAGTGGAGAGGTCTCAGCAGCCTCCTACACTGAAGTAAACACATTGTGGTTGTTCAAAGCCTCTTCATGTAAAAACAGCTGATTTTATGAGTGGAGATAAAATTTGTGGGTTTCTGCTGTGAATGGGAGCCGGTTTTCCTTTTCCTTTGTGGTGTTGGAAGAAGGGAGAGGATGCAGCATGCAGAGAAAGGGATGAGGGGATGGATGCAAAGATCACAGGGAGCGATGGAGAGATGTTTGAGGAAAGAAGAGGAAAAGTTAGGAGGTTAATAAAAAGAGAGAAGGCGAGGTGGAGAAGAGGACAGGAGATGGGGGAGATGCCACAAGCTGCTGAGAGGAGAGATAATTGCCACATGCAGAGCTTAAGAGGCTGTGTGTGTGTTCATATGTGTGTGTATAAACCACTCCACTTCAGTGCTCTGCTATTATCTCAGTGAACAGGGGAACCTCCCTCCATCTGCTCCACGAGTGTCTATAAATCCAGCAGCCGCTTCGCTGCAGGGATTAGATCCAAGCTGGAAGACAATGCAGCACGGGGAGCAAACACATCCTCCAGAGCTACACCGCAGGTTGATATGGCAACCAGAACTGTTTGAGACTTTATGCAAGACAAAAGAAGTGCACCGTCATGCATGAGTTTAAGATAAGTAGCAAGGAACCCGGCGAGCGCACAGAAAGGAGAAAAACACCGCAGTCTCTGTGGCACTTCCTGATTAGCTCCATGTTTTCTCCCTCTGGGAAGATCTTCTGAGTTCCTCTAAGCTCAATGAACAAACTAGTTTATTGTAGTTTTTATGTTTTTCAAGCTCCCACTTGAGTAAAACCTGTAATGCAACTACAGAATATAAAAATCACAAATATCACACCTCAGCAGCCCTTTGCAGTTGAAATGTTGCACATTCTGGTGTTGCAGTGATGGTTGTGATTTATTATATTTTGACCCTTCAGGTCATAAGATGGACATTTTGGAAACCGCTCCCCCAGGTTGGGATAGATAGAACATTTTTAAAACAATGTTTAATAACGAAGTTAACTTAATACACTGTTTGATCAGTTGAACCATTTGAGATGCATGTGTGACTGAAACCTTTAGCGTTTTATAAATGAACTGAATTGAGTTGAACTGCTGAGTCAGAAATGTTCAGAGTAAATTTGTTCCAGTTTTAGCCTGCGGTGAATGGTTTATGCATATTTTCAGCCAAAAAACACAACATTTTTAAGTTTTACTTCACTGCATCACAAACCTGGAGCTTATTTTAGCTCCTACAAAATCTAATCCAAATATACGACGCTCTCAAAAATAAATTAGACAAAGGAAAATGCCGAGAAAGGTCTCAAAGCAGATTGTTTTTCTTTATCTATTTTTTTTCTGTAAATCTTTTGCGCTCCTGGTGCTCCAAGCATGTTTTGCATAAAAATGAAGTTAGTTTCCTGCTCTTTGAAGCTAAAAAAATCTATCAGCAGCGCCTGACACAAAGACATTGTTAATGACATTGTGTAAGAGATCCAAAAGACATCTGGTCATGAGGGAAAATACCATCACTGTGAAACTGTGGCATTAAAAGGATATAATATCATCATCCTTTTTCTTCTCTGACGCGGAGCGGAAAAACACGGCACACTGCACACATTTGTCATCCTCTTTGTTTTGCCGGGTGGGAGATGTGATAATGCTCTGGTGTTTTGTTGTTGCTGCTCCAAAATGGAGTCATCTTTCTTTGAAACATCCGTACTTTAAGAAAGAAGGGAAAAAACACCCAGCAGTCCAGAGTCCAGTCAGTGGGTTAGAAATTATTTAATTTCATTTTGACCCAGTGATCCTTGAACACTTATCACTAACTAGATCACGCAGTCATTCAGAGCGTCTCCCTGTGTGTGTGTGTGTGCGTGTGTGTGTGTGTGTTGCACGTATTCGGTGGCGTCAGAGTCCTTTCACACTCAGTGAACCATTTAGTCATATTTCCGTGAATCACAACATGCAGCTAAACATTAATCACCGCATTAGCTCTGGTGGCTCCCACGCAAACACCCTTCATCTTTTCAGATCACAAACCCTGAAAAAAAGGAAAAAAGTACAAAGACAACAGGCTTCGAACTCTCACTGAGCAACCATTTTATTTGTCCTCGTCAGGCTTGTTGATTTGATTACTTGTGCAAGTGATGAATGATAGCAGAGAGCAGCATCCTAAACAGAAAACAGAGAAGAAGCCGACCTGATTTAAAATAGATGAAAAGTTTGAAGAAGCTCAATCAGTTTGTAAAATCTTCATGTTTCCTTTGATTGAACATGTTAAAAACTCACCAACTGTCTTTTCAAATTTCAGTTTCAATATCAACCAGGGGGAGAAAACATGCAAAAGTATAAATAAAGTCCTGCTCAGTTTATTATATTTGTGTTAAAAGTGACAAATGGATCAAATGTAATTTTAACAAAAATGCTCAGTTTTAATTAATTCTAACACTTTTACTATTTACCACTCAACCTGTTGAGGATGAAATCAGAAGTTATTGAAATATGTCTTTTAATTCTTCCTGAATTCCACCAGCCGGGTCTTTTTTGTCACTTTAATCTTTTTCTCTTCTTCTCTGGTCTATGCAGCTCCTCTTGTCAGAAAACACTCCTTCTTTTCCGTTCACTGATGTTTACATTGAGTTTAACCAACAGCACAGCAGAAATCTCACGGCGAGGCGAGGAAATCCCCTTGGTGTAGTGCGGGTAATCTGCTGATGTGGAACCTGAGCTGCAAAGCACCCTCTGCTCCGCAACGGCAAAGAGCGACAGTGACGCTAAGCAGCTTTACCGTCGCTGGCGCTTGAGCTTTAACAATGTAACCTCCTTGTTCTGCCTGTGAGTCGAGCGCCGAGCAGAAGATGCTATAAACGTTCTGATTCCTGATTAGATAACTTGAGTCCTTCTGAATGATCTCCTTTAATTTCCACCCAGTCAGCTCTGGTCTTTCAACTTGGTCTGAAGTTCTGGGGTCTTTTTGAGTTTACCTTTTGCTGATCTGATCTTTTAGTTTTGAGGAAAAGGTGCAGAGTATTAAAGCTTTCTACTTATTTACCACGGCTGGTGAAAAGGTCAGACCTTTTGGGCAAACTGATAAAATAAAAATACATAATAAGGTGGTTGTAAAGATCATATGAATGTTGATCTAAATCTCCACCGAAAATGTTTCAGTCCTGTAAAGAAACGCTGAAGACATGAAGTCCTCCTACTGATGCTGTGATATTTATATTAAATTTCTGTGATATTTTCCTTTACCCAACCTTGAATTGAGCCATGAACTGTCACTATTCAGTGTGTGTGTGTGTGTGTGTGTGTGTGTGTGTGTGTGTGTGTGTGTGCGTGTGTGTGTGTGTGTGTGTGTGTGCACCCCAGAGGTTGAGCCAGCCATCGACTGCTCCAGTCCGTCATTGATCTGTCTCCATCGATTGGCTGGTGTAAGTGCCTGTCAACCATCCTGTCACCGCTGCTCTTCACAAGAAGGATTGCTGTTCCTCCAGGTCTCCTTGTCGTCCCTCTGCACCTGTGTGTTTGTGTGTTTTACACGTGCATTGAGGAAACGTGCGCCCTGTACTTTTCCCGATAGCGTTATCATCTTGTTACTCCTGGTTCCCGCCGCTGTTCCTCCTCTTCCGTCTTCGCTGCCTGTTTCCTCTAAAATTGACTCCAGCTCTGTTTTCCAGGAGGCAGAAAATGATCAATAATGTCTGATTTCTGCATGTGTGTGTTCTGTGTGTTGGGACTGTCTTAATGTTTGGCGAAAGAACATCAATATAAGATGATAGCTGACATGTAAAGCATACTATTGATAATTAATTCAGTTGATCAGAATCAGCTCTTTGGTCAATATTGTGTAACTAAACAAGGAATTTGTCATTAAGAATAAATAAACCTTAGAAAGCATAAAACAACAGACAAGGCTGTAAAACTAAAATATGCAGAGCCAGTTTTTAATATGAAGAAGAAAAAGATGTCTGTAGAAGTTGATGTCCAGGATGTGTGGGGTCTGCAGAGGTGTCAGCTGCCCTTTTCCTGTGCTGCTCTGTTGATGAGCCAAACCACCCAGTGATTTATGATGCAATATAAACATTTGTAGATGTCTGGCACTGAATAGAAACACTTTGAGAGCGTTTTGTATGACTTAGATAAGGACTTTTATTATTAAATCATTAATTGCTTAAAAATAAAACAAACAAGCTGATGTTGCAGTAGACATATTGTTTCAGAAACTACCAAGTTAATATTTTGTATTATTTGGTAATATATATTGTAGTTGCTTATATGTTAAATTAATTTAAGAATAACTTTGACTGAACTCACAGGTGTTATCTGAAAAGCATTCATGAAAAAAGAAAACTGACGTTTATATTTTGTATAATTTTATAATCTACACGTTTTTTCCAATAACTCGTTTTATCAGACAGCAAAAGTTACAAAAACTCTGTTATCAGAAATGACTTTTTATTAATTAAATATCTTTATTTGATGTCACAAAGTTACTAAACTTGTCTGTCTTCAGCAGCTTAGCAAAATTATTGATGCCACAATTTTAACTAAATTTAAATGAGTTTCAATTTTAAAACACAATGTTTATCCCCAGAATTGCTTGCAAATGTATGAATTATTCTTTCCCTTGGTGCAGCTTTTTCTCATCACTGCACTGAAATCTACTGAGAGTTTCTCCAACATTATTTCACATGTTCATGATGAACAGTGAAAATCTTCAATCTGTACATCATCATCACCTTTTTATGTTTTAATTAGTTCATTTTCGGTGGAAAACAAGCCATTTTTCTTGCGCTCATGCTGCGCCGGGTTCAGACTGATGATCCAGCAAACAGCTGGTTGCGACTTCGTGCCGCAGCACTCAAACATCTTCATTATGCGCCGGCACACACACACACACACGCACACACACACACACACACGCACACACACATCCAAATACAAACCTTGTACATAATTGCACACAAAAGCATCATCTCTCCTGCTGAGCTGTTGATAATTACAAGTAAAACAGTGCAGTAAACACCCACCTACACACACACACACACGCACACACACGCACGCACACACACGCACACACACACACACACACAGGCCCAAGTTTAGGATGAGTTTTACTGCAGTTTGGAGCTGCTGGGAGTCTTTGCTCCCAGACTTCACTAATTACCTTCAGGAGAGTTTGGGGAGAAAACGATGCACAGGCGTATCGGCAGATTAAACCTGTATTATATACATGCATCAACAAATGATGGAGTTATAGATTAGACAGAAAAATAATTACACAAGCTGATTAACAAGATCAGGAGGCAAACAAGACAGATAATATATACAGGTGAGAGAATGCAGCTCAGAACTCAAAACAATCTAACAAATTAGATTCTCAAAGCATCGCAGAAGAGAAAAAATACTTCTTAGACGTAATTACAGACCTTCAGAAGCTTTTTACGCTCCGACGAAAAGTTTTTAATGATTTTACCTTTATGATCTGTCCTGCAGAGTTGAAAGAAAAAGATAATTATTATACCTGCGTTAGATTCATTGCCTTATCATCTAAAAGTAATTCAAGTTGAAGAGTGTTTTAAATTAGCATATTAGAGCCACATAATTATGCTGAATCCTCACAGTCTGACTTTAAAGCTAATGAAACCTTTCAGTAAAACAGCTAAAATATTTCTTAATATTTAAATATTTGTAAGTCATCGAGGAGGGAGAATGTTTTATCACTTTCATCAAATTCAGAAGTTAAAATGAATCTAAATTAAACAATTTGGGAAAGAATAATAGTAAAATAATGAAATAATTATTGTTACATTTTAAGGGGGAAGAACGCTGCGTAACGTTTTATGTAAATATTCAAAACATTTTTGGTTCTTCTGTTTATTCCTGCAACTTGGTATTTTTTTTTTATTTGAGTTTAATTTGTTTCACTTTAATCATTTATAAGCATTTTCTGAAAAAAGCTGAAAGAGCAACTTCTTAAAGGAGAAACAATCTGTTTCCAGCCCAGTGATCTGAAAGGTTCGTTCCTCATGTGACCTCTGAATGACTCACAGCTGCTTGAACCCAAAAATGCTGAAAACTGTTAATACGCAGAGTAAACTGCATGTGGAGAGAAGAACAAAAACATTAAACTGTTAAAAATTAACTGCTCACTGTAAGAGAGACTAATGTGCCTTGAAATGTTGACAGCAACAAAAGGTTTGCTGTTTGTTTGCAGCGGAGGAGACTGAAAATAAGCTTCTGCCATATTTAATATTATGAGTATTTGTTGAATTTCTTTGAGCCAAGAGGAGCACAACCTGAAATATGAAGCTTCTGTTTTTATTTAATATTCTCTCAGAGGAGTTTTCAGATGACGCCGATCATTTCCAGGCAGAGACAGGAAGGTCAATGCGGTCTGGCAGCCTGAGTGGGGAACCGGTTCAAACTGTCTCTGACACATGTCCATCCACCTCCAGTCCGTCCGCTCACACTGTGAACTCGCTTTACTCTGCAGAGCTTCTGGCAGGAAAATCAACTCTTACAAATCAGAGCGCGCGTGTGGGAGAGACGTGTTGGTGGTCAGTGCAGCATGCGGTCGTTCTGAGTGCTTCCTTTTGTAAAAGCATTTCTACTCTACATAAATCAAGTTGATTTTTATTTTTGTGCAAATCTGAGGTTTTAATTTCCCCCTGCAGAAACATTTAAAAATGATGAGACGCAAATGAGATTTCCTTTCGTTTCAGTGACAGATGTGCTGTGTGCACAATTACATCAGTAATGTTTTTACGTAAGACTAATCCCATCCAGACAGAACTCCAGCGCAGTTTAATCCCATTTGGTTGGACACGGTGATTAACACAATTACTTTATTCCAACTGGATAAAAAGATGAAAAAGTCAGCTGTAGGAGAGAATTGCGTCACTCTTTTAAATTGAGTTGACATTAATTTATATTCTCTTAGTATAGAATCATCACCGCGATATCATTTTTTCTTTTTTCTTTTTCACAATTGATTGAAAGTAAATAAAAACACCATAAAGCCGTCCTGGTAGTAAAGGGAAGTAGATTGTTTATTCGGTGGGAACAGAGCAGGTGCTCCTGCTGGCCGGCCCAAAGCATAAGCAAACTGTGCGCCTGCACCTGGTGCTCAGCCCACCAGGGGGCGCCCAGTGCTTATAAAAGTATTTTTCATATAATACTGAAGGTATAACCAGTTGAACTGTCCCAACTTTTGCTGTATTGCTTTACTTTGCTATATAAAAGAAAATAAAATTTTGTTTTTTCTTTTATAATCATATTTTTTCTTTTAATAGGTAAAAAGGGAAGAAAAACAAAACTTCCTTGAGTTCAAAGTTCATGACCATCATGTGTTCACAGGTAAAAACTCCTGTTTACTCATAAAATAGCAGACTGAATAATTGGAGGGTAAAACAAAATTCCATTGTGTGAGCAAATCGATTAAATTATTAACGTGCGATCGGACTTGAGCTACTGTCCGTCTGTCCATCCTTTCATTTCACCTGATGAGTCAATGATAAATAAATTAAACTGTTCGTTAAGATCCACCAGAATGGATCAGAGCTTCTTTACGAAACGCACAAAATAATCATGTTTTGTGTTTGCAGCCGTTCAACTGAATTTCTGAGAAGGTTTTAGATAGACATGCATAATGAAACACGAATCCAAAGAAAGACAGAAAAATATGAGGGATCAGCTCAACTCCCAGGACGAATCTCCTGGTTTAAATAGAAAAGAGAGGGAGAAGGACAGGAGGAAGTATTGCTGTCTGAATCCTCAGCTGTGGTGTCATTATCCTGCAAGGCTCGGTGCTGCTGCCTGTCTCCTCTCTCCCTGGTCTCATCTGCTCTGCTGTCCAGCCAACTAATAGAACAGTCCATGCAAATTGCTCGGGTTAATGGAGTGAAGGACAGGAGAACAGAGAGACGGACGGAGAGAGAGAAGCTCCTCTGCAGCGACCAACTTCTTCCACATCAGGCGAGTTCAACCCAGAGACATCAGACTCTGCATCGCCTCATCATGAGTCACAACTTCAGAAGGGAAACACAAAATCTGATTTCTAACTGGTTTTATTGCAAATATCTCAGTGCACTTGAAATAAAACTTACAAATATATTTTCAGCAAAGTTTAAGTCAATTACTTCTTAATATTGATGAAAACGTTGAAAATTTTCAAATTTCTGACTTTTTTTCCTTCCAACTTTTTCATGTTTGAGTTTAATCTCAAAATTTCTGTTGTTTTCTAGCAAATTTTAAACTATTTTTTTGACACATTTTTGAACATGTCACATTAGTCTCAAAATTCTTTTAGTAAATTTTAGACTTTTCTAACTTAGAAATTTTGAAACATTTTCTTGTAAAAATTTACTCCTTTTGATTTACTGAACTACACAAAGAACTTAACAGCTAAAGATAAACTTTCTTCATCCTCTCATTAAAAAATAAATACATAAATTTGTTATACATAATAAAAATAAATGAATAAAAGCCTTTCACTGTTTCAAGAAAAGCAAACATAAAATATATCTACTATTTTCAGTATTTCTTTTGTTCTTGCTCCAATTTTCAGTAATAAAATTGGAGGTTATTAAAAGAAAACTCCTTTTCAGGTTAATAATAAAATAACAAACAATAATGAAAATAAAATAAATAGCTGCAGATGGTTGATTCGTTTTATGAACAACCATCATGAACCTGCAATACTGATGAAAATTCAACAGCAGAAAGTTATCAGTTGTGCAGATATTATTTTATTATGTATGTCTTCACTTTTAATACATTTACAGGACACTGCACTCAGTTCAAGTTCTTCTTCTAATAATTTCTCCTCCTTTCAGAAACTTTTTCTCTCTTTTTCATTATATTTTGTCGTAGAAAAACATTTCTCTGACTTCACATTGACTTCGGTTGTGTGCCCTCTGTCTCTGAAAGTAATTTCTTACTCCTTAAGAAGTGGATCTCTGAAAATTTGCTTCAGTTGAATAACTCCAAATCAGAAATAATTGCAGGGTTCCCCCCAGGCCTGTCATTAAAAGCATTAACAGCCTCTCCTCTCTTCTGGGCGTAAAACTCCTCCAAAGTAGAAACAACCTTGCTGTGATTTTCTGCCTTTCACTCTATTTTTCTATCCCTTTGAATCTGAACGATGAGACCAAGAAAATCTGAATATTTGTGCATTAATGTAAAGTGACAGAAGTTTTTGAACTTATTGAACATTGTTAACCTCAAATTAATGTTAAGAAGTGTAAAAATGAGAGCGCTGGCCAGTAAGAAAGAGTTTCTCATCTCTCCAGAGGGAATGTTTTCACACTACAATAATAGACTGAACCCACACAAACAGGCTCTCATTCCCACACATGACAGGAAGCCTGATTCACTCTGAAACAGTCAGCAGATCCAGCAGCATCACTGCAGAAACACACAAAAGGCATTTCTGCTCTAATTTAGTCCAAATTAGCAGGGGATCCTCAGCAATTTTTCTCTTTCAAATGATTTCTAACCTGCTTGTTGAGTTGCAGTTATAAGCAAACTCACCCTGAAACCTTAAGTTTACTGCTGATGCCTCCACCATTGTGCAGGAAATACTGGAGCTACAAACAGAGACGTAGCCGACCTGGCTAACCGGCGGCGCTGGCAGCAGCTAACAGCATCGATCTGGGTGACAGAGGCTTCAACCTCTGCTAGCTGAGGGCTGCACATCTCTAATTCCCTTTAATCAACCTCCCTGCTGTAATGCAGTGGCCGGCATTAACGTCGAGAAGCAGCAGAGCTGCCAGAGAGTCGGCGTTTCTGTCCCGTTAACAGACATAAAATATCTTTAACAGTTTTTGAAAATAGAGCAAATCATGCAGAAGCAGAGGTTGTCATAAATTGTCCCAGAAGTTACAGCGATAATCAATGATATTGTTGTTTTGTTGTCATTTTGAAGTAATATACTGATCATAAAATAAAAATGCTCTTTCAAAGACCAATAAACTTTAATTCTGTAAAGAATGCTTCCCCAAGATATATTAAAAATCAAACAAAAACAAGAAAACTAAAAACAGCTAATAAAACAGAAATAAAACAACCACAAATAATAAAAATAATGATGAATTTCTGTAGATGAAATTGGTCGTCAATAAATATTAATAATCAGAATCAGGCTAATATTAACGAGACCAATTGATTCATTGCTTTCTGCAACAGGCTTCGAAAGCCAATATTTCATTTGCATACTACAATTCAACTTTGTTTATAGTAAAGAAAATTCATTTATTTAGTTTATATTTAACTGATGCTTTTTATTAATCCAGCAGTTTGCAGAATTACATGTTGATGTTTCCTCTGCTGTTACTGACCCGTCTCAGATTCTGTTTCAATAGCAAAGCTCCATGTTTCCCATTTTTACTCTTATACATTCTCTTATTATTTTGATGATTTATTTTGTTTACTCTATTTTAAATTCTATTGTGACAAAATAAGTTTCCTGTGTGGATCAATAACGTTTCAGACGGCAGGAGGAATATTTGTTCTGTCATTTTGGCAGAATGTCAGGGATTTTATCTAAGATATGTTTAATGCCTCATGTTTATTTCAGAGGGAGGAAATGTCTATTTTTCATCTTTTTCTCAGAAAAGAGCCTGAAAAGTGCTGAATAATTTCATTCCAGCTGTTTCAGATACTTAAAGATGGACGTTCAAAGATGCTTTTCGTCCAATTTTCCAAATAAAAATGACCAAAATTGGTAAAAACATCAAAAACTTTCTGCTGTAGCGACTGCACGCAACATGCATGTTTGTTTCCTGTAGTAAATATTTGTTAGCCTGTATTTCTCGTATGATGCACAAATACAAAAACCTGTTAAATGAAGGTGTGTATTGATGCAGTCAGGCTGTTTTTAAAGTGTAGATGGATCACACATTATTAGCTGTCAGAGCTGAGGAAATGAGTCTTTCCATGTTAACGACACTCACTTCCTGTTTGGGCTCGGCCCTCTGAAGCTGTTTCAGGAAATGAGGAGCAAGTCTCTGATTGTTGGATATGATTCTGAGCGGCGTTGGCCCTTCATCCTCGCCGCTCTCCTTCGCCGTGTCGTTTCTGCCTCTCGTTCGCTCTTTATTTTTCATTTTGTTTCCTCTGTTTCTCCCTGGCTCCGCCTGTGAGCAGATAAAAGGATGTAAACGCAGCGAGCCGATGTTGACTGCCGGGCAGATGACCCGATAGGCAGAGTGGCTTCTGCAGCTCAGATAAAAGACGCACTTTGATGCTGAATGTTGAAATTTGAGGATTTATCTCCCCCGCTCCCCCATCACAGACTATTTCTACCACCTTCCTTTGGGTTGAAAACACCACAATCTGAAGCAAGACAAACAAACTCATCTGAATGTAAATGCGCCATCCCAGGCTCCTCTCTCCTGTTCTTGTGGAATAAATAACCTTCTAGGATGGGAACAGCTCTGAATGACCTGCTCTAATGTATTCACAGTATTGTAAGGAAAATGAGTGGGTCAGCACACATGCATGTGTTAATGTGCCTCAGGACGTCCTTTCCTCTGATTATGGGAGCTTTGTGCTGCTGGAGAGACACTTTGTTGGACTTCTAATCACACAAAGGGACATTCTGACTCCCTTACTGCAGGTTAAGGACTTCGCTGTATAGTTTTACTGCATCTTGTTAAACTTTTACTGCTGGCAATGCTGCACATGTTGCTCTGGGACTTATTGGCTTTTATATTAGAAATATATTCTGCACAATTAAACATTCCTCCGTAGGTTTATTCTGACCGTTTCCAATTAAGAACAAGTCAAAGCTGATGATGCACATTGAGGTTGGACGTTTACGCATGCACACGACTCTAAACGCAAAAGTTTTAGGATTTTTTCTTTAGTAATCACAGATGTTTTGTGGGAAATGTGATTCAATAAGGTTGGCTGGATCAATTGTAACGTGGCTGCAGACTGTGTTTAATCCCCGGACCCAGCACAACCTAATCCAAATGGAGAATAGAATGGTCCTGCAGCGAATCGCCTCCCTGGAGCTTCTCTACTGGCTCTGCCAGCCCATTAATATAAAGATCCTTTCCCTCCAGTTTCCAGGCTCATTCTGTGTCTGTGTGCAAATGCAGCTGAAAGTTTGTTGGAGAAAAATGGGGTTGCACATGCACCATCAATAACAGCTTCCCACAATGCAACACAGAGCAATTGCTGTGCCTGAGTGCAGCGCTGTGTTTTTTGCAGAACTCAGATGTGAATCCTGAGCTGCACATCGGATCCACTCTGTCCTCCCACCTGGAACTAAACGATAAGTTTTACTCCCAGCTGCAAAAACCAAACCTGCAGCTCGTTCCGCCGTGTTCCTGCCTCTCGGCTCGGCTCTTCACTCCCACATGCATGTCCACCTGGACTCCTGCACAGCGCGGTTTAAACTGGGGCTGATGATGCTTTTGGACTTTTTTGTGGTTTACTGGTATCAAGTCAGAAAGCCATCCACTCAGTCTGTTGGTCCATTGTTTCTCACCGCTAAATGAAAATTTTCTTTTTATTGTTTATGAATTTCCTTCTCATTTTGTTCAACGTTCAACTTAAACTCCAGCTCCTGCCTCGTCCTCCGCCTACTTTCAAACTGACCACATTAAAAAAAAAAAAAAAAAAGAAGCTTTTTTTTCTTTTCTTTTTTTTTTTTTTAAGCTCTCGCAACCAGAATGAAATGGAACAAAACTTATTTTAAACAGAGACCGGGACGACTTGGAGAGAATATTTCTGTGCCACAGACTGAGGCACAGCCGCTTTCTCTTCCAGAGAAACAGAGTGAGTTTCTTCTTCTCTGGTATTAGAGAATGAGTCCAAAAGTTAAACCCAGGGAGAGTTGTTTAAGATTGTTGTTAAAGATAAGGTTGTAGTTTAAACTGTCTGCACAGGTTGGTGCAGCGCATTGCCTCGGAAATATCTGAATAATGGCCTCTTGTATTGATCCTAACCTCAGTCGAGTCAAGAATTGAATTAAAAACAGTAAAACCAGACATTAATCTGAGCTAACAACCAATTTCCCCTTTAAATTGTATAAAAATGTAAATGGATTTTATACAAATACAAGAATCTTCTCTCAAAAGACACAAAAAAGATTTCCAATTGGAATTGCATATAACTAATATTTAGTGACACTTCAAGTTTATTAGCACAGCAAACTTCAGGAATACAGCAGTTCGAAATGCTTCACATCATAAATACATTATAAAGACACCAATTATGAAACAAACAATAAACATTTATCAAATGCCATCATTAAAAATCATCAAGCAAATGCACATCCAATATGTTGATTCCAGTTATTACTAATCATCGCAAATCTAAACAGGTGGGATTTTATTCTATAAGGGAACTTGGTGTTTCAGAAATTTTGCAGTTTTCTGGACGTTTGTTCCAGATGCTTGGTTCTGGTTCTGGATGAAGATCAGGCAGAACCAAAAGTATTTTAAAGTCTATTCTCTCAGTGTAAGGACTTTATAACTTGGGTGATGTGCTCTGACTTCCTGGTTTTAGTCAGAACGACAGCAGCTGTGTTCTGGATCTGAAGACTGTTGCAGTAATCAAAGCGACTGAGAACGAACTCACGGATGAGTTTCTCTAGATCTTGCTGGGACATTAATCCTGTAATCCTGGAAATGTAGAAGGCCAATTTTATAACCATCTTTATGTAACTCTGAAGGTTGAGGTCAGAGTTCATCACTACTCCCAGGTTTCGGGCCTCTTCGCTGGTTTTTAGTTGTAACAACTGAAGCTGTTCTGACTCTGGATCGCTGCTCTTTAGGGCCAAACATAATAACTTACATTTTTATCTTCATGCCGCTGTGAACCGAATTGATCGAGGTTAAACTTTTATTCAGTTTTACTGATCGCTTTTCTCTGTACATAACAAAAAAAAAAAACCCTGAAAATATTTGAACTTTAGTGGCTAAAATCTCTTAAAAATGCTTCTCCAACTCTGGAATCGCTGAAAGCAGAATTCTTCTTTTAATGAAATATTTCCACCTCAGTTTGATGCTCCAGCCTCTCCTCTCTGCCACTCTCCTCCAGGTTATTCCCCTTTTTTACTTTCCCTTCATCACTGTAAAACTGCAACCCAATCCCAGGTTCATTCGTTTTTATTTTCACTTCAAGTCTTTCTTTTCATCCCTGCTTCCAATCGCAGTTTCTTCTTGTCTCCTCCCAGGAGGTTCCCTCTTTTTAACACCTTCTACCCTCCAGTTTCCGCGCCGCTTTGAGCCAAAAACCTTTTCAGATTAGGTTCTTATTCATCTTTTGCTTCTGTTTTCACTTTTATCTTTATCTTCTGGACCTCTCTCCCCCCTGCTGTGATATAAAATAGGTCTGGAAATGATTTATAAGAGTTGGGAAGCCAATAAAGAGTTTTCATGTCATTGGTGTTAACTGCTCTCCTAACTTATGATTATGAGATGAAGAAATATTTTAAACAATGCTCTGCTGTGGCTTTGGGCTTAATGGCTGTCATTAAAACTGACTGTTTGCTGAAGTTATTCCTGCATGATGACTTCCACATATCCTCACCTGGAAATAGAGAAACATCCTCCCACACACATTTGGATGAGCTTTTTCTGAAGCAAACATTTTGCATTCAACATGTTTTAATGAAGCTAAGCAGAACAAATCCCCCTATTCTCTCTGTTACTCGGTTACCTCTGTACTTTTAATTGTTTGTGTTTCCTGTTGGGCCGTTTATGCTGTAAGTTATGAGCGTTTGGTCGTCTCCGGCAGCCAAATGGCCGACACGGCTGCCGTCAAACTCTAAATGTGTAAATCGAAACTCTCCGCTCGGTGCGCCGCAATCAATATCTCGTCCTCCGGACAGGAAGATATTATTCCTCAACTCTCTCCGTATTATTGTGTGCATGCTTGCTGCTGTGTGTGTGGGGGCTTATGCTGTGCCTGGTGCTGGGGGGCATGTTGTGTTCTGCAGGGATGACTATAATATAGATGTGTGTCATTTATTCCAGTGTGGAGATCAATTCCACTGATGGCTTTGGGCCAGAGTTTGAGGGAGATGGAGAGCAGCGATGCTGGGATGTAAACAGACTGGAAACACAAACAGGAAGCTGGAATATACATGAATAAATGTTGCAAGAGTGAGTAATAGCCATGTCATGCAGGAAAACAAGACTTATGGTTTCACTTTGCTGTAAAATAAGTTTTCTGTTTGGATGTTTAAGCTTTAGCCGACGTGGTTCTGTTTAGCTCTGACAGTGTTGCTCTGGGGTAATTCAGTTCTTTACACTAATAATTTAATCTGTTTAATAAAACTGCATTTTTAATCAAATACTGAACCAAAGTTTTATTAATAATCTAGATTACACTGGATGCCTGTTATTCATGGGAGACATTCTCTAAAATAGCTTCTAACTGCTTGTTTATTTAATTAAAATACCAAAATATACTTTAATACCCCTTAATATGCACTAACACGTGCAGTGGTAACGTTTCACTACGACTGAAGGTAACATCGAAAGTCCAGGTCGTCCACTCCTAACAGTAACTCTTAAGTATGCTGCTGATTTATGGAGATAAATGAATCTGCACAATTTCATTTAAATGTATATTATTTTGTGGAAGATTTCACATAACTGAAATCAAACCAAAATAACAAAAGTAGCTCTTCTTTCCTTTAACTCATAAGAGGTTAAAGTGGATGAAAAAAAATAAAATGAACAAAGAGTCCAGCAGTGATCAACACCTGCTGCAGATCCTTCGTTATTTCCCTCTGTGCTTCCTGGATTTAACATCTGCATCGCACCAAGATGCATCTGAAAATCCATCCGTGCATTTATAGCATCTTCTTCAGCAAAAAAAATACAAATAATTTCTCAGAAGATTGCAGAGCGGGAAAAAGTGTAAAAGTAAGAAAAAAGCCCAGATGCTGTAAAGCTGCTCACTGAGATGTGTGACGGTTAATGTGGGCATCAGGAGGATGTGGCGCCGCTTTTCCTCAGTTTACAGTTTTGATGATGAGTTGATGCTGTGGATTAAGATTTATCTCAGCATCAAAAGCCTCACATGATCTTCTGGAGTCAAACTTTTGCAGATTTTTCTGCTTTTCTGGCTGCTGATTCATCATCAAACTGAAGATCCATCAGATGAGAAATCAACTCATGTAAGCTTCTTAGAAATAAACCCTGATCAGACATGATGGCGTTTCTCTGTAGGATTCTCTTTAAGATTTAGTCACAGATTAAAAAAACTCACATCGCCACAAATTTACTGGAAAATACAGTAAATCTGTTATTTTTCCTTCTCCTCTGGGTCAGGATTTATGGAGGCTGTGGTGTAAATTATTAATGAGAACTTGAAGGCTCATCTAGCTTCACAGTGGTGAGTCACCGCATTTCAACTCTAGCTGGACTGAAGTGTTGGAATTTAGATTGCAAATGAAGCCAAAACACTGTTTTTGTTGGTTTTGAGAGATGCAAAAATTAAAATATGGAAAACAATAAACGTATTTTTTAATTGTTTGCTCTCCAGTGAATGCTGTGGTTTGGGTTGTCCAGAAGCTGCAGGCTGGTCAGTTTTCTTATGGAGCAGTCTGGCCACAGGCTGCTCCACCAGAAAGACGCGTCGCCTTTGCAGCAGCTCAGTGTTTCTGCTTGTGCAGCTTCAGACACCAACAGGCTGAAAGAAGCTGAGAGAACGACTCACACTGACAGAAACGTTTTACAGCTTCTCCTTCCTTTAGTCCTGAACTGATTGCTGCATGTTTTCCTTTAACTGGGAGTTTAACTTCTTCCGCTGTTCATGACAAGAAGATCCAGTTTCATTTCATCCTGAGAAAAAGTGCGGCTGATGTTAGGAGCATCGTTTTTCTCTGCATTTTAAACACCTTCCTCTTTTTCTGTGACCATTAGAAACGTAATCAAATGGTGAACAAACTCTGCAGGTCAGTAAGTCCTCCTGTGGATCCTGATCAAAATGAAGGTCACACATTCACTGCCTTTGTTTCAATCACAAGATTTATTTCCATCCACTGTTTTATTAATTTTTCTCTAAGATGATCTGATTCCAGCCGTTGCACAAAGGTTTCTGCAGCACATCCCAGAGGATTTAAATCGATTCATTTAGGAAAATTACGTCTTATGTTCCTTGAATGATGTTGCTGCCTTGGAAAAGAGTGGAGCCCCAGTAATTGTTTAAGTTGGGGACCACAGTGAATAGTTAATTTGTCATATTAATATTATAATATCTGTAAAGGAGTGTATGGACGTTCGGGGAGCGGTGAACCAAACACACTCGACACAACAGCAACAGAAGTTGAACGTTTATTCATTTTCTTGTGAAGTATTTCCAGTTCATGTGTTCACATCTCCGTAGCTCCATAGCTCAAAAATGTACATACACAAATTGCACTGGTTGTTCGGCTTGATGAGGACAAGTGATTGTTGCTTCAAATGAATGGAGAAACAGTTAATGCCTTGGTGTTAATCCCATTTAACTGTGTAGATTACAGTATTAATAAACAAAGTATCACATAAAGCAAACTAGAAGGTTATGGGAGTATTTGTATGTTTTTCTTGTTGAGCATATATAAGATATGCAAAAGTATGCATTATAAATTACTTGACACACCATTAGTTGGCGTTTGCAGAACAGCCAATCCAAGAGCATCATTTATCCTTGGTTCTGATTGGCTGAACCATGTAGCACCTGCACTCAGTTTTCACTGCGCATACTAACACGTACTGAGGTATATTTGATGTTTGAACTTTTAAAATGGGCAGTTAAAAGTGTTTTTATTGGGGATTTGTGAATTTTAGCTTTTAATGGTTGTTGGGGTTCCTAATAATGCAGCTTTAAAGAGAATTTATTCATTTATTACGTTGTTAATGTGTTATTTAAAATGAGTCTAAATCCATCCAGTAGCCTTGCATCAACATATTGTGGTCTAAAGGTTTCACACAGCATCTTCATCCATTAAAACACAGCAGAAATGACGCTAACGCCTGTTGATTGGCCGCCGCTCGGTGCGTCGCTGGATGGGTTAATACGCAGGTTAAAACAGGGACATTGTATGGAGAACGTCGTTAGCGATGCTAATTAGGCGAATCAGAAGGAAATGATGGTTCGGGTGCTGCTGTGGAGCTGAATCTGTGATCTTTAGCTCACAGAGAGCGGAGGAGATAGGAGATAATTTAAATGTTCAGAGGCCCGAGGCTTCAGAAGCTGGTTTCATGTCATGTTAGGGGAGGCGAGAAGACGAAATGTGATCTCTTTGAGAGCTTGTGTGAGTCTGTGCGCAGGCAGAGGGATACTGTACTCACTCTGTGAGTCACAGACAGCCAATT
>VMRN01000001.1:568747-606544 GCA_010277015.1 Poeciliopsis turrubarensis | reverse complement strand
CCATCTCTCTATCTCCCTCTCTCTCCCTCTCTGTCTCTCCCTCCCTCTCTCTCCCTCTATCTCTCTCTCTCCCTCTATCTCTCTCTCTCCCTCTCTCTCCCTCTCTTTCTATCCTCCTGCCTGTCTCAATCTCCGTCTTTCTTAGCTTTCAAACTTCTGTTCTGTTTTTGTCTATGTCTCTACTTCACCATCTCTGTCTATACAGAAACCTCGCCTCATTAGTGGAGGAAAGCAAAAGAAAGAAGGTGGATGGTGAGATGAAAGAAGAGGAGAGAGGTGAAGAGTTTAGAGGAGATAAAAAGAGAGGAGGATATGAAAGGAGCAAAGGAGACAGCGATGGAAAGGAGAAGCGACATTAGGGGAAATAGATAATAGGGTAAAATTAGATTAGATTCGACTCTGCTCATGCCTAAATAGAAATTAGATTTTCTCAATGGGAGGTGCATTTGTGCAATATTACTCCCCAGTTCAGCTACATTTGCTGTTTCCACTTGTTTTCTTTTGCTGTTAATTGCTCCAGTTTGTTCAGTTAGTCTATTGCACATTGAAATAAATGGCTAAATGGGAGATTGTTGGTGAACTTCAGGAGGAAAAACTGCTGCAGGGCAAACTTTTCTTCAGAAATCTAAACTTCTGGTGTTTGATGCTTGAAAGTTTTATTTGTTGGTTCCAGGCTTTCAATGATCTGCATGAAGGAAACCATAGAGCACCAATTACTGCCTCACTTAATCACATTTCTGTTGTTGTCATTGAAAACAGCTTTTCTGTCAAATTAGTGAAAACCAAAACCATATTTCTGATAGTTATCAGAGTTACTGCTGGTGCTGGAAGCAGAAACTGGGCAGAGAAAAGCAGTTTTATCAGGAGAAAACATTTTGTGAGGAGTTTGAGTTGATGTGTTTTCAAATCAGCGAATCCATTTCAACTCAGTGAACATCTGGCTGCATTATGGAGCGTTAGGGTTTAAATCCCAATCTTTGAACATCTGATCGAATGGAAATGTCACCAGAACACGGAGAATCTGTCGACAGGAAACTGATGTTGTGTTTTCAGGAAAAAGAAAATGGTGAGCAGAGTCACTTCAAGCTGTGATAGTTGGCGCTTGTGGGAAAGGATCTTCAGTTGGTGTCTAAGCTAAAGAGCAGCATGAAAACATTTTTAACTTGTTGAATGAAATCACAAACTGCTGGTTCAGGACTGAGCTGCAGAGAAGGAAAACCTGGTTCCTGGTTCCGGTTGAGATGCTTTGTTTTGTAAAACCAGAGAAAGTACATGGAGCTGATGGAGCAATAGTTGATTATGTTTCCAATTATCTTCATTTCAACGCCACGAGTTTTATTTTTTCAATGCAACTTGAAATATTCCACCTCAAAGCTTAAACTCTGCCTGGTGGTGCGCTCCATTCACTAACATATGACACTGAGTCAGCTTGTTGCTGAGTTAGTTCACCACAACAGCTGACGATTTCTATTTCACAATTTCTTGTGACTGTTTCAAATGAAAGTCAGAACCGGTTCTGTTCAGGCTGGTGGAATCAAACGTTTTGGACCGGAGGAAATCCTCCTGATCCCTGGGTTCGTTTGTTTGGATGTTGTTGTTTTCAGGACTGTGTGCCAACATGCTGGTTACATTATGCAGACTTGAGCTACACCACAAATTAACAGAAGCCTCCTATGTGTTCAGCTTCACACAGATTTTTATTTATTCAGGAAGGATTTTAGTGAAGCATAAAACTATTTTGGACAAAACCTGTGGACATAAATTTGCAAGCATAGCACAGCATCAATTTCACATCAATTTTAATTATTCCATCTATATTTTATGCAGCATACTTTATTATCTGGGCTTTAAATGTGATACTTGAATAAAAATGCAGTGATCTAATACCCTGCTGAGTGATGTATTGATTTTGGACAGAGGAATAATAAATCCTAACTCTCCTTCCAAAGAACTAAAAAAATTTCAGCATTAATATTCAGACATAAATCAGCATCAGGACATCTAAAGTTGAATTTCTCTTGTATGCAGACATTCAGAACGCTGCTTGAACGTATTTATTGTTATGAGCAGGTGCTTTCCACTGAATAAACATTTCTCACTTTCTTTTGTAGTCATCATTTACTGTATTTTCCTCCTGACTTTGCAGCAAGGTTGTCAAAATCTTTAATATTGTATGGAGTGTTTATTTGCTATGCATCAGAGTGTAATGTTTAATGTGCTCATTGTGCCTCTGCTGAGCTTTTCTTCTCTCTCGCTTGTTCAACAAATCATAGATATTTCTCTGCAAGTGAATAATCCCTCATTATAACGTTTGGCCGTTTGCAGCTCGGTTCGTCAGATGAATGCAGGCGCTGCCGGCTGTTGTATCAGTGTAACTGTCATCCACAGCACTAATAAATATCTGAGTAGGTGTTTATGCCCAACTTCTGTTCTCAACTATAGAGCACGATTTCTAATTTCTTCAGTAGATATGAGGAGATACGGTGTGACTTTTCTGTTTTCTTTATCTCACTTAAAGGGGCGGCGTTATTTGTTTATGCCATTTTACATTACAATCAAGTAACTATGTGACCTATAGTTGTAATTAGCAAACCACCAGAGGTTTACTAATTACTGCTGCCACTAGTCTAGAGTGGCGAGGCGTAGGAACTTGGCTGGGCATTAAGGCATCATTGAATGGCTTCTATGGGAGACTGAAGGATTCCTCAAATATCCCTGAACAGCTAAAACTTGAAAATACTCATAAAAAGGCTTAAAACTGCCTGTTTAACAGTTGCACCAAGAAAAGTTGAGGCTGTTCCTGGATTTCCTGCTTTGAAGATGAAACCGAATCTTGTAAAATGAGTGACATGAATGTTGACCAGACTTAGAGACCCTGTGTAACTGCGAGACTTTACGACATAAAGAGCCAAGAAAGCTGTGAAAATGATATTTCTGCAGTTCGTGTGGAGTTTTCTTTTAAAAGCTCCCGTCTGCATCTCGCTGTAAAGGTCGTGACATCAGCAACATGCAGTTCAAACTTCCATTCGGATGAAAACATCTGACAGTCAAATCGTTAAAAGGCTGAAGTGTGTTTACTTTCTCAGCTGGAGTGTGTGTTCATGCAGTAATTTAACTTGATGAAGAGGTGTGTGTCCAGTATTGCCTCCGACAGCTGTGCTGCTGAGAGCAATACAGTCGTCACGCGCCATCTGCCGCGCACACGGGCCCACGCAAACACACAGCGGCGTGCATGCATCAACATGTTGTGATTTAAGCAAACAGGCAGATCCACCACCTGCCGTGGCTTCCAGCCACCTACTCCTGTCTCCCTCACTTCACCTCTCACGCTCACACACACACACACACACACACACACACACACACACACACACTCCCTCCTGCGCTGTCAGTTCCTTTTGGATTCTGCACGTTTCGCCTCTTCTTTTAGAAGCTGTCTAATATTAAGCGTTGGCATGTGTGTTTGCAGAGCCTGTCAAAAAAAAAAAAAGTGTTTTAATTAGCCAATGTGCTCCTGTAACGATTGCTTTAAAATCCCAGGATCTCTCTCTGGAGCTCCGGAGAGGTGCCACTGTGTGTGCTGCTGAGGGGGAGTTCGTTATTGTATCTCAGCATTTCAAAATGTGTGTGTGTGTGTGTGTGTTTCACAACAATAGAGAATTTAAGCTGAGATAGATGGCACAAAGCTGCAGTAATAAATCTGAGGGGACAGCAGCTTGTTTTTGTCTTTTCTAGCCAACGAGCTTGCTCTTTAATAACAGCAACCGTTTTTAGTGAGACACTGAGGCTGCACGCTGTCTAATGAACTGCTGCCATGACTGCTGCTGGACACTTAATGGTCTTTTTACTCACTGTTGTTCACATTTCCTGTTAGTTATTGCCCTAACAGGAAAAGAAACCTGAAATGATCCCTAATGTTATGTACTAAATGGAAGTGAATTCATGCAGGGAAACTAAAATAGCAACAAAGGCAGAAACTAGGTGAAGATGCCCACATTTCAACGTAAGACCAAACCATGTGTTTTATAATAATCTGCACTTAATAAGCTAGCTAAACTGGAATGGAGCTCTTGAACATGCAACGAGTTACATTTTTATAATTCTCATAATGCTACAACTACAAGCCGCTAAGTGTAACAAGCAGTAAGAAGTTAAACAGACAGAGCAGACGCATCCAGATGAACATGAACTTTGTTAAATGTAGCTGCAGGCAGAGTGAGTGGATGTGGAGGAGTTACTCCATGTTGTTCCTCCTGCCTGTGGTACCGAGAGCAAAACATCCATATTTTCACAATGAAAAATATTATTTCTTTCTTGCCGTCTTTTCCGTCTCACCTCCCCATCCTCAGCCCGGAGGTCAGAGGTGGTGACAAAATTTCTAAGTAGAAAACTTTACTGGTAGCATTTGACTTCTTCAAGGAATTTCACAGCAAGTTGCAGTAAAAATAAGGATGTTGCTGGAAGTCCAGAGTCATAATGTAGTCACAACGGAGACAAAATGAAGCCACAAGGCAAATAACATAGCAACTCATAATGGAATAAAAGCCAAAAAATAAAATCTCTGCCAGGACGTAATGCTTTTATCAATTTTAAATGTAATAAAACTAATAATTTATTCATTCAGTAACATAACATTTTGCCAGAAGTACAGGAAGTGAGTTTGTGTCTTTACTATAATCTTTGGTTTTGTGCATCTTATTATAAAGTTCTTTCAGTCTGTTTGTTCGTGTTCCCGTTTAATCTTGAAAATGAGGTAAATTGTTCAGATGGATTTAAAGCGACAGTGTTCATTTGTTTTTGTCCGTTATAGCAGAAACAGTAAAAGTGGATGGTTATTTCCTTTTTGGGATCAATTTGCGAAAGGGTGTTTTAATGACTAATTTAATCGCTAACGGATGGGTTATTTAACCGAGTGGCTGCACAAAACTTTGAGACTAAATACTGAAGCTTTTTTATTCACATAAAAGGCAGGCAGCCCAGAGGCTGCAGGCGTTCATTATTTCACAGGAAAGGGGCATTTATCACCGAGATTAACGGCACGCTGAGCCATTTGCATATTAGAAAAAATATATTTTTTAGCTCAATAAATCATTTGAAGCTCCAGGTTGAAAATTACTGGTCTGTTGAGCACCAAAGAAAAAACACTGAAACTTTTCATTTGCACAAAGGATGAACGTCATATTATATCCAGTACTGCAGCCTTTATGCATTTTAAATGTTTAAAAATCTGGTGAGGCAAAGCTTTTGTTCCAGAAAATGAAACAAAAGGAAACTGGTTCTTCAGACACGACATTCCTAGTTGAAATATATATATTCTTTTGTTCAAAAGGTCATGTAATGTTTGCGGCTCTAAATAAGTTTTATTAACTGAATTGAGGGCAAAAATTGATTATTTTTATAAAGGTTGGAGACCCCTGGCCTAGTCAAAGCCTGGATTAATATCCATTTCAGGATCTGTGGTCCGACTTGAACTATTTTGAAAAGAAGAACTGAGGACAATGTACCTCAGACACCAGGATGCTGAAAATAAATGCAACCCACACTTTTCAGATTTATAAAGTTTGAAATAATTTCCCAGCTCTGCTCTACTTGTGTTAGTTTATTACTTAAATATAATTATATTGACCTTTGGGAAAAAGGTCAAAGTGTAAATGAGATTCTGTGAAAGTCTGTGTTCTTGTCTTTTTCACATCAGCTGATCATCAACAAGGACTTGATGTTTTCCTGGTCAGAGACCTGATGATGAGTGTGTGGATTATTTATTCACAGGTGTTTTTCTGTTCTCATTGTTGCATTTGTGAGTATGAGCATGTTTATGTCGACAGTCTGGGAAAAGCTCCAAAAACGGGACGTCCGCCCTCCAAACAGCAGCTGTTTACCTCAGATAGCTCCCATCAAACCGGACCACACACACACACGCACACACACACACACACACACGCACACACACACACACACGCATTGACACCCTGTCACACGCTGCCACTCACTCTCTCTCTCTGATCAGATTTGATTAGGCCATCTCTGATGACACTGAGGTGGAGTCCTGGGAGCAGCAGGTTGATGAGGGAGAGATCAGGAACAAAAAACACGTTAACCAAAACCTCGCCCTGATTCTAAAGGCTAAATTCTGTCAAACGTTGGCCTGATAAATGTAGGTCAGTTTAATGTCCTCTAAAGTGATGAAAACTCTGCGAGTTATGACAGCGCCCAATTAAGAACTAAACAGAGAGCTGTAACTGACTGCCTGACTGGCTGACTAACTAACCCAGTGTGTGTGTGTGTGTGTGTGTGTGTTTCTCTAATAGCTTCATATTGCTGTGTAAAATGGTAGCCAGATGGTCATTTGCTTTCTGAAATTGTCCTGGATCTTCAAGGTGACATGCTGCATGGTCTCCTGCCTCGCTCAGGGCCAACAGACTCCATCTCCCTAATGGTGCCGTGCAGGGTGAGCGCGTGAATCCAACGCATGCTAACTCAACTGAATCTGATGCTGAAAGATTTGTGCACATGCATCGTTATTTAGCTGATTTACAGTTCCAGCTGTTGCGTGCGACAGCAACAATTAAGTTATGAAAATGGATATTCAGTTTGAATACTTGCTATTTAAATGATACAGAAGATCATTTTGTTCACACTGAGTTCAATCTTTAATTCAAGAAACTAATGTTCTGCCTCATTGCTCTACTCTGTTGCCAACATGGACTCTTTACTCCACTACTGAACTCAGGTTTATGGTCATTTACTTTCTCATGGTGAAACCAGATAATTGCAGCAATGCGTGTAAAACAAGTTGATCTTGCGACCTGGAGAGTTTCAGCTCTCCAAGGCTTCATCATTCCAGATTTCCAGAAAACATATTGATCAATTCTCCATGTAGGATCCAGTTTCCCAAAATTACTTGAGATAATTTTCAGCAAGCAAAAGTTTCTCAAGATACAACTTTTGATTTCCCTGTTTTATTTACTTTTATTTGACTGTTTTTCAAATATTGCTTTTGCAGTCTAAATGTGCCTGAACTGAAGGTAGTTTAAAACCAAAATGCTTTTGTGTGGCATTCCCAGTACAAACCCAGACAATCTCCAGCCAGCAGAAAGTTTTTAATGTTCCAAGCTAACAGCGCTAACGCTAATGTGTCCAGCTGACTGGCATGAACGCTGAGCCCCGTCCGACTCCCAGCTGCAGGAATGAAATGCCACTGCCATTCCATCGGGCCGTTAAAGACTTAAAGATTGAAGGATTGATTTTTCCTCCTGGCTGTTCTCAGTTCCAGTGAACCAGCTGAACCTGCAGGTGGAATAAAGTGAAACCTTCGTGTTGCGTCTGGAGCCTCAGAGGGTCGAAGCCCCTCCACTCCTCTGAGTTAGAGCTCACCCTGCTTCCTTCAGCGCCATCCACCTCAAAGAGAACAATTAAAGTTTCATGTTTGTTGGCACTTGCACTGAATAAAGATGATTTTTGTACTTTTTAATAAGGCTGCAGTGCTTCTGAGACTCTAAATAATTTGGTGTTTAGTTTGCAGAAGCAGAGAAAGGAGAAAGATTAAATCCAGATGATGTATTGCAAACATAGATCCTGTCCACTGAGCGACAGCTGACCCTCATTACATTATTACATCTGCTGTTTTTGTGCTTCATATTTAAAACATTAAACTTCACAGTCAGACTTTCATTGTAAGAGCAGGCATTTGTGTTTGCGTGTGTGTGTGTGTGTGTGTGTGTGTGTGTGTGTGCGTGTGTTTGCGTGTGTGTGTGTGTATGCGTGTGCGTGTGTGTGTTGGTGGTTTGTTCATCTCTGCTGCTGACAGCGTTTCCAACCAAACACTGTCTGACAGCAGCAGAGGAGGCTGGACCTCGTCATCTGGATGAAGAGCAGCTCAGCGCTCAGACCAACAGACTCAGCCTGTCAGATCCAATCAGACCGAGTGTTAGTGTTAGTTCAATCATTTTCACTTTTTAGATATGATTACCTTCCCAGATTGTTCTGTGTTCAAATAACCAACCTTCCATATCCAAATCGACAAACGTCACACTCTCATTTTGTTTTGTTTTTTCAAGATTTATTTTATTGACAGAGTTTTATTGTGCATTCATACCTCCAGAAACAAATCAAACTTTCTAGCAAGTGAGCTGCAGTTGGATTAAAGGATCCTAACTAAAACATTTACTGAAGTAAAGTGAACTTTCTCATTTTTGCTCTGAATGTCCACAAAAATACAGGCTAAGTCACTATAACACAGGTAACTGTCCTTTATTACTTTCTACCATGGCTGAAAAACTCAGGAAAAAGGCAGAAAGCTTTAAATTGTCTGTAAAAACTTCCCGTCCAGGCAAAACTGCCTTATCTTTAAAGAGCATCATTTTAAAACCAGCAGCAATGTCTGTCTGGCACGTTTTTCCATTTGTTTCGTAGCAACAGCTGAAGCGGCAGCAGCTCCTCTGGAGCTCAAAGTGTTGAGAGTTTAGAGGAAAACAGGACATCAGCACTTTGAGGAGAAGGTCATCGGCGTGTGTGTGTGTGTGTGTGTGCGTGTGTGTGTGTGTGTGTGCGTGTGCGTGTGCGGGTGTGTGTGTGTGTGCAGTCACAGACACACATGAATCAGAAGCAAAGACGATGCGTAATTACGGGTCTGAACTGTGACTTTGAGTCGTTCCTCTGCTCCACAGATGGGGTCAGAAATGCTGCAGACATCAGCTGAAAGTGCTCTTCCTCGCCTAAAAGCACCAAACGTCTCTTCACAAAGCAGAGGTGCCATCATGCTCGGTACACACCGACCTGACCAGAACATCGGAAACACTGACGGTTCTGATCCGTTCCCCAGGAGAAGCTCAGGGTTTCGGTAGAATCAGGGGACAAACGAGAGCTGTTCTTAATGAAAACAATAGTTCTTCAGAATATATATTTCTCAAGAATCCTTTTTTTCTAATATTTAGTATTTAGTGAGTTAAGAATGAAAATGAAGTTTAATACACATTTTATGTTTACTGGACTGAAATGTGCAACAGTAGCTAAAGAAAAACTAATAAGCTAAGACTATAAAAGATTGTAAAAGGTTTTGTTGTGTGGAAGGAAAAGCTTAGAGAAATGAGTTCAGCTGTTTACTTTAGCTGCAACATTTGATCACATTCGTCAGAGTAAAACTGTGCGAAGTTGGACTTATTGACTTTTTTATTATTGGCCAATTATAATAGTTCGGTCACATCCTCTTCTTTCTCAGACTGTATAATTGGTTGCTATGGTAACTGTCCAAATAATGCTTTTGCAGCTCTGTAGCTTCGGCTTTTAAATATTTTATTTGCCAACATTTCCACTTGGAAAACAAGGAGGGTTACACAGAACAAAAATGTTTTCTGTTCACTTAGAAAACCAAAGTTAAAGGCAGCAGATCAAATCAATCCTTAAAAAACTGGCAAAACAAAATGTGTGGTGAAGATTTTTAACTGGTAGAGTGACTGAATGGAAAATGTCAAATTTAACTAATAAACTATTTAACAGTAAGCTCTAGCTGGCCACGTCATGTCGTCATAGAAACAGGGAACCAACAAACTGACAAACATAAATTTCTGACATTTAACATAACATAATTACCTGTAATTAATGGTTAATAACAAACAGCACAGTGAGCCTCTCTACTGGTCCACTAGTTCTGGGTACTGCAATAAAACTCCACGTTAGTCCTGGAGCAGAACCACCACTGCTGTTCAGAAAAGAACTGGATTGATGACTCAAACCCAGTAGAGTCCTGAACAGACTGGAATCTACAGTTTCTCCTCCTTTCATAGGCAACCAGTAGGGGGCGCCAAAACCCCCTCATTACAGGACAACTATGAAACCATTTTAGCAGAATTTAACCTGAACCATTTTAACTGTGTTTCACGTTGGTGAAATTTAAATGCTGCGTTTCAGGATTTTACTTGTGTAATTTATTATGTCAGATAAATTTCTGTTTTCTATGCTTGGCTCATCGTAGATATTTGGACCTAGAACTGAACAAATGCAGGTTTTAATGTGGCTTTAATGTTAATGTCAGATTACATATTTAACGTACCAGAGTCTCAACCTTCTCATCAATTTAAAACCTATATCAGCTCTAATGTGACATGTTCTGTGCAGTTCAACTCAAACAGGTTTATTGGTTTTCAACCGAGATGCAATAAAGATTCCACTGGTGGAAACAGTTGGAAAGGTTTTGTTTTGTTGCACTAAGCCTGCAAGAATCTATTCTTCCATTATAGAGTTTGTGTTTAGTTAAACGTTTCCCCTCTGCAGGGTTCGGGGTTTGTCTTTTATGGTCTGATGGGATGTAATAGGATATCAGCTGGCGTAATGCAGCATTAGTGCGGCAAGTATGAATTGAAAATGCTGGATCAAGACAGATCAGCAGATGAGGGCAGAGAAAAGATTAAAGAAGCAGGTTAAAGGCTCCAGATATGATTAACTTTTATGAGAGCCACCTTTTTTTTCTGAGTCAGCTGCAGAGTTAGCCATAGATCAATGTCAGCCATGTTCCACTTTTAGCTTTGTGGCCTGATCAGCCTGCAACCCTCATTATATCACACCACCTCTGCTCTCACTCAGATGTGTGTGTGTGTGTGTGTGCGTGTGTGTGTGTGTGTGTGTGTGTGTGTGTGTATTTACATCCCAACCCATTTATCTGCACATTTCTATTCCTACATGACCTTTAACCGTCTTTATTATGTGGAATTCTTCATCCAGATTAATGTGAAAGACTTGAATTACGTGTATGACACAGAGTGCATGCTTGTATCTCTGGTATTACATTGTCTGACTCCCCTGTTGGCTGCAGAAGTGTGTGTGCTGTTAACAGCCACATTTCACCAATACAAGCCTGCGTGTGTGTGTGTGTGCGCGTGTGTGCGCGTGTGTGCACAAAGCTGATGAAAGGAGGAGATGGCCAGGGGGAGAAACACAACTCTTTTTCAGCAGCGCTTCCTGCTACATTCAGCCTCCAGGCATCACAAAACGAGGCCTGAATCACAGATGGGAAATCCAGCAGATCTTAGAAAGCGCTGCATGGTGTCAACAAGCTTATAGTGACCCGTAAATCTAAAACACTGCTCAAGATGCAGATTACATTTTGGTCTATTAGAAATGCCAACTTTTAAGTTTTAGTCATAAATAATGATGCTTAGCTAATAATAAACTTACAATTAATGGTTTACTAGATTCAAATTAGTTTCAATCGGTCCACTAATAATGTCAGTGTTGCAGTTTGACCTCCGATCAGAAGAGGACGCCACTGGCCGTTGTAAAAACTGACATATTTAGTTTATTTATCTTTTATTTTTCTATTCACCAACCTCTTTGATTCCTGTTTTGTCATATTGTGAATATGTGTAAAGTTAATAATATGAGGAAACCTAAATGTGCTTTTTTGCTTAAATCAGCATATTATGAAAAATTAACCCTTTGTGTTTTGGAACAACAGTGAAAATCCTTTGATAGAAGAGAAACTCTGTTTTCTTTAGGAAAATGGACGCTCGTTAATTAATCAGTAGTCAATCGATAAGATCAATCAACTTTAGATTAATGAATTGATAACTTAGATCCCTATTAGCTATTATATCCTCATGTTGAGCTTGTTTTGGTATCTATAATATCTCTGTATAAATTTGTTTTCCTTCCCAGTGTTGATTTAATTCAGCTCAGTTTGACACATTAATGTCATCAGGAGAAACTCTGAGCAGAAAAATATGAATGAAAATATATTTTTTCTTTAAATAAAGGGCATGCTTCAGTGGAGGCTTCCTGAGCGCATTAAAGCTGAATATTATTTCTAAATTATTGCAATGTCACATTCATGAGCATTTGAACAGAAAATTGGGTTTATTTCATGGTTTTAATTGGTTTGCACAAGGTATCCTGGGTTGCTGCGGTGTTTCATGCAAATTGAGTCAGATTGACTTCACCCGTCCCAGGCGATTAAATTAGTTTGACTTCAACCATGCAGCGACTCGTGGATTTTCTTTCTATAAACATCATTGCTGGAAGCTCTCTGGTTCGTCAGATGTTCCTGAAATCTGTCTTTCTCAAAATTAGAAATACTATTTGCTCATTTTTCTGAATAAGCAGGAATCCCCTATTTTAATGCATAAACATCCAGGCAAGAGGAAAATAAACAGCTGCCGAGTTTAACGCCAACTTTGGGACAGACAGCAGGACTCAGTGAATTATTTGGAGTATTACTCAAGTAAAGCTGTGAAAATTCAGTTCTGAATTAATTGTAGTGACAAACAAAGAAAAAGCATCTTCAAATATGAGACAAATATTAAATTCATCATTATAAAAATGTAAGAAACACCTGGATTAAACAATTACATAGATACTAAAAATGCTAAAAATATAATTTACAAGCAGAGTTTAGAAATACTCAGAACCTGATGGTTTCAGAAAACATAAAGACTTTGAATTCATTTGGGTTTTTTGTTTGATTTTTTTACAATTTAACTCATAAATGGTGAAATCTGCCACTTGTTAAAAGGGACGAGTTATTTTCAAGGTTTGAGTTGGTTGTTAATCTTAAAGCATAAAATCAGGTCAACATAATTTTGTCACTAAATGTGAGAGTGATATTTTCTCCTGCTGTTTTATACCAGCTTCCTTTGGGCTCCATTTATTTAATATTTTCTCTGTTTATTCATAAATAATGTCCAAGCCAATATGTCTATTTAATTTCTGTTAAAATGTGTAAAAACAAGATGAAGTCGAATTTTGTCAGCCTTAGTTGGAGTTTTTATTAAATCTTACCAAGATTTAACTTAGGATTTTGTTCCATCAGTTTAGTTTTGTGCAGTTTAGAGAGTGTTAGTTATTATTTTTCTTCACTTTTCACCCTGTTGATAATAATTTATCATGACTTGTTGGTGTCAAGTGAACAACTTTGAGCTGATCTAAGTCCTAACAGATGTTTTCTGTTACAATTTGAGGAACATTTTCTTCTGTTCCTCATTTCTGGGATTCATTTGTGATTCTCTGTTCTGGGTTTTTATAGAGATTGACTCTAAAGTGGTTTAGTCATTTCTATTGTTGAAAAAATCAGAAGCTACTTCGTATTTATTCAATATAGATTTTCAAGAAGCAGAGTTGAACTTCATGAAATATTCATCATGTGACTCTTTCCTTCATCTCCTCTTCATGTTCCCTCTGCTCTCGAAATGCATTCGTGTATAATGTTTATATTCTGAGCCCATATTTCGGACCTTCTTATGGATAACAAAAACCATTTATTGCTCACCAAAATGGCAGCGTGTTTTTATTTTAAACGTAGTCTTCTCCAGCCATAAAACCCATTTCCACCCTGGTTCCTGCAGTGAATCGGCCGACTTTGGCGAATCCCGGCTTCTTTGAACTGAGCTGCTGTTTGTGGGCTGCTAGAAGGCTTGTCACATTCACTGTGCCAGAAAGTCTGCTGCTGTTTAAATTTGATATGAGAACTGAGCTTGGATAAATCATTTTTCGCATAAATCAAAAGCGCGCTCAGTTGCACAAAGAGTTTGTGCCGCTTTAAGTGTGACAAATTACCTCAAAGCTCCTCAGCAGAAAGATCACAGATCAGGGTTCGGCTTTCTGCTCGTGTTCAGGATTTCACCGTCTCCAAACCTTGATTTTTGTTTGTTGATTTGTTTTTTGTTTCTGTTATTTAAACTTTTTGCTAAAGCCAATAATGAAATGTTCTACTTTTTAAAATGGGACGTGTTTTCGGGGTCTGCAGCATGTTGTGTGCATGCAGAGTGAAAGATTGGACGGAAAACAAGTAGGACAGCAGAGACTCCTGCTACCAGACCTGCAGGCTTCCTGGCATCACACAAACCACCGAGCGTGACTGCGTGTGTTTGTGTGTGTGTTGCTTTTACATGTCAGGAAGTGTGTGAATGTGAGGCACGTGTTTTACCTCGTACGCCGGCGCTTATCAGCGTTAGTTTGTGTTTTCTGCTGCTGGCTCGTTTCCACCTTTTAGGATGAAACGGCAGAAAAGTGAGCAGAGTTTAATGAGGCTCTGTTTCCACGGCAGCAGGATGTGTTTGTGTACAGGTGTGCTTACACATGAGCAGACAGGTAGAGCCTGTGAGCTGCACATCCTGTCACACTCTGACATATGAGCTTTTCAGACATTTTCTGTAAGTGTTTAAAGAAAACAGACAGGTTGTGAGTGTGTGTTTGTGCGTGTTCGTGCATGCAGGCGTGTGTGTGTGTGTGTGTGCGTGTGTGTGTGTGTGTGTAATGTATAGGCATTTCTATACCACCATCTGTGGAGGGATGCTGGTTAAGACTGAAATATTGCTCCATTCATCACCCAGCTGAACCCACACAAAGTGTCATCGCTTTCTCTGTGTGTGTATGCTTGCATCGATGCACCGTGTGTGTGTGTGCGTGTCTGCTTGTGTGTGTGTGTGTGTGTGTGTGCATACGTGTGTGTGTGTGATGGAGAATGACCACAGATCCATTGTACAGAATCCTTCATGTGGAAAACCTCTCCCTCTGCCTGCCACCGAACATTCATCTACTACACTGCATCTGTGCGTGTGTGTGTGTGTGTGTGTGTGTGTGTGTGTGTGTGTGTGTGTGTTGGACCAGGGGCTACAGAGTGACTGATGGTTTCCTGCCTGCATGAAGCAAACTAACCTGAGAGTTGCTGCTACTGTATGTCAGGTCTAACACAGACACACGGACAGGAGGAGCGTGGATGGAGGCCGGCAGTTTCCTGCAGCCGGATGGAGGGTTGAGACGATGCTAACAGGTTCACATCATGAGCATCGTTAGCGTATTTTTAAGAATCCATCTCTAATGAGAGATAAAAATGTGAAACTCTAAAAATGAAGCACTGATTCAAACCATAGTTAGAACTATATGATGTGCAAAGTGGAAATAGAAACTCCCAAAAATGAAATATGATGCAAAAAAAGTTTAACTTTCTCAATAACTCTAACAGTTTGGAGTGCAAATGAGTGCAATAACTGTCAGCATCATAACAACTTTGACTGATTTCATAAGATTCAGGCATCAGAAATCTGAATAAGATATCGTAATAAACATAAACCAAATAATCCTCACTATTCTTCCTCACACAAAACGTACCCGTAATTTAATGGTGTGTTAATTTTCTTTCTCAACATTAAAGATCAGTCATTATAATAAACACAATTCAGACACAAATCAGCAAAAACTGGATCTGCAGAGAAATAACTGGTTATGTTTTCAGAGTTAAACTGCAAACTATGAAACAGAAAACCAGAAGCGTTCCTGATGTTCGTCAGTACAGACTGGAAATGTTACAGCCTTTCTGGGCATTACTTTGTCTTAGTTTAAATAAAAACCATTAAGAATGATTAATTATATTGATGTTTAGTTTCCTGACAGACTCCAAAAGCTGCTCATCATTTTTGCTGTTTTCATCCATTTAAACATGGAGGCAAAGTACTTTTTACTTATTTACTTGAATAGAAAGCATTGATGAGATCTGAATAACTGTCAATCTATTTATTCTGATATTGAGAGATTATACTAATGACTGTAGACTCCTGCGCTGCAGCACAGACAGAAGGTCGACCCGTCACACAGGAGCCTAATGCAGGCTGTGCAAAGGAGCCCACAGGACAGTCAGCATGTAAATAGCTGGGTGTGAGGCAGAGAAAGAAGCAAGTAACATCATAGCTACATTTCTGGTAGAGCAAACAGGAACATCTGGAAAAGCTCCGTCTGACGAACCGATGAGGCGGTTTGTCTCCTGGGTGATTCTGAAGTTAAAAGTGGATCCATCCAGAACAGAGGAGAGTTTCAGAAACTCAATTCTTTTCAGTAGAGACACCATCATGCATAGTTACTAACCAACAACAACACAAGTTTTAACTTCTGGTGTTTAAATAAACCCCAGATGCTCTTGGAGTCTGGCCAATCAGAGCCAAGAACAATGAATGCTGCTTCTGGATTGGCTGTTTTGCAAATATCAGCCAATAGCACATCAAGTAGCTTTGAAGCTTGGATATTTTAGCTTCCCAAGATTCATATTCTTCTGAAATATTTTTAGATACACTCATAAAAAATATGCAAATATGCATATTCTCCACGAATAACTTGGAGTTACGTTCCACAGAAACATCTATGAATGCAGAGCTGCAATAAGCGCAGCCTCTGCTCTGATTGTTGTGATTCAGATATAACGTTTCTGAGATGCAGTTGGTTCTGCAGCTCTGCTTTATTAAGAACTGAATTTGAAACTTGAACTCACTTCAGATAATGTCGTCTCAGCCAGTTTTCTCTAGGAGGAAAGATGAAGTTAAACACAAACCAAATCTAGAAATTCTTCGAAATGTTTTGCAGTCATTTCCATTTCCTTCAGACTAATGCAGATGGTAAACATCCTGATTTTTGTTCTTCCATCATCGTTTGGTTCTGCCTGTCTGTAATTTGACAGTTGGAATATGTACTGAAATGTTTGAGTCCGTTAATTTACACTTTCCCTGCTGAGATGTAAATAAGCTGCAATTTTAAAATGTCATGATAGCAGCTTGTCGTCAGTTTCGTTTCTCGTCTTTTTCCCAATCTCCTCTCCCACCTTGTTACCCCAAACTTATAAAAAAAATACTTCTCCGTTCTCTGCCCAGTGTCTTTTCTTTGTCCCTCACTCTACTTTTTATATACCTTTAACTGTCATCGTCAGTCTTCCTCGCCCTTCGCCCACTCTCCATCCTCTCAGCCTCTGAAGTTTCTTCAGTGGATAGAAGCAGAAATAGAGCCGGGCTGTGAAACCGAGCCAGAACAGAAACCAGCTCCGCCTCTGTCGTTTTCTGTGACAGATCTTTCATCTGCTTTATTGTTCAAAGCCTCGTCTGGATTTAGATCCTGATTCGTCATGACAGGAGGAATGGACAAGTTTGGACAGAAAGAAACGTGTCGACTAAAGGGGAGGAGAAGAGACAGAGAAAGAGGAGGAGGAAGGCAGTGAAGATCCCCTCTGGTTCATCTGAGGCTGATGTGTGACTGTCTCTTCTGCATGTTTCACTCTAATGGTTCCTGTTTCTGTGGTACATGACATCAGCAGCTGCGTTTCTATTACAAGTATGAGAAAAACTTTAATATTTAGCTTGAGTCCATTACTTCAGAAATGTGATAAAATCACACGTTCATGCGATGAGTCCATGAAGAACATGCAGCGCCATCATCCGCCTGCCACTTCCTGTTGTGTTCTTCATCACTTCCGCCTGCAGTAACACCCGGTTGTTGAACATATGACTCGTGGCGCAGAAAATAATATTTCTGTCAGTTTTGTGGAATATACTAATTTTGATGCAGAAGAGAAATCACCAAGACAACGAGCATGCACTGGCTGGACACAGACTTTTAATAACAACATTCTCAGTTATCAGTGCCGTTAATCAGATCAATAACTGACCTTTGAACTTCTGCAATAAGAGCGTCGCCCCGTCTGGATGTTGTTCTCATCCTCAAATAATTGTCATTTTTAAGTCCTGAGTTTATCTGAAACATTTGACTTTGTGTCTTAACAATGTTAATAATGTAGCCGAGAAGAGAAGAAGTTGCTATGACTGTTTTTGCGTGTCGCTCCATCTTCTGGGTAAACACTACACGAAGCTTATTTGTATCGGTCTCCGATTTTATTTTCAGTAAAGAGCTCAGCTCTGCTGTTCTCGCTGTGAATCCAATCCTCCCGGGTTTCCTCCTGTCAGGGCACAGCTATGCTGCCCGTCTGCAAAGTTTCTTCAAAGAGCTTTGCTACATAACAATATGAAACAGAGGAGAAAAGAGACGGCTAACTAGATCGCTGCCTCCCACAAGAGACGGAGGAGAAAAAAACGGATCACAGCGAGAACACGTCAGATTTTTTTAGAGTCTGAAAACATCTGCATGTTGCATTGCTGAGTGACTGTTTTCCTTTATGGATCCAAGCTTTAAAAATTAATATTATTCCTGTTGTTTCAGTTCTGCACTTCACTAAATGGATCAATACTTCCCCAATTACACACACATCTGCACAAATATACCTTCATTTTTTAACAAAAAGGATTTGCTGAGTTTATGTGCAGAGGCGACGATCTGCAAATGCAAGCAGAAATGTTTCCACACCAGAGCAAATACCTCTGCATGAGCTCAGGCTGCGCAGCACCAGACGCTGGTGGAACTGGGAGAGCATGAATACATAAGCAGCACCGGGTGAAGCTTCTCTCCCAGCAGCTCCAGCCTCATGTTTTTCAAACACTTCCAAAAAAACTGTGGAAAACACGGGTCTCGTCGCTCCGCTGGGAGAACGCAGCCGCTCTAACAAGGAGCCAGAGGAGCAGGGCGGTTGTTAAAAAATAATTTCTTTTGGGTTAAAAACATCCTTCTTTTATGTCTGTTTTTTTTAGCTCCACCTTTACATACCAATCCTCGTGAGCAGTTTGGCTCTGAAGTCATGTCACTTCTTCTTATTGAAGTGCCTGTTCTGGAAACCAAATTTAGATGGCAGTCTCCCCATCATGTGGGTGTTAAGGTCTGCAGAGACGGTCCCCTGCAGAAGTCGTTGCCAAGATGCTTCATATGTGACAACTTCACCCCCTCTATCCCTAAAAAAACCCAAAATGGTGACAAAAATATCATAACTCCTTCTGTTAATGATTATTTAAACAAGTGAAAATGGTGATAATTTCCTGGAAGGAGAAGCGCCGTCTGTCTGTTGGGGAAACGTCTATAAATGGATCAGATCACAGTCTGCGCTCAAGTGTGTTTACTTGGCCCAGTTTCACACAGATGAGAGGGAATAACACACGGCTCTGATAAGGAGAGGATGGAGCGTGTGAATCCAAACTGAGACCCTTTCATTTGTAAAATCATGGCAACCCAACCGTCTGCTGCCAGATTCTGGTTTCTGGTCCCAAACTGACCGTCCAAACGCAGCGACCTGCCGCCGTTCTGCTTTTCCTGCAGATAAGAGAACCTGTCAGATCTGCTGTGTCTTCTCTGGCTGATGAGAGCAGACAGGATGTTTATGCTGTAGTTTGTGTCCAGACTCAAAGAACCTGAGGTAGAGGATGCATGTTCCACTGTTTGCTTGGTGTTGTCATGTATTTTTGTTCTGCTGTTAGCACTCAGGCGTTTGAACACTGCTCAGTCTGTCACTGCGACACAAACACAGATTGGGTCTCCAAGTGCATTGATTTCTTTGGGAAAGAACTTAACTTCCTGTCTAAGTGACAGCAGTGCCGTGTATCAGGTGGCTGTAGACAAACAAGCAATAGATTGCCTTTTAAACAGAACAGAAATCAACACATTGTGTGATTTGAACTTAAGGCTTTGCAACATTTTGTGTTTAGTTTGGACCGGAGAAGCAGAGTGTGTTACTGCTGCTGCACAAAAAGAGACTGAAACTTAAATTCCTTCCATTTCTATAACTGTTTATCTGTGCACTGGTTGAGATACAGCCTGGACTGGTTACCAGTCCAATACCTGGCAACATGGACACACAGGTCCAAACATGGCAACATGGACACACACATTCACACACAAGGCAAGAACTGCATTCATGGAGAGAACAAACTCCATCCCAGGCAACAGAGTTTTATTTTCCTAGTTTAAAACTCTAGAGAATATTTTTCAGATTGGAATAAAGATATAAATGCAGGTTTCAGTGCCTCTGCTGCGCTAAACCTCTTGGGATTAAATCACTATCACATGGATGTTTGATTCCTAACTGGAAGTCCTGGATGTGTGGAAGCAATCTGATTGGCTGACGCGTTTTAGCTTTGTGCTACACTGCCCCCTATGGGTTTGGCATGTGTAAATCATTTATGCAGGTTTATGTGGATGGAAACTTTTCTATGTCATTAGTTTTTTAAATGATGTGGCCGAGATATTTTTTATAAAGCCTCCAGGCCAATTATATAATCCAGGATCCATGTATATTTGCACATGATCCAGTTATACATTAGTTCCACTTATTCTTTAGGCGTTCTGTTCAATATAAAACCACAAACTGCAATTACACGGAGAAATAATAAAACATTAATATCAATAGGGATTTATAATCCATACTGCAGTATTGTTTGGGGGTTTTTTTTAGTGAAAAATGCTTAAAAAAAGTGTAAAATATTGACTTTGGGAGGCACCTCCTAATCTGTTTTTTATTTAATTATTTAAATTCTCTGAGAATCTCCCGGAGCCCTGAAAGCTTTTTAGGGATTTAACCTGCTTCAATTAAAATAGTCGAGTCCACAGAAACTATTCATTTAAACTATTCATTCATTGGAGTCGTTGACTCGGAAATTTTCCCTAATGGAATTTTCCAGTAAGAGAAGAAATGAGCTATTATCAACTGTCCCTGGCTGTTTCTTCTTTCTGTCGTCCCTTTCTCCCCTTCAGTGGAACAGAAATCCCCCTGCTCCCTCATTCACAACCATTGTGTGCATTAGTGAGTCGGCTTATAAAAATATGTAAATGGATTTTGCTCGACCAGCCAGAACTAGGCCATCATCTCCTCTGTGAACACCTGAATAAAAGTGAACGATAGTGGACAGAGAGAGAAAGGCCAGGGGTGAAAAGCTTAACAAAATATCTCACTTCAGCAGGCGTGCTGCTTCTTGATTTGGATTAAAACGACACGGATCTGCACTGTACTGCCAACATACCTACAGCAGCACGGCTAACCTCACAATATCCAGTCTAGGAAAGTGTTTACAATCCTTTTTCTGTATTTGAATGTGAACTTTGAGACTGGAGGCATGTCTGGGATGTCTGGTGTTTTTTTGTATTTCAATATTTTTGATCATTTTGTTGTGTTTTTTTTTTGCCATTTTCCATTCAGTTCTCACTTATTGTTCTAATGTTTGTTCTTTTTCTATTCTATTTCGTCCTTTAAGATCAGTGTTGATCTTTTTCTCTTTACTTGTAGTTTCTTTGAGTTTTGGTTCATCTTCTTTGTGCTAATTAGTTTATTTCCCTCGCATTTTTCCATATCTTTTCCTTATTCCATCTGATTATTGTGCCCAAACCTGCCTTCGTATAAAAACTTACTGGTTTCCTTTGTTTGTTGTTGGATTCTTACGTTTCACTGTTTGTCCCTCTGTCTGTGCTTCACATCCCATTTTCCTCTTGCTTCTGTTCTAAGTTTCATTTGATTATTGGAAAATTTACAGTAATTCTCCCAAGAATTGCACAAACATGTTCCAAGTCAATGCAATGCAATAATATAAGGAAGTCATTTTCAACCCTGTGAAGCTTGAAACTCAATTTTGAGTTCATCCATTAACCAAGATCAACAGTTTGGGTCATGAAGACCTCATGAAAATCCAAACGTTTGATCTTGTTGGTTTCATCACACTGTATGTATGGAGGGAGAAAGTTAAAGTCAATGAAATAAAATCATTTGATACATGCAACAGAGGTAAAATTACAGATGAATTTTAAATAAGGAGTGAATTTAACAAAGAACATGAGAGAAAACAGTTTTTATTTAAGTGAAGATGGAGAAGTTTCAAGGTCGGGGGAAGCGTTTGATTTGACTTTCATGTTGACACCGGAGCGGTGGACTGACACGATTCCTAGCAGGAAGATCAAAGTGACCTGAGCGCAGGAAGTGGAATTGGCATAAAATAGTCCCATTAATTTTGGATCCCCGGATTGTTGGTTGGAGGGATTTGTAGGTTTTCCTCCTCTGAGCTCTGTGAGCGCCAGCATCCGGGTAGAGAGTGAAGGGGAAACATCTGGTGGCTTTCAAGCAACATCAAAGAGGTGGATATTTCCAGAGACTTCAGCTTGCTAAAATATCATTTTCTGTATTTTACTGCTATAAGTATAACTAGAAAGGAGGGAAAGAACCATCAGGGCTTCTTGGATTTTATTTCATTTTAAAAGACGACAGAAGAAGAGAAAACTTAAAGCCAATTATCAACCCAGAGTGATTCATAGTAAAATTAGAATCAGCAAAGATAATATTCATTAAATACATTTAAACTAAAAACTCCCTCAGTTTGTGATCCATAAGCTTACAATTTAACTGTTTAAATGTGTTTTTATAAATTGGACAAAAATTGAGGATAAAATACTTTGATGCGTAAATGGCAATAATTTGTGATTTCTTTATTTTCTAAAGAATTCAAAATAACTACATGTGTGATTATATGTCATCAGAACAATAAAATAAGAAAAAGGAAATCTAGGGTTAATAAAAACATTTAAATTTGTTATTTTTTACTTTCTAATATGATCTCCATTAATTTATGGATTGTTTTTGTTCCTGTGTGAAATGAATGAGATGCAACTTAAAACATGTTTTCCAGGGATTTTGGTTTGGAGAAAGTTGACTGTCTTCTTTTTATACTGATGTTGAAATCCAGGAACATTTATTTGAGATTGTGAGGTTCTCTATATCGATATTACTGTTGATATTAGGGTTAGGGTTAGGGGTTAGGGTTAGGGTCGGGTCAGGTGATGTCATTTCCCCTCTACTGTTTCCTGCCTTCTTCTCCTCTCACACCTGCTGTACGACCAAAACCAGCCCAGACTGACACGTTCTGTCCCAACTGGGAATCAGTTCAAATATGGTAAAATAAGAAAAACACAACGTAACCCAACAACACACGTCTTCTTCTCTGGGTTACAAAGAAAGACTGATGGATGAAGGATGGGCAGACAAAATTAAAAATAAGATGCATAATATATAAAGTAGAAATAGTAACCATAATTTCCTGCAAGTTCTGAAAAGAGACCATGAAAAGAATCAGACTGAAGCAGAAACGACTTCAGAGAAAGAAGGACAGAGAGAGGAGAAAGGCTGGAAAGGAGGGAAAAAGGCTGAGAGGCAGAACGAGTGAAGAACAGAAAGACAATGTGTTGGAGGTGTTAATCAGAGGTGTGTGTGTGTGTGTGTGTGTGTGTGTGTGCGTGTGCGTGTGTGTCTGGCAGTATCTCAGGGCTACATCAGTGGCCATTAGTATTTTTCAGCACGAACACACACTTTGACAGGTCGGATGCCACTGCCTGCAGAGAGGAAAATCTGTGTGTGTGTGTGTGTGTGTGCGTGTGCGTGTGCGTGTGTGTGTGTGTGTGTGTGTGTGTGTGTGTGTGTGTGTGTGTAGTTTGACCTTTCCTTTCATCTGTTTATCTCACCTCCAGCTGAACTTTGATGATCCAATCTGCACACACTCCATCTACGTCTGAAATGGTTTAGCACATCATGCCTGGATGACTCAAACATTCAGCAATTCCACTTTGCTCCAATGTTTTCCTTCACTTTTCTCTTTTAAAATTCAAAAGCTTAATTTTATTTTACTTATTTTTACATTTCCCCAGATTTATTTCATTTTTAAATTCTGTCATTCGCAGTAATGGTTAGAATCTCACTGATATGCTTCAATCTAGAATCATACATCTATTATTTTCTGCTCAGTCCATTTACCAAACACAACATCAAAGTTTACATGAGAGCCAGAATCAAACCTGCAGTTTTTCTGCACATCAGTAATTTAAAAATACAGTTTGAGAGTTTTTGCAACATCTCTGTCCTTTTTAGCTTCTCCTAAAACTGAAAGTCAACAGTTTTAAGTATTTATAGTAAACATAAGAACCCACTTTCTGTAGGATTTTAAATCTAACTTGGAGGGCACAAAACCAGATACTTCTGATTTTACCATATTCCTTTTTTTATTATTAAAAAATTGTAAAATATTTAGTAATAGAGAATCTAACCAACTCATTTATTTCCTTTTTGTTGCAACATCCTGCAGATTTCTTATTAAATGTTGAAAAATATTATTTCACAAATGAATCCAACAAGTTTGCTGAAATAAAGCAGTGAAGCAAACAAAGTCTGGTCCTGAAACTCTCTGCTTTCCTTAGGAAGTTCTTATACTTTTTTATCTGTCAGATCAGGAAAGTTTCTTTGTTTCTTTTAGTCTTTGATAAATCAGCAGTCATTGTGTTGCTAGCAGCTGTTAGCGTGTTTATCTGTGGTGAAACTGTGAGGCATTGATTAGACGTTAAAGTAACAGATTCCTGTAGTTTTATGATAAAAGTTGTGTTTTTTGACTGATGGGTCGTCTGTTGATCGACTTCTTTTCTTGTCCAGTTGACACTTTTCTTTGACATATTTTTAAAGATTTCTCTTGTAAACCAGTTATTTCGTATCTTTTTGAATGTTTTCTTTTGTTTCTGCATCTTTTTGTATTACATCGTTTTTCCACTTGTTTTCTTTTTTGTGGCATTATTATTTTTGGCCATTTCTGACTGTTAGTTTCTGACTTTTGATTCCCTCAGTCTGAGTTATGTCTCTGTGTTTTATTATATCCCTCCTTCCTTCTCTTGTTTTTCCATTTTCCATCCTGTTCTTTCATTATTTTTCGTCTGGACTGATCTTTAGTCCTTTTTTACTGCCTTTCCTTCTTCTTTCTGACTCTCCTTTCTCCTTTCCTTCTTTTTATCCTCTTTCTTTGTTTTATTTCCCATTAGTTTCAAGTCTTCTCTTTCCTTGTTTTCTGTCATTAACTCGTCTGTCTGTCTGTCTTCAGGTCATCTATATTTATTTTTTTTCCAATTTCTTCTTTTCTTTGCACTACACATGTGTATTTGTGTATGTGTGTGTGTGTGCATGCACGCAGGTGTGTGTGTGTGTGCGTGCGTGTGCGTGTGTGTGTGTGTGTGTGCGTGTGTGTGCGTGTGTGTGTGTTTGGTCTCTGATGCTTTGCCGCATCCTTAGTTTGGCTCACATAAACACACAGACACAAATGCTTGCATGCACACTCCTGAACACACACTCTGGGAATAAGGCAGCTTGTTGTTATCAGCTCCTACATCAGTCATCTGTCAGCACAACTTTTATCTCTACATCTCTGTCTGTCTGTCTCTCTGCCTCGTTTGTCCTCACTCGCTCTTTCTGTCTCCATAACACACACACATGCACACACACGCACTCAAAGCGAAGCAGCACGTCTCTTTCTTCTTATCGTTCCTCTCTGGTAGAACTGCAGAATAAATCAACTGCAGCAAAAAAAAAAAAAAAAAACAGATGAAGACAGAAAGATAGTGGCATGGTGGATGCAGAGAGGGCCTTGATGGGAGGCGATATGACAGATATATGTGCAGCACATTTTATATTGGCATGCAGAGAAAGGGACAGACTGCAAAACGACAAAAAGCGAGAAGGAAATGAAAGATGGTTATATGAAAAACTTGCAAATCAGTTTGTAAACTGCACTCATAGCTCTGGGTGTTCCTCATATTCGGCTCTCAGTCTTTATATTCTGCCACAGTTACTTTACAATCACTGAGACTCTGTCCTCCTCTTCAAATGCCCAAACCATCGTTCCAACAGCTCAACCTGAGCGTTTCCTCCAGCAATCTCATTTCTCACCTGGTCCATTTGGATTAGAGGGGATCGCTCTGATCCATACGCTTATAATTACCTATTTTAAAAGTTCAAACACCAAATATTCCTTAGCATGCATTAAAACACAGAATGAAAGTTAACATCCACAGTCTTACAGCCAATCAGAAGCCGGGAAACATCTATGAATGGGTGGAAAGTTTGACGTACTAACAAAAATCCCAGCATTTCCATTTCCATGTTGTTGGAAACCCAACAACATTCACCCTGAAGGGACGCTCAAAGCTGCATTCGATATGAAAATGTATGAGTAAAAATTACAATGAAAAGATGCAGATGAATAATTTATTTTTACCACAATTAGTTACATTCTTTATGGTCATGTTCATGAAGATAAGAGTTTGTCTGCTCCTCTTCCAGGTCCTGAAACTTTTCCTTTCTGCAACCTGCAATATAATTTCCCCACTTAATCATTAAACCTCCAAACTAAGGGGGGAAAAAAAAAAATCAAATTGCGAGTTAATGAGGTGCTGATAGTATTATTTCACAGCCGGGTTCCTGTGTGCAGCCACTGCTGCCGGATCCCGACCTGTTAATACAACAAATTAGGAGTTCAGCTTGTGTTCTTACCCACAGCAAAGCTTAGGAGGAGCCTCCATGTTTGGCTCAAGGACACTTCAGCTTCATCTTATTTATAGCTGTGATATAAGCTCAGACGTAAAGGAAGATCTGTAACATGATCATTTCAATTTCTGGATGCAAAAAAGGTGACTGAACTTCATAAAAACACGAGCTCTGACTTAGAGCGATCGACCCTGATGCATTTAAAAGTAAACACAAATCTATTAAAATGAACTGGATGTTGAGTTGTGATCAGCGTTTTCTCTGTCATCTCATTTCAGATGTTTACTCAGAAGATATGTGGCCTTGTGACGGAGCTACACAATCTGAAAGCACTTATCTTTATCTGGCTCAAAGCTGAGAAACGTGTCCATAATTGAAACATTACATTTTGTAAAGTGCCATCGTTTAACGTAAGATTGTTGATTAATATTTAATTGGTTATGTGTCAAAAGCAACTCCAAACTTTGTGCTTAAAATAAAAGTGCATTTGTGACAAAATAAAAGTCAGAAATTTGTCTTAAAAGAACCATAATGTTCATTCATAGTCAGATGCTGCAGCATATTTGCAAAAAGCAACAGAAAAGAAAGTAATTTTGTTTTTAAAGAAGGAAATATTACAGTTGTAGTTCATTAGCAATTTAAAACAAAGTTGCAGAGACGAATCTTGAAGCCTTATGAAAGCAAAAGGAGCCCCAACTCAATGTAGACACACAGTTCAAAAGAACCTGATTTTTGTAAATGTCATTTTTTTAAATAATCTATTTTTAAGCCTGAGAAAAAATAACTTTTTTGCTGGAAGTCATAATGAGACCACATATAAAAGAGAAACTGCGTTTATTGTCCATCTAAGGGGAGATTCAGGTGTAACAACGTAATTTAAAAGGCTCACACAAAAAGAAAAAGGTCTTAAGGTGTTAAAAACAAGATGAGCAATAACCAAGAAATAATAATAATCACCATATAAAGCCAAACGTTTTGATATTTACATTTACTGACATACTCAGTTGGATATTTATTTTTAAATGACGTATTCGTTGCTGCTGTTTGTGGGCATATTGTGACATTTTTTAACAGAAAATGGCTTTTTGGTTCGTGATTAAAGAAAAGTTGACAAAGAACATAATCATGTTTATTTTTGAATAAACAGATTTCACTTTGCTGTTCATCAGATTAACTTCTCCAACATTTAAAGTCCGTTTCCAGTTTTTTCTCATCTCAGCAGCTCTATGAATGAAAACGTGCTGATAATGAAACGGGTAAATAAGATGCACCTGAAAGCCATCCATCAAGACGTCTTGATGTGTTCAGTTTGGCGGATGTGTGAGGAAGGTGAGCTTTTTAAAGCAGCATGAAGGCCAGAGCAGAGCAAGCACACTGCTACTGTTTGAAAATGTCACCAATCCATCAATCTGATAGGTAAAGGCCAGTCCTCTCATTATACTGGGTGTGTGTGTGTGTGTGTGTGTGTGTGCGTGTGTGTGCGTGTGTGTGCGTGTGTGCTCTTTGAGAAGAAAAGGCTGCTGACCCAGCGAACACAGCACACACCTCTACACACACACACACACCATTATGTGGTGTATTTTAATGAGCGTCTTGGGGATCATCTATTATTCATTTATAACAGGTCTGGACTGATCACTGTGTGAGTGTGTGTGTGGGTGTGTGTGTGATAAGTATTCTGTAACCTTAAGCATTCAGACCTAAATGAGAATAAAGCAGCATCTCATCAATAATGATGCTAACTGACTGTTTTCTGTGTCTCTGGTTAAATGGATGTTAACTCCATTTTCAGCAGGTTTTACCTGCAGTGTCGTTCCTCCTGAATCTCAGCTGCATTAATAGCTTAAACATCTCGGCTCATTTGAGCACGTCGAGCACAAATCTCAGAACAATAACTCATTGATCCCTGTGTGACTTGTTACAGCTGTAGCACATGACACACTCCTCCCAGGATCAATAGCTCAGATGTCATGTTCATTACTCTCTGTGCTGGCAGGTGCAGCGCTCTTCACTACGACTCAGATCTTCCTGCAACATCCATCATCATCACCTTCCACAACGAGGCCAGATCCACGCTGCTGCGCACCATCAAGAGGTAACGCGCACACACACACACACACACACACGCACACGCACACACACACACACACACACGCACACACACACGCCTCGGCTTCACTCTCATTTCACACAATCTGCAGTTTGGACCAGTTTGGTTCATGTTGGGACGTCAGAAACATTCCAGGTGAAGAAAAGTTGTTTTTGTTGAAATGTTGATGACGACGCTGCATGTTTTATATCATATGTGATATTAATTGCGTTTCTTATTTCATGGAAACAACACAATTGAGAAATTATATTTTAAAATCAAAAAAGTTTAGATATGGAAACATAGCTAATGGAAATATAATTTTCTGTCTGTAAAAATGTGTCATATAAACTTTTAAAGATCGATGTGACATTATGACATTATGTTGCTTTAACTTGTTGCTGATTGTATTTCACCATCATTTATTACTTTAATAATCCGTGCTTGTTTGTTTCTCTCCTGTCAGTTTTCACTGAGGATCTATTTAAACGCTGCAGGGATTAGCAGTTGCTAACATTTGTTAGCATTGATGCTTTGCAGAAAGAAGGTTCTGCAGAGATTGTAGGTTAGTTTTTTCCCATGTTACGGATCAGGAACAGATTATTTCTGCTGAAATATTTGCTTCCTCAATGTAACTTTAGCAAATAAACAGCAAATACCTACAGGATATGTTGTCCATGCTAACAGGACTAAGTTAAAGACTTGCTGGTCATTGCATTAGTTCCCAGGTTATGGAGGGAACAGATTGTTTCAGTTGAGAGAAAAAGTTAGACGGTTTGTGAACGTCTGGCTGGTGGGCGCTTCATTTCATCTTGGAGAAAAACTTTAAAAAAAGAAAATTCTCTGCGCGGATAAAATAAAAGTCCCTCCTTAAAATGCCAAACATGAATAAATAACTGTAAGAAAATGTAATTTCAGCTAAAATATAGAACAATGTTCTGAAACATTGAAGTTAAACATAATTCATTTTTAGATAGCGTGTAAAAAAGCCTCTCTGTGAAGGTATCAGATATAAATCTGTCAGAAATCTGAGGAGTGATGAGTCTCAGTCTTTAGCAGACTGTAAAAAGTTTCCTTTGGCTGATTTAGTGATGCTGCAGCAGAATCTAATCAGGAGACATTTTTAAAACCCCGCCTGACCCTGAGCCGCTCAGTCATTGTTCTGTCTTTCATTTTGATGCTATCAGCTGGTTACCAACCAACATTCAGCACAAAAGAAACCCACTAAGACACATTTCCCTGTGCTGGCTGGAGTTCAGCTCATTATGCCAGTCAGTCAGCAGGGACTGGCTACGGCTCCGTACTATCACAGAGGACATTGTGTGTTTTCTGTGTGTGTATGCGGTGCGTGTGTGTCCTTTCCCTTCAGCTCTTCTCAAAGCTCTGCAGTTTTCAACCAATTAAAAGACAATCTGTCTCCTTGGGTCCCCGCGCTCCCTTCGGCTCCCGTCGACTCCCACCGGCTCCGGGTGTCAGTGTGTGTGTGTGTGTGCGTGTTGGTGTGTGTGTGTGTTGGTGTGTGTTAGCTTGTCCATGGTGACTTGGAGCTGGAACTAGTTTAGCTGCTTTTTGCTTTTATTTTGTGAATTTGGAACATTTCCTCCCTGCGGGTGCAGCAGGTCCTTTTAGCGTTTGTGTAAAGTTTCACACGCGTCGGATATTAAACACGACTAAACATGAACTAAACTTCAGTGTGAAAAATCCTTCAGTCATGAAATAATTACATCTCAGTTCATCTGTTTATGTAAGATGTTTGAAGCTTAGCAAATTGAGCAAAACAAATGTTTGTATCTAAAATTATGATTGTTGTAGTGGATTGTTGAATAAAAATATTGTTTATATAGGTTTATAGAAAAAATCTGAGACGATAGACTTCATTTTTCTGAATATTTCTTTATCATTCTTGAAATGTACATCAACAAAGTAAGATGTTAATTTATTTTAATTAAAATATGGCTGTTTTCTCTCTTTATTTTTGGTTACTCTCTTTAAATAATCTAATGTTTTTCAGTTGGAACAAAAAAAAGAATAAATTGCTTCTCTGTTTTGTTTCTTTTGTTTCTTGGGCTTTTTTTCTCCAAGTAAATCAGACATTTAAATGTTTTAAATGCAGTTAAATCAAAGAGTGTGCATCACATGAAAACGTCTTGAAACACAAAGTTTATCGAGTAAAAGCCAATGAGTCAAAGATTAAGTGAATATTCAGATTTTTCGCTTTTATATTGTTGTGCTTTTCTTTGTGTTTTGGGAGAAGATAAAAGCCTTGAGCAGCCTGTCCTCAGAGGAGAGCGAAACACAATTAAATCAAGTGGAAAAGTGAACTCAAGGACGATCTTTCCTCAAAGGTCTTTGTGGTTTAGCACTTTATTCTTTGTTGCACACAGCAGAGGTGTCAGTATGTTGGCTCCCAAGCTGCACTTTCCTGTTTCGCTCTGACTGAAGGAGGAGGAGGAGGTTTACTGAGAGTGGCCACTTTAAAAGAAGTGTTCATTTGGTGTCTTCATGGGGACGCTGAAGTGCTTTCCAGAGGCAGAGCGATCTCTTCTGCTGTTTGCTGTGAGTCAGAGCCGTTTATGAGGACAGAAAACAGACGTTTCTCTGATTCCTCAGACAGCTTAGCAGTGAAATATCACTCAGCATAACGCTACAGATGTGGAATTGGATCATTAGGAAGTCAAGTCAATGACTGTTGAGCACAGAAATGGAAATCAGATTTAGTTGCATTTCTACGATTTTGTTCTTTTCACCAGTTTACTAAAACTTTGACTTCTTTTCAAATTGCATTATCATTAAAAGGTTCAGCGACTTAAGTTATAAGCTACTATTCAAATATTTATGTAAAAATTGGTGATAGTCAAAGTGGTATTTTTGATTCTATATGTAGTTCACTGGGCTCTGATTTGGTTAGGAACCACAACACACCTGAGAACTGCCCATTTTATTGCTTCAAGCTCCACATGTACCCTGATACGGGTTAATACCGTCAGTGGAGACATCGTTCCTCTGCTGCAGAAGGTAAAAGTTAGTCTCCTTTCTGCTCTTCAGCGGTTTAACCAATCAGCCTGCTGTGCAAGTAGCTTTGCAGCTTTTTTAGCTTCCAAAGCTGCATTTTCTTTAGAATATTCTAGATATACTTTTCTAAAATGTCATTGAATACGTTGGATTTTTTGCAAATAATTTGGAGTTACTGTCTTCAGAAAGTAAATAGTTGGGGCTCTAATTTAATCCTTACTGTTTTCAAAGTTTGCTGGGTGTCTTCATGTTTCCAAGCTGAAGCTGCTGTATGCACTGAATCAGATGTCCCATTTTAATATTTGCCCAATTATTTGTGAGTTTTCTCTGGACAGAAACTAAAAAACAGATTTTTTTTTGTTTTTTAATAGCAGTGAAGTTGGCATCCAACTGGGAGTCCCACTCTGTCTGCTGGGTCCAACACAAACATCAAATGTCCACAGTTGCATGAATATAAGGGTGTCATTTTGGAGTTTTGTGCTCTTTCAGGCTCACTGATAATCATACCTCTGCTGATTAGTTGGATTTCAGAGACAATGATGGGCACTCTGAAATCTTTTCATCTTGTGATCAAAGAGCTGCTTTCAGAGGCAGAGCCGCTTCTTGTCGATATTTAATCAAGGGCTGATCCAAAAATTGATCTCATCTTCTGTGCTGCTGCTAAGCAAAGATAAGCAGCCCACAAGATAAAGACAGACAGAGGACGAGGGCAGGAAGAGCTGCGGCAGACTTGTTTGGTTTTAATAGCTTTCGTTGGTTTTGCTTTATGTCTTAAGATTATTTACAGAGCAGAACCAGGAGGATCCGAGGCACCGAAAGCTCAAACGCCTTAAACGCAGAGCATCATTATCTGGAACAATGTAGCAGCAAGTGAGATAAATAACATCAGCAGTTGATGCATTTTACTGTTAATTTACTTTAGCCAGGTCTGAATGTTGACTGAAACATTTGAAACTGATGTTTGTTCTGATATCTAGAGGTCACTTTTCTTCTCTATGATGCAACTGAAAGGAGAAAACAACATTATTTACATCTTGGTAAACATAAACAGATCTCATAGAGCCTAACCGAAGTCTCTGATAGAAAAGGGATTTTGGGAATATAAGATACCTCGGCAGTTGGCACAATGCTACTTTACACAAGGCTAGCAAACGTTTGCAAAGTAGCCAAGAATTGAACAACATTCTGACATAAAAATGTCAGAATTGGCACAAGAACATAATATTTAAACAATTTACCTACAAAACCAGGTTGATTTGCGGTTTAGTTACAGTTAATGTTGCACCCAAGGATAACTCAGCACAGTAGTCACCATGCTGTGCAACTGGCAGTGCTAGAAATGTTACATATTCAGTGAAATACTGGAGATCCTCTCCAGCTGGGGGCAGGTTGAACTTGCTGAAACCTCTTCAATGTGGTTGTTGCTGGAGTTCACAGACATTTTTGGTTTCAAACCTAAAACTGGGACGTCTGAGAGCAGCAGACCAGAGTGGGAGCCACTGGTTAGTGTGGGGGGGTTTGCATCTAAAATCAGACTTTAAGCTCCCAGAAAATAAATCTCGCTCTCTAATTATTTATTTGGTCCATCAGACAGTTGAGTCCAGCCAAGCAACCGTCCTGCTCTGCTCAGCAGCCTGCATTCATCTGGGTGTAGAGCTGCCACTTCCAGATCAGCACCACATCAGCACTTTCTGATTCACTGCTCCCAAAAACGCTCAGTAAAGAGTTCAGACCACTTCCTCCACCACTAAACACTCAGGATTTAGTAGAAATAAGGAAGGGGGAGATTTATAGTCTTAGCTTGTTACTGCAGGTTTGCCGTTTGATTAAGTGTCAACCTAAACTCTGCACTTCTTCTAACTCTTTATCAATCTCCGTTCCCTGTTTGGTGGTTTATTGGTACAATGATTAATGCAAAGTTATGCCTGGAAACAATAGTGTTTATTTTAATCAGGTAGCATTTAGCATTTTGATTAGACAGAAGCCACCTTTGGTTAAAACATAAACATCCTCAGTCTGGATGCAGAGCCACTGCAGCACAGATCATTAACATCCTCAGATTTTTACTCTATTTAGGTTCCATTCAGGGCTTGTATGCTGCATAGATTAACACTGATGAGCGTGTGCATGGAAATCCTCTAAATAAGCAGCCATGAAGAGTAAATCAACGAAACCGGATACGGATCTTCGTAGATTAGCTGTGACAAGCATTTAGTGTTTGGACAACCTGGGAAACATTTTAGTTTTTTTGTAGATGAGCTTTGATGCTGCAGGGCTTTTCAAAAACTGCTGATGTCACATTTCAAATTCAGGCTTTACAGAAGATATTACATCCTAAAGCTTTGCTAAGTAGAATAAAAACAGTTTTTCATCAACAAAACTCCAGAATCTTTGCTGTACATTTATATTCAACCCCCTTTGATCAGTAAGTTGATCAAAGATCTTTGTAGTTATGCTTCCATGTAAGAATAGGAAAACGTGAATTAAGAGTGTTTCTGTTTACTGATTATAGCAAATTAACCAAACTGTAAAAACAAAATCTTTTTTCTAGTTTTTAATGCAAAACGTTTAGTACAATTGAATTAAGACAAAAATAAATAAGCAGAATTAGTACTTTTCAAAATCAATGTTTATTGAATTAAAATATGTCACTGATGTTTGCTAAGATATTTGAACTAGAAACTGAATAAAGTCACTTGGTGAGATTTGATGTTTTGCAGAGTAGAAGCTGAATCCAAATGCAGCTTTTACTTTTCAGATTTCTTTGTGAAAAAATGTAAATGTGTTTTTTTCCACTTTGCAATTAAAGTTAAAATAAGTGTCTATTGAAATGCATTGCTCATAATTAAAAACTGAATGTGCTGTGAATGTATGAATAAGTAACTAAAGTATTGACATATTCTGATTTATGCTGCAAGAACTTTACAATTAGCTTATTATTGAGTTAAAATGGCCCAATCAAGTATAATATTTCACACAGAAACAGGTTTTCCTGTTATGCTTGCTTTGCTGCTGCTGTCTTGACAGAGAAATAAGTTGGAGAAATACATCAGCCTCAAATGAATGGAAGAAGCAGAGGTGGATGGAAAGAGTGATGAATTACTCCAGGAAGGTGGAAGGTGGAAGAACGGCTGTCAGCAGACCAATCAGGCAGAGAGAGGAAGAAAGTGGGAGGAAACCAAGCTGAAAAACGCAGCAGAGCTTCAGACGGGATAAAGGGAACAAGACGAGCAAAACTATTAGAAATACATCTCACTTCTTCTCTCCTGCAGAAATAATCTTTAGTAAAAAGCAATTCTGCGGCTGACTCAGAAATACAAACAGTCCTTTCTCCAGAAACACAAAGTGCCTGTGTTGTTTGTCTTGTAACCAACTGTGCAGAAGAAATGTAGCTCTTTTCAGCTGAAAGCATCACTTCTCAGGTGTAAAGCCCATGAGTCCTGGCCAGCAGAGAGGCAAGACAATCTGAAACCTGTAATTGAGGTTTTGTCACATGTTCAGGGGGGAAAGTGTCTTTGTTTCTTTTTGTGGAAGCACGTTGCAGGATTCAGGCTTTAACTACAGTTAATGTTGGAACTGTAATTATCTACTTTCATTCTCCAGATTTTAGCGCTTTTCAGCAAGTTCTGTTGAGGTTACGAATGAAGAGAATTGGTTTGCATGCTGCTCGAATGAACAAAGCACTGTGACATTATGCCTTTCTGCTTGTTCTGCTCCTTTAACTGCGGTGCAGCCTGATAGCAGCTTTTATCACCTTCATGCTGAATGCTTTCTCTCCTCTCTAAGTACACAAATACAGAGCAGAAGTGTCTCCCGTGGGATTCGATCCCGACACCCTGGCAGCCGTACGGTGGCACCCATTTAGTGTCAGAGTGAGTGGGGTTAGAGTCCCACTGGGCCCACACAAGCAGCTCGGAAAGCGTGGGGCTGTGTGGATGAAAGCGCTCTCCAAATTGCAGCTGCAGGAAAATATTTCCCACCAAAAAAATAAAATTGGTATATAGAGAGTTGGGAATGAGTGGCGCAGATATAGAGGTGCTTTTCTCTGGCAGCTGACTGCGTATTGTCAGTGGTGATAATATTTCCTGTGAGGTGAAGATAGCTCCCCTCTCTGCTCTCCTGAAGGGAGGCGAAGCCTCACAGCCGAACCAGAGAGGAGAAACTCTTCAGTGTGTGTGAAAGAGAAGAATGTGGGATTCTGGCAAATACAAGAGAAACAAAAAGGAAGCAGATTAGTGACCATTCATCCACAATCATTTATAGATGCTCCATTGCTGCTGAGAGCCTCTTGAGAACATCCTGGACATTTCAACGCTCATATTTTGGCTAAATTTGGAGAAACATCCATTTTTGTCACCAATTATCAATGAAAGTCTGTGATTTCCTGACTGATACCTTTAACCAGGAAGCGCATTTGGAAATATTGCATTTGATGGAAATGGAAAAGATGCAAAATTACTTCCACACATTGCACAAAAGTTTTAATGAGGTGGGAATCAGAAACACGGAGAATCAATAATTAGGGAAAGAAAAGTTGGAATTTGATTCATTAAGAGCCTCCCAGATTTTTAATAAAGCAGAAAGAATACAGACATTTATTCAAACTCAGGTGGTTTTTAAGTCTGAAACTATTAACATTAAAAACGTTTTATTTCCCTTCATCAGTGGATCACAAAAGTTTTTACATCGTCTGTCTTTTTGCTCTGGATTTCTCTGAAAGTTGCTCTTTCCAGCTCTGATGTTATTCACAAAATAAATCATATTTTATATTTTGAGTCCTTATTTTGACCAGTTATGCTTTAACTGATGAGCCGACCTAATTTCACTTCTTCACTGCTTTATTTCTCTTCATCTTGAGCCCATCCTTCCTTTCCCTCCCTGTTTTCCTAAACCCACACATTCCTCATATTCCCTCCTCCGTCTCATTCATCAATCCATTCATCCATCTCTCCCGATCGGCCCTCTGCTCTGCAGAGACACAGTTACAATCAGGCTTATTTGTCTCCCTTACCAGGCTGCCATCTCTCCCTCCCTCTCCTTTATTATCCCTCTCTCCTTAATCTCAGTCTATCTCTCCATCCCTGTCTCTCCAACTATCCATCACTTTCCTCCTGCTGGGTCCGAGGTCCAACCTGCTCACCCCTCTTAACTCTGACCCGCTTGCTGTCGGCGCCTTATATTCCCTCTTGTTATTTAAAAAGGTCATATTTTAAGATCCAGTCATCATTTTTATTTACTCATCTGTCTCTTACTGACATAAATATTCCCACCCCTTGAAATTATTCCAATTTAAAATTTAAGGCAAATTTCCAAAAATAGTTCATTTGTATTAATTTTTAATGCCAGATAAATTCATATGCATCGCCCTCTTTTTAGATTTTTATGTATAATATTTAAAAACCATGATTCATTTTCATTTCATGTCACGATTATGCACGACTCTGAGTTGCTATATCATATAAAATCCCATAAGCAACACTAAGATTTGTGGTTATAATGTGAAAAATGTTTTATTGGTGTGATTTTCTTAATTCCTGTGTTTTACAGACTGAATCTTTAATTCTGTCTCGATCTTCTCCATTACATTTGTTTTCTTTCCTTCAGAATGTTTCCTATGCTTGATAAAACTTTATTCCTTCCTTTTTTCCTGCTTTCTTCTTTTCTGCTCCTTTTCTCAGGAGCTTATGCATAATCTGATGCTTTTATTGCTTTTCCTTTTTACTCACCTCTTTTTTAATATTTCCTCTTTCCCTCCCATTCCAGTCATTATTCTAATCACTTCTTTATCCTGGCTTTTTATTCTCCCCTTGCCGTCGTCTTTTCCTCTCCTCCCCTCGTCCTCCTGCCTTTTCCTCCCTCTGCGCTCATATCCAGAGGGGATAATGAACAAAGGTTATTGAACAGTAGAAATAATGAAATAAAATCGAGCAGAAACCCACCCAGAACAAAACACATTTTCTCATTTTCTTCCTGTAAAAGTTATGAATTTTTTATGTTTCAATCTCCAGCTCTAATGAAATAGTTTTTCAGATGCGACACATCATACATTTTCATAACAGGAATTTGGTCTGACATTTTCAATATGTTGTTTCATGCGCTGCGCTGTGCATATGTAATGGCTTTATGAACACCTGAGAGAGTGTGTGTATCTGTGTGTGTGGTTGGCATTTACTTTCTTTTAATTTGTACATTTCCAGGCTCATGTTGGAGGCGTGTCTGAACCTGTCATGATCTGTTTTGTTTCCTCTGCAGTGTGTTGAATCGGACACCAGTTCATCTAATCCATGAGATCATCCTGGTGGACGACTTCAGCAACAACGGTGAGTCACAGCTCCAGCTGCAGACGCAGCTGCAGACGCAGGCTGCAGTCTCAGGCTGCAGTCTCATGCTGCAGTCTCAGGCTCCAGTTTCAGGCTGCAGTTTCAGGCTGCAGTCTCAGGCTGCAGTCTCAGGCTGCAGTCTCAGGCTGCAGTTTCAGGCTCCAGTTTCAGGCTGCAGTCTCAGGCTGCAGTCTCAGGCTGCAGTCTCAGGCTGCAGTTTCAGGTTCCAGTTTCAGGCTGCAGTCTCAGGCTGCAGTCTCAGGCTGCAGTCTCATGCTGCAGTTTCAGGCTCCAGTTTCAGGCTGCAGTCTCAGGCTGCAGTCTCAGGCTGCAGTCTCAGGCTGCAGTCTCAGGCTCCAGTTTCAGGCTGCAGTTTCAGGCTGCAGTCTCAGGCTGCAGTCTCAGGCTGCAGTCTCAGGCTG
>VMRN01000001.1:555332-568347 GCA_010277015.1 Poeciliopsis turrubarensis | reverse complement strand
GGCTGCAGTCTCAGGCTGCAGTCTCAGGCTGCAGTCTCAGGCTGCAGCTGGAGCTGCAGTTTCAGGCTGCAGTCTCAGGCTGCAGACGCAGGCTGCAAAATCCCGATTTTGAAAAAAATTCTCGATCAAGTATCAGTGACAATGTGTTTAATCCATAAGGACAGATCTATTCAGTCTAACTCTATGCTGAGCAACATCATGTAATATTATATATATATTTTACATTTTACTGAGAACTTTCGGAACCATTTGAAAGAAATTGGTATCGAAAGTGAAAGATGTGGATCGGTGCATCCCTACATAAAAGCCAAAACATGCATTAAAAATCAATGTTTCCTTTTCCAATTCTGAGAACATGTTCCAGTGGACTGATTGAACATATCCTGATGATAAAATGAGGAACCCAGCAGGAAGCTCCCAGCATGCCGTTCATCACGCTGCTGGCTCTGAGTCGTTGTCCTGCTGCTGTGGAGAGTTTCAGCTGGAAACAGCCTGCAGCGTGTGAAGGAACTGATGACACACGCCACACCCGGCTCCCCACAGCACTCCTGACATTTATTACATCCTGTTTTTTATCTCATCTTTATTTCCAGAAAGCGACTGCCAGCTTCTCACCAAACTGCCTAAAGTCAAATGTCTCCGTAACAACAAGAGAGAAGGTATGGCAACACGGAGCCTGACGGCCTTTGGCTGTTTTCTGGCTCCTCGTGTTTGAGTGTTGTGTGTTCATGATGAGTTATGAGTCTTTTTATCATGCAGCAGTAGCAAGATATGCAACAAAGGCAGACTTGGCTGTGAAAGCTTGGAGAACTGTGTTTGATTCTGGTCAACCGCTGAATTCTCAGTAAATCTCCATCAGAAGTAAATTATTTAAGGAGCCAAATACATAAATAACTAGAGCAGTGTTCTTGTAGATCTGGATGTTTTCCTGATTTCACATGTTGTCTATTAGCTCTGCTTGTCATTTTTCTGTGAAATCTATTTCCAGCTGCCTTCATGCATTAAATATAAAATGCAAACAAAACACACAAATGATTTTGACAGGCTGACAAAGCGATGGGGTTATGAGCGCTCTGACATCTTAAAACTCTTAAGTGCCTCCATAAAGATTTAAAAATGTGTTTTTAATCCTGCAGCAGATTATCCTGCATGTTTGTACATGGCTTTCAAGGTGTTGAAGCTTCTGGTATTAGGAGCTCAGGGAAGGAATAAAGAATATTTAATTTATTTTATTTTATTTAGACCTTCTGTGGAGGTGGGATGTTTTTAAAGGTCTCTGGTTTTTGGATTTTCCTGCTGAATGTTTGTTCCTTTGAAATGACAGAAGCTGAACAAATGAAAAAACCTCATAGGTGATGTTGGTTTCATGACTGGAAACATTGCTTTCACATTTTTCCAAATATGTTTTGACGTAGCAAATGTTCCCAGTCTGAACCAGACCATGACACGACGACTGGATATAAAATAACGAATGTTATTCTGAAAGACAAGTTGACGGCTGAAGGTTCAGAACAAGACTAAATAATTAGCAAGATAACAGATGTTGGTGCTGAAAATGTTTCTTTTTCTCCAAACATGATGCTCTGCATTGCAGCCAAGCATCTGCTGAGGGAGAAAATTATTTCATGGTTCTTGTTTTTACCTCCAAATGATCTGAACTGATGGACATCTGAAATTTCTAGCCTGTAGTCATTGCTGTTGTTTTTCTGCATTGACTATATCATTAGTTTTCTTTAAAATGTTTTAAAGATTAAAACTGTCTTGTTTTGTTTTGCTGATGTACAGACCAGAACTTTCTTGGGAGAAAGATTTTTAATTCTCTTCCTGGTTAAATAAATGTTAAATAAACCCTGGCATTGTTTTAACATGCTTCCTTCTGCTCCAGAGCCACAAAATACAAAAACTTATTTTACTTTATCAGTGGTCACCATGGCGATGATCAGTTAATAAAGCTGGTATCCTGAAGCAGTGAGGGTGTACTTACTTTTCCCATGATGATGGTCACAGGTGTAAAACAGAGACGTTTTTGTTCAGTTATTTGACCGAAGGTTGTGAATAAATATTGCTAAGCTGCTCTCAGAAACACAGATAAGAGATCAATAACACACATCATAAAACTGCAGCAAGAATAGAAATAAAAGCCACATGATAGAGATGAACAGATCTAAACCTGAAGCACATGAAGTAAATAAAGCGCCTGCTGCTGTTTTACCCGATAAAGCAGGAAATGATCAGTTTAAAGTTTAAAGCGTTTGAAGGAGAGGACTTTGGTTTTGGATGCTTCCTGAGGTCAGAGCCGTTTCCTCTCAGGGAAAAGCAGAAGAAGAAAACGCTTACAAGCCTCTCCAGCAGGTTTGTTGAAGTCTGATGAGAGCAGTGCCATTTGAACTCACATTACAGCTGGAAAATAATAGTCTTCACTCCTGTAAAGTGTCCCTGCCCCATCTGATCCCGCTGCTCCTTCCTGTTACTCTTTGTCTCCCTGGTTTCTCCCAGCCTGGTTAGTTTCTCCTGCCTTCGCTTCACCTCTTTGTCTGGGAGACAAAGCGAACACTTGTGCTGCAAGTTGCTGCTGAAGGATTTCATTACAGAGTCACAGGAGCAGGTTTCATCAGTCTGGCTTGTTAATAGTTTATGGCTTTAGGCTTTTCGACTTGATTATCTTTTTAATGGTCATAAACGCTCACCAGTCTGGCTCTGTGTGTCTTCTCTGTCAACCACAGATGGTTTATGCTTCAGAGACTCGCTGGCACAATAAATCCTCTCGCTTCTTGCATTCACATTAACCTCAACCTAATCCAAAGCATTTTTAATGGGAGAAAATTATCATATTGTTTGTAAAAATACAGATATTTCATTTGGAGTATCTAAAATATTTGAAAGAATCTGCAGCTGGGCTGAAATATCAACATGCAATGCTAGTCGACTCGCTATTGGCTGCTCTATTCAAAGGGTTATTCCCATAACAAAGTGGATTTTTTAAGCAAAACATTTTTTCTACTGCTTGCCATATTCATTTACTGTTTACATATTTCATTTATGTTTATTTTTAGATCTTTGGAAAGCTCTCTGGAGTCTTGCCTTTATTTTAAACACAGACTGATTCAAATAAACCTTGTAGCTCCTGATATATTAGAGTCATTTGTGTCATTTTCAGGAAAAAGCAGGAAATATGCTGATTGTTTCTAACAGTTGTGTTAGAAATCACACGATGGATTAGTGATTAGTGCAAAATTGTTTCTCAAAACATGTTTTTGGAAAGTGACTGTGACTTGAAACCCACTTTGTTCAACCTCTTTTGGTGGAGATGCTTAATCTCTGTCTGGGCTGTTAATCTTTCTGGAATCCCAGGAAAAAAAACATTCATCTTCATCAGGCTTTGCCTAAATAAAGGCTAAAGCAAAAATTAAAACAACCTTGAACCTCACAGCCAGCGTTCCTGTGAACCGACAGCGTGTTCCTGTTAGCAGAGAGGAAGAAGCTCAGAGTGAGAGTAAAGTACAGCTGTGGATTATCAGCAGAGATTAAAGATCATCTCTGTACACTGAGTCGGCTCTGAATGTGTTTATGTGCATCTAAGTAAACGGCTGCCGACTCGGGTCACTTTATTCCTCCGTCAGTGTTTGTGCCGGCCTGCGTGTGGCTCCGTTTATGTGTGTGGGTCCATCCATCCAGAAAATAAAGCCTTATTGAGGATGAAATGGGATTTTTAATTGGCTGAGCCCCGGCCTAACTGCTCTGCGTGGAACTTCACGGCCCCATGTACAATGTCACCGACACACACAAACACAACGGGCCCTCGGCGCCGGGCACACTCATCCGTGCACGTGTGCGCACACTGACTGAAAAGACACATTCACACAGATATATCTATGTGTCAGGGAGTATTGATTAGACCATTTACACCAAATAGAGGAGAACACTGGCTGCCATCAGGGAGACCTCCCTAACTAGCTCATTTACACACACACACACATTTAAAACTGACCTGGTCACCCAACACACACACATCGACTCTCCTCCTTCACTCTTCTGTTTCCGTCCTTTAGAAGTGAACAGATGAAGCTTTTCTCCCAGACGAAGCCTGACACGTACATGCAGAGTGTGATGCGGCTGTTAAAAGGTTGTCTCCATGTCTGACAGCGCCTCTAAGAGCTCGCATCGATTTTCCCCTCGGCTGACTGTCTCTGAGAGCCAGGAGGCCAGCCACGGCCTGGGAGGGAGGCTCAATACATGGCGCTCACACCACCGAGGCTGATGGGTCCATTCCCACCATGCCTTGCTGCTTTGTCAGGCGGACTAAACAGCAGCCATGTTCAGTCCGCTTTAATCCAAATCCAGTTCGTTTTCCTAGAAAATCCGGTTTGTTTGGGGAGTGTGGATGAGTAATCGGACCAAACTGTGGACTCCATTTCAGTCTCAGTTGGGTTGAATTCAACTCCGGTTCGGTTCGAATCCATATGTGAACGCCAAGCAGACCAGAGACCGCTTCAAATTTACCCAGAATGCCTTGTGCTACGTTCTACTTCCTGCTTTTGGAGCAGTCTGCTTGGCAAACAAGCAATTGAAAAGAAAACATGGCATTCATGAGTTGATGTGTTGTTTGTTTGTGTTCCTGCATCAGGCCTGATCCGGTCCAGAGTGCGAGGGGCCGACGCTGCCAGGGCCAAAGTCCTGACCTTCCTGGACAGCCACTGTGAGGTCAACAAAGACTGGCTGCCCCCCCTGCTGCACAGGATCAAACAGGTGAGCTGCGATGCTAACCAGCACAGCCGGAATGATTGAAACCTCTCCAAAAACTGGGATCAGCAGCTCCAGTAACATCTGCAGAGTATAAACCCCAGGACAAACCTGAAAGTGTTTCTGTGTTTGCAGTTGCTTCAGGAATGAAATGTGTTCATTGTGAAAGTAACCTTCTCTCTGATTGCCTCTCATTAAGGAGTAAGTGCTGCTCTTTCTCCCTCCCCACGCTCTCCGCCAGCCTCCGTTGTTTGTGTCTCCTCTTTGTGTGCGTCTGCCTTTCACTGCCCTTTCCTCTCTTATCTGTCTGCTCCTGTTTTGGCACTTGTCAGTTCTTCCACAGTTTTACATCTTTTCTTCCTCCTTTCCCATCACTCCTGCTCTTGTTTGTCACCGCTCTCTTCGCCTGCAGTTATTTTCCTCCATTTATCGCCAGGCTTCACCTGTTGCCATCACATTTTTACTATTTATTTAATTCGAATAAATTACCTCTTTCTTTTCTGTAGTTTAATTCTCACTTGTTCAAGTCTAAAATATTGAAGCTATTTTATGTTTATAGACTTGGTGAAATCTTGGTTTTATATTTTTAAACTGAAGAGAATTAATAATGTAATGATGTGATTCACACACAGTTTGGCACTTTTTCCTCCTTTCATACATTCTTGTCTTTGCTGTTGTTTCGTAACTTTTTTCTACTTTTATTCGTCGCAAACAGCCACTCTCAAGTTCCTCTTCACCTTATTCTCTGTGTGTCCTCTCATTTCCTGAGTTTTTTTTCCACCGATTCATCAAGTCAGCAGATCCTTTGTTGGTATTAAAGACCTTTGATCTCCCTGTGGACAGACGGATCAATAAGTAAATCCACCTGAGAGTCAGATGTGTTTGGGCTGCAGTGTCAACGTCGCCATTATTCATTCCCACAGCGTGCGTACGTGCGTCTTAATGCACAGCAAGTCGTTTGTCACTGTCCATGCCGGTCATTTTATAATCGTATATTTAGATTTAAATGTATGAAGTATTGATCCAGGTCAGCAGAACCCCACACCGCTCTAAAATCCGATCACCTTTAAAATAATTGTCTGTCTTTTTGATAGAGCGCTGAAATCTCACCACTATTTCAATTTATCTTAATTCCTGTGGCTTTCAGTCATCGTGATGTAGACGTTTATTAATAACTCAGGATCAAATGTCATAGTTTCATCATTCACAGCAGATCTTTTAACGGCAATATTTTGTTTTTAACATCTTTTTATAATTTTCCCTTTATTTCTCCCACTCAGCTGCAACAAGTCAGTCAATGCAGGTCCATAAGAAAAAAATATATTTAAAACTTCTTTATTTCAGCAACCAGTTCACTCAGCATGACATTTTGCAAATTACATACTTGTAGCCTTTATTTATGCAGACGTTCTGTTTATGCTGTTGAAGGTTGTGTTTGCAAACCAGCCAATCTGGGAGGAGAATTCACTTTCCTTTGTGCTGATTGGCTGAACCCAGAAGAGCGGAAACAAGGAAGTCTGCAGATGTTAGCTTCTGCAGTTGCATAGAGGCGTATTCGGTGTTTAAAATATGGGAATCGGAAGTTATAAGCGTTTTTAGATGGAGTCTCATTCCATGTAATTTGAGATGATGATGTGAAATGATGTTCAGGAAAGCGTCACTGAGCTGCTACAAAATGTGCAATAAATAAACAAAACAGGTAGTTTACAATAATTACACTTTTTCTTACTACTAACCATCTTATTTCCACCCACTCAGTTTATAAAAATATATTTAAAAGGTGAAACTAATTCTTGTTCGTCTGGACTTTGAGGATTTTTGTACATTTCCAGAGTTTCTCCCATGAATTTTCATAAGAACACAGAAAAATCTGTGAAACTTCAGTTAGGTAGTTCAGAACATAGTTTCCTTTGCTTTGTTGCTTTTGTTTTTTCTCATGAGCAATCTGTCGCGCTAAACACAAAGCTGAATGAACGAGGAGTAACATTTCCACTGTATCATCTGATTCTTCTCTAAGAAACCTTTAAAACGTTCTTATCCAACAGGATGAAATCCAAAAACATGACAAATGAATTTATCCTTTATGAAAGACGGGAAAACTAAAATATGCTGTTTACAGGAAGCAAGTTGTGGAAAAATCTGGGACCCAAGCTAATAAGCTCAATGCGACACAAGAGAGAAACATGAAGATGGGCGATTAATAGATGGTGATGATGAGGATGATGCAGATTGTTCTGGGGTCAGGATGCTCTCAGCCCAGCCATAAGATGTTCTCATTTTAAATTAGGTGGAAAGAATAAAATGACTGGAATTAAGAAACTGCTCCGGAGTGATTTGAAAATAACAGTCATCCAATTACAACACTAATGTCACAAATGCTTCTCCCTGAGTGCTGCACAGTGTCATTACCCTAACAGCTATTAAAGCAGCCGCAGCGCTCTGCGATGTGGCTGGAGCTACGGTGGGATGCTGCCCACGTCCCCTTGCACTGACCCTGCAGCTAATGGTCCAGAACCGCTCCACCTGCTCTGTAATATCACCGGCTGAAGGCGCATCCAGCCGTTTGACCAAACTAATAGAGGGACACCACATGATTTAACAGGGGGGCCACGTCTGGCAGTGTTAGTGAAAGTGTGATGGAAAATTTTTACTTTTATCCTTGCAAAGAGCAAACTGTGTCATCAGAGGTGGAAATGTGTGGGCTATAAAGGGTTGTCATTTTGGGAGTGCTAACTTTAAAATGATTTAGAACTGGATCCACATGGTAAACGCAGGATTTCTATAGGATACGCTCTCTTCTGTTGGGTCACAGTGGATGTTTTCTAACCTGCGTTTAAACTGCAGTATGAAAAACTTAATGTCCTTTGGTCTCCCAGCAACCAGCATAGCCATGCTTACATTTTGAAGCTGAACGTTTATTGATTTGTAAGCCCTAAAGGTCTGAGTGAGGACGCCGAGTTGCTGTCAATGAAGAGCTTTTTACCTTTATTCTGCATCCCAATATATTCGGTTCAATTCGGAGGCCATATTGCAACATTTGTTACAGTTTTAGTTGCTGTGGTTCTCTGTCACCTTCACTGTCATAACAACCAAACCGTTTGAGCAACATGTCTCTGTTCCTGCCTGTGGGGGCGCTGGACCAAGAAAGGAAACAAAAAAAACCCTGAAGAAGACACTGAGCGGAAACATCTCAAAATGGAAACAAAACTGGAGATTTTAGTGGTTTGAGAATTTCTCTGTTGTCTTTAGTCAAAAACCATCAGCCATGTCTCCCACTAGTGCCAGGCTAGCGTTATTGTTGTGGTTGTATCTACCCAGAATGCACTGCACTGAAGTCCACTGATTGATTTCGGGGCGGTTGACAGTCACCTAGTTTTTTGGTCCACTTCAGAGTTTGGTTGTGCATTCATACCTCAAACTAATCTGATTTTCTGTCCAAATAAACTAGAGTTTAGCTAAAGCGTACTGAACAGGACTGCTGGAAATAAACCAGTGAGAAGGGGGTCTAACAAAATATCCCAACACTAACATAAAAACAGCTTTAAGTGAACATTTCTGTGTCAGTTGCTTCAAGCATATCCTTGAAGACTAAAGTGTGTCATTGTCATAGGAGCTTACTGGTGTTTCTATGCAATGCAGATCACTTCTAATTCTAGTAGGGATCATTTTTAAGTAATTTCCCTCCCTCTGGCCATCATGTATAAAAATAAAAACCATTCATTTCGACCTTTAACCTTTGAGAGTTTATTAAAAGTTCTGTTCTTTCTGAATCCATCTTAGGGTTTTGTATTTCTCCTTTCTTTCACCAGCAAAGTGAATATAATGACGCTGAATTGAAAAGGACGGAAATAGCGGTCACTCTCACCGCAGTTACTGCTTCTTGCATGATTGCTGCCAAATGACTGAAAATTCCTTCCAGTGTGAGAATTATCACGACCTTGAAGTGTGCCGTTACTTTCAGATGAACACACTGAACTGGAAATGTCATTTACTGGAACTGAGTGTGAATGCTGATGTCGCATCCGTCTTTGTTTCTATTTACATTTTCCTTCTCATTTAGTCAGTTTTTCCCCTGTTTGTCCTTCACAACTCAAACTTTGGGTGAAAATGTGTTTGTTTTTCACTTTGTACCCAGGATCCAACTCGTGTGGTCAGCCCTGTCATCGATATCATCAACATGGACACCTTCGCCTATGTGGCGGCCTCAGCGGACCTCCGTGGAGGTATGAGGAAATGCTTTTCTCCCACCTTCAGTCAGAAAAATAAAAATGGCTTTGAGGTGCCTTCAGGGTATCTTTTGATGGCAGAGAGAAACCCCTGAGGGTTTCTGATTTATGAGCGGGCCCTTCATGATGGGTTCATGAACCTGCTCTCTCTGCTCTGGAGCTCAAACGCCTTTGAAATATTTCCCTTTCAGCTTCCCAGCTCTCTGTGTTCGTTTTTTCTTTCTTGCTGGATCCCCGGCGGACGCTGGGTAGTTTGTTTCCTTCAATAAGAGCTTGTATTTGAAACGTGCTCGACAGTCAAACACCTCAACATGAGTACTCCTGCATAGGTTCCCTTTCATTTTGAGTATTTTTTACAACGTAAAGTTTAAGCATCGAAAACAGATGGATTTATTCTGTAGAATTCTCTCAGCTCGATTTGTCGGGTCCAGATCGTGTTGTTGTCGACTTTCTGATTTGTTTTTACTTAAAGTTAAATGACCAAACTTACATTTTGTTCTCGGCCGGATACAACTATGAACTGAAATAAAATGTAAAGTTTTGGAAAAGAGCTATAAAAAACTCAACTATTGTTTCTGTCTCACATTATTAACAAACTTTTAATGTATTAGTTTTAGAGAGGGCCAACTTGCATTATTATACCTTTATTAATATATCCATTGAAAAATGGTCTCAAAATAATAATATTATTGTTTATTCTAATTATTACTAGGAGAACTTATCGACCAACGGTACTTCTTATTGTGTTTATTTCTAAAAACCGATCATCAATAAATTCTAATAGGTTTTTTCTCCTTTGTTTTCACTGGTTCTTATGCAAGCGTAACAGGTAAATATGAATTATTGATGGATCAGATTATGAATGAATGTCTCAATAACAGCTCATAGTTTGATAGCATATCAGAAAAAGCCTGACAGGTTTATGTAGCTTCACCTGAGCTGAAACAAAAAGGATAGAAAATAATTCAGTGTTCTGTCGCCCATCATCACTTCAGCAGCCAATCTCTCCGAAGAGCTTTAAACTTCCTGTTTCCTGCTATTATCCTGTCTCATCCTCATCTTCCTCACTGGGTGGCTGCAATCAGTGCCGGTCAGTGGTGATAATAGTCTCTGCAGTCCAATCCCAGCTGCACACAGAGGATCGATGGTCAGAGATCATTTCATAAAGGGCTTTTAACTGGAGATAAAGTGGCTCCCGACATAAAACAAAGCCTTGAAAATGGATTTCTAGTGCTACAAAGTTTATTGTTTTTTTTAAATTAACATTTTGGCATGTTAATTTTTTATCTCAGTTTATATTTGGGACGCACCGATCCTCTGCTTTCTCTTCCGATACCAATACCAATATCTGAGGTTCAGTATCGATGCCAATCCAACACAGAAAAACATGAATTATTTCTGTTTTTTAAACTCAGACATAAATTTACTGAATTACAGATTTATTTGATAACTCAAACACTTAAATACCTCAATAATTTCATAATCTTGGTCAAACACGTAAAATTAAACTGCCATAAAACTTTCAAATGGTTCACAAAATTCAGTGAGGATCTCTAAAAACAGTCACTCAAAACACAAAGCATAGATTTAGACCGCATAGATCTGGAATTTTACAATATCCGAACCAAAACATATTAAAATTGCATCAGGGTTTAGATTTACTATTTTTTTTATATATTCCCTCAACTTGTTTTACTTTCTGTTTAAACACTTTAAATGACCTTTTACTCAGATGAACTTTAACCTTTACTGTCACAAATAATGAGTAACGAGTTGGAACATGGCACTTCAGATTTCAAACAAGTTTCATTAAAGGTTTAAAAGTTTCTGCATCTGAAACATTTACTGTCTCTTGTTTTATTGCACAGAGGAACTTCTGATTAAACGTGATAATTGGCTTTATTTCCACACGCCAGCCTTCATTCTTTGCACATTAAGGCTGTCTGCTGTTTGCAGCATGATGTGATGCTTACACGCTTTTCTGTTTTTATCACTCAGGGTTTGACTGGAGTCTCCATTTTAAGTGGGAGCAGTTAACAGCGGAGCAGAAAGCACGCCGGACCGACCCGACCCAGCCGATCAAGTAATGCACAGAACACATTAAATCCCGACCCAATAAAACTTTATGTCTGGCATGGAAAGGTGCTTTCGCTGAGGACCAGTCAGAGCCGCCCTGACCTCAAACATTAACACGCTTAACAGCTGATCTGCTCTTGTGAGTTGTGAAGTTTGGTTTTCATTTGAAGTTTCCAATTTTAATTCTGGTCTTCAAGGTTTAAACAGCTTCTTTACGTTCCAGTTCTGATGTTAACGTGTTCATGATGATGTTTTAGTTGATGGATTCCTCAGAAAATAAAGTATCTAACATCATTTCTAAGAGCAAACAGGTTTAAGCTTTGAGCAACCTTTAATCTTCACTTTGTCTGTAAACTACTTTTATATTTCTTTGCACATGTTGAAGCCCAAGAGAAACTTCTCTCAGGTTTTTATCGTTTATGTCCAGGCAAAGCTCTGAAAACGTATTAAAACACATTTCTTCCATTTTTGCTTTTTTGTTGCTCTAAATGTTTTACCATATCAAAATTATTATGATATTGCATAAAGATAACCTTAGTAAACACAAAAAGCATTTTTTTATTTTTGATTTTACTCACTAAGGGAATAAATCTATTTATTCTAAATTTGCCTTCTTAGAAAACGTTACTGACGATATAATTTTCATTTGGAGGTTGATTTATTTTACTTCTGCCTAATTTAAATTGCTTGCTAAAAAGATATAGCATCAGTTTTCATATTGTTTGATGATCTGATGAAGTTGGATGGAGAAATATACGGATTCTGCTGCCTTGTGATGTGAGTGTAAATCTGTAAAAAAGGAATTAGGATCATCTCTACTTGCAGAAACACCAGAACAACAAAATGTTCCCCAAAACAATTCAACAGTAGGATTTAAAATCTCAACACTTCCTTGCAGGCTATTAGCGGATATGGAAGACGCTCAGCGTTGAACGTGTTGGTGAAAGTCGTTGTGGGCGTCTAACCTCAGTCTGTGTTCCAATTTTCAAGCTTCAGCAGAAACTTTTAATTGGTTCTAAATGTGCGCAGTTTATGTGTGAATGTGAGCATTAATGTGTTTGTGTGGTGGAATAAGTTGCTGTGAGGAGTCTGTGTAGAAAGGCTCGGCTTGGAGTGCACAGCAGGGTGTCCAAAGTGCGATTCGGGGACCATGTGTGGCCCTTCCACTGACTCTCTGCGGCCCTCAACTGTTACACAAATCCAGCACAATCCAGACTGATTTTATTTGGACTCAAGGTAAATCTATTATGAACATCATTTTCTTCCAGTGGAAAATGTTAGGTTCACCACAAAGTATACATTCCTCCAGAGACTTTCACTGGAAAGCCAACATTTCTGCACCCAAATCGTTTTGTATCTGATTCATTAAACATGTTTAAATATAGAGAGTGTTTGGAAAGGAAGCGACTCGAATCCTGTTCTTTTACTGTAAATATATTTGTTAAATTGAGCCATAAAATGGAAAAATGTGTTTCAAAATACAAAATCATGTTTAAGTTTTCATTCTACATTAAATAACATCTCTTTGCTACACACTAAAAAACACTATTTAATTTTATTAATTTTTGTGTTTTTGTTGCTTTTTCAGGACTTTTGATCCTCGTGACAAAATGTTTGGCCGTCCTTCAGTTATGTAATGGATTCCTAAATTCTGTATGACCGTGTGAATGATTGGTTGTCTCTTTATTAGAAATGCTAACAGATTCACTCCCATTTAGAAAACAATATATATTTCATCAAGACCTTCGAATCGATGGGACCTTCTGAAACCCAAACAACTGATGCTCAAGAAACTTCTTACGTCTGCAAGTCAAGAAAATAAGAATGAAGAGTGATGACGGTAGACCAGCATCATTCTGAAACAATTACAGCAGAAAATCCCATTTTCTGTGTCAGGACTGGCTAACTGGAGCGCTGCGGCGTCGAGCTGCGGCGTCGAGCTGCGGCGTCGAGCTGCGGCGTCGAGCTGCGGC
>VMRN01000001.1:498988-544738 GCA_010277015.1 Poeciliopsis turrubarensis | reverse complement strand
TCTCCTGAGTGGAACGGCGCACCTTAAGTACAATCCCGGTGGCCAGGTAATCAGAGGCATCTTCCACAATCAAGGACCTGCATTGACAAACAATTTGCCGGCCTCGTTGCCACACAGCAGGAACCGTCACACATCTACATACAAACCATAAAGATACACGTAAACATTGTTGCTCCATCCCGCCCTTTTTAAAGCAGCCATTTATTCACGGGAGGCTGGTGCTAATCCCCCAGAATGAAATTAACAGGCTTCCTCTCAGGGGACAACAGACGTGACCCTTAAGACGCAGAATAACCTTTAACGGGTTATTAAAAGAGAAAGATAGCAGATTGAATTAATGCAGCACAGCTTAAACTCCAGTTTATGGCATAGCTAAAATTTGAACAAGAAAGGCTGAGAAAGTTTATTAAAGAGGAAGACGACAGGAAACTTTTTGGACTAAGTGTGTTTTTATGGCTATTTTATGTCAGCTGTTTATGGAAAACTATGGAAAACTTTTGGCTTTTTGGCTTAAATATGAAATGTAGGATAACAAAGGTATAAATCAGATTTGGTTCGAGCATTTTATCTATGACAGTTAACAGCTTTATGGACAGTAGATATTTACACATCAGCTGAAGCAGATGTTTTTAGTCAGACCTGTGAAGTCATCAACGTGACTGAAGATAAACACAGATAAGTTTTTCTGGATCTTCCTGAAACATTAGTCCTCTAGTCCTGGAAACGCTCTTCAGGCGAAGGCAACAAAAACCTATTTTTGGTGTTTTTAGTTGTTTTTGGTTCCTCCGTTTCCCAGCCTTCTCTCTAACGTCTGCTCGTCTTCAGGGTCCCAGACGATTCGGACTCACAGTCAGGTGTGATCCGACAGCGGCAGAACTGCCTGGAGTCCCGGCGGGTCGAGGGCCAGGAGACGCCCGTCCTCACACTGGGCCCCTGCGCAGCAGCAGAGGGGGCCCCCACCAGCAGTCAGGTAAGCCTGTCAGCATTTACTGGGAGAAAATACACAGAAAAACCAGGATACACGATGCGTTTATGTTTCCATATTCCTGGAAATGGTACATATAGCACATATTTAGTTATTTTTCTTTCCATGCAGTGGCATTAACAGTGTTTGCCCCTTTCCAAACTTTAACATCAGACAAAGCCAGCAGTCATCCAGCGAATGTTTCCCGAATCCGTATATTTTATGGCACTTTTATCGGCCCAATTCTGATCTCTTCATCCCTCAAACAATCAGATTTTACTAAATTACATTCAATACTTTTCAAAGCATCTGCATTCAAAATGACCGTTGGTATTATATTTCTCTGTCACATCATTGATGTGAAATGTGACATAATTGTGCGTCAGAAGCAGCTGATTCTCCACTAAAGTTGTGCTTTCTTTTGTTTTAGCTTCCTTCATCTTTTTATAATTTCATGACCAAACTGTCGGCTCTAAAAACTTTAAAATCGATCCATGATCACTTCCTCAAACAGTCTGCCGATGTGTGACTTCACACGGGGGTCTTAGACCTTTCACTGATTGGTGGTATGAATGACATATTTCAGTAAATAATTTAAATTGAGAATCAAAACCTGCTGTGTGAACGTAGCCAGAGAGAACCTGCTTAAATGTTTCCATTTCACTCCTCCCTGCTCCATTGATGAATCATGTAGTAAATTAATCAGTTTGATTGATCAGACTGATTATTAAAACCAGACCTAAACAAAGTCAAACATTTTTCAGTCCAGGATGGATTATGAAAACATTTCTAAGGCTTTCGAATGAAGGAAAACATGCAGCCATTATCTAGTCAGGCTATCTGCTCAGGTAGCTACACCACAACTTTATGTTTTTCCTGAGTAAATATTCTCCAAACAAATGCAGATATTGTTCTTGTAAGTGTCGTTTTTCAGCCTGCTGGCTGGAAGTGTGCAGCAGCAGGTTGTGTAGAAGTCGAGCTGAGCTGCTGTTTGCTTCATCCGCCTGCAGATAATTCCAGTTATTCTGTCATTTTCTCTGGAATCTCATTCGAATGATTTGAAACTCTTGGCAGAAAATTGGAGAGGATTTGCCTTTATATTTCACAGTAACACAAAAACAATTTCTTATCCCACAAAGATTAAAATCCTGCTGAAAAAAGTTCCTATTAGTTTCATGCATTTCCATGTTGTTTATGTATATCCTGTTTCTATTAAATATGACAACATTTAGAAGTCATATTTTGTAAATGTAAATGTTTGTAAACATCACAAATGCAAATTATGAAGCGGAGAAAATCTCAAGACGTTTAGTTTGTGCAGAACAGAAAACAGATGATGTTTCAGTTTTTGCAGACCAGTTTCTTTCTGACTTTGTTCTGCTGAACGTCTCTGACCGTGTTCATTTTTCACTAACCAAGAACAGCAAAAAGACTCTGTGTGTGTGTGTGTGTGTTTGCGTGCGTGTGTGTGAGTGAGTGTGTGCATGTGCATATGCGTGTGTGTGTGTGTGTGTGTGCATGTGCATATGCGTGTGTGTGCGTGTGTGTGTGTGTGTGTGTGTGTGTGTGTGTGCGTGTGCATGTGTGTGTGTGTTCTCCATCCTCTCAGTTATAATTAATACCCATAGGATTCTCATTATTCCACGTTTAGAGCGAGCGTGGAGGCTGTGATTCACGCTAACAAGTGGGCTTGCAGAAAGCCAACATGTCAGCAGCTGAAATGCCTAAAGGCTGGAGAAAACAGCCTCTGACTTGAAGGTGCCTGATTAAAGTCCCACAGCTCCCAGTTAAAGTGAGAATGAGATGCTGTCTCTGATCCAGAGGAGTCAAAAGAGAAACTAGAACCTGTTCGGCTCGTTCAGGCTTGAGCTGCTAGGCTGGATCTGAAGGTCAAGAATTAGATTTAACTTTAGTTTAAAGGGTAAAACTGAAAGAATCTCCAGTGTTGGGGGGAAATTGGAGGTGTTTTATTTGTAAATGTGCATTATTTTTTCATTATTCTCTTTATACTCAAATGTTGCCAGAGAAATTACGACAAACCAACTTTTATCTGACACAATTTTCTCTTCTTTTTTTCGCACCCTGATATAAAAACATCTTTTGTATTGTTTTTATTGTAAATTTATGCCACAACACAGCAGGATTGTTAACCTTGCTCACATAGGATCAAATGAAATGTATGAATACTTTATATTTTCAGGAATCAGCAAAGAGGACAAAACAACAACATAGCAGGAAAAATCATTATGAAGAAGCAACACTGCAAAATAACATTACAGCATCATGCAAAGCAACGTTACTCAAAAACAGAATCAAATGACACAATTTGGAACAATTCTCTACTAACTACTTGTTTCAAAAGAAAAGTAAATTTCCTTTCTTTTCTTAAATATATTAAAAGTATTTTAGTATAACTGGTAAAAGCTCTTTTAGTGATAAAAAGTTATTCTGATTGGAGAACCATCCAGGATAAAAGCACATCTTGTGGGTCAGTGACTGCATTTTTTCATATTTGCCAATTAGATTGAAGCTTTAAGCAACTGAATATTCTGTCATGTAACAGTCGCTCAGCATGTTGGACACCAACATTTTTAATTGGCCCTGCAAATCATGTCTGCAGGGCTCACGGCAACGTGAGCACATTTTGGCCATTTATTGAAAAATAGTCACTTTATAGACATTTACAGCCTCAACAATCAGCTTTTTCTGCTTGTTTATTAGTTTTAAATGTCACATTATCAGCATTTAAGTGTTATTTTTTGTTTTAAGAGTTGGAAATTCAGTTGCAGTGGCACAGAGAAGAAAAAACTTGTAGAAATAAACATCCACCAAATCTTTGAAATCCGATCTGGCAGTTACGTTCCTGATATCGACCATCTGCATGTAAGCAAAGCCACTTTACTTCGTCTAACATTTCTACCTTTTTGTCAAAACTTTGTTGTTTCTGCAGTTTGTGATGTATTTGGTTTAAAGATGCAAGTTTGTACCTGGGTAAAAGTGTTTGAGGCAGAGCCTGTAATCACCCTGCAGATGAGGATGCATGCTGCGTCAGTCATCTGTGACACAAATCAATCACACAGCTGCATTACCCAGAGGTGAACAGCTGTATTATAGATGGTAGGAATCCATCTCACTGAGCCACACAGCTATGATTGTGAACATTAGTAATGTAATTACCTCTGAGGCTGTGAACGTGGCATGAAAAGCAGACGGACTGGCCAGATTTTCTCAGGTGTCACTTATTTTGAGCCTCTCTGCTTCCTGATTTTAGCCCTTTATTTATTGTTAATTTCTGAATGAAGACAAAGGGAAAATTGATGGGGAGTCAGTCATAAATTAAGTTAATGCAGAATGTTGGAATATCAATGTTGCACTTTACTTTGTATATTTCTGTCTTAATGCAGGTCTCAAACTCTAATCATAGTGGTCTTAAAAATGCCTTAAATTTAAGTTGGCAAAACCTGCAGAAACCCTGACATACACACAAACAGATATATTAAAAAGAAACCTTTAGAAAACTAGGAAATAATTCACATTTTTCTCCCTCTTCGCAAAAAGTGAAAATATTTCCAGCCTTTATTTCTTGTAGTTTTGATGATTCTGGTTCAGATAAAATAGAAACACAAAATTTTAATATTACTTAAGTTAATATATAAATAAATGTTATTTTAAGCAGAAATATCAAATGGAGGCTTGAAATATTTTATTCAATGTGATGAAAATATGTGACATATGAGTTTCACTTTCTGAAATGGAGGACAAGATATTCACCTTACAATAACAAACTATGATAACTAAGAGAATTTATACTTAAGAACTACCAAAAAGCGCACAGTCAGCAGTTTTTCATTCCAGCGTGAGTGCTGAGGTTGTAGGTTTGGTTGTGTTGGGACTGAATCTTAAAAGTGCAAAGACACACAGTAACTGAGCGGCGGGTGGCTCCAGCTGTGAGATAATGTATTGAACTGGAGCACCAATTAACCTCTGATGTCATTCCATTTGCAGCAGATCGACAAATCAGTCACTGCGAAATAAAGCCTGCAGCTTCAGATGTTCTTCAGAAAACAATTTACCTCAAATAGTCAGCAGGAAAGACCTCCACTTCTCCTTTCAACCATTCTCAATACTAAATACTTCCAGAACTTGTACAGGAAAACGCAGTTAGCAAAACTTGAGAAATCCATGGGATTACATGTAAAAGGTTTTGCTAGCCGGCGATAGCGCCTAGTCAAAGATCTTCAAGTCAAACTTTCATTATTCTGATATTCAGACGGCCAGGCAGCCTGGTGGTCACACTTCTGCTAATCTGCTAATCCACTAATAGCAATAGTTTTAAAGCCTGGGCATGTTTGCTAACATTAAAAGTGTTCAGCACAAAGTGCTAATTTAGTTAGCTGTTTTATAAGCTTTCAGTTAAACAAAGTTTGACTTCTCTGTAGTTCTGATTACTGAGTGCAAAGACTTTTTCAAGTGAAGGCTCACGTTCAGGTAAAAACTGCAAAGAACTGCAGCAAAGAACTAGTTCATGCAAATATCTTAGTTCACTTAGTGTAATGCACGATGATACTGGAAAGTAGATTAAAAGTACTCTCTAGTTTTTGAGTTTTTACAGGAAATCCTGTCTTTGAGTCACAGATTCTTCATGTAAAACCAGAGGAAGCTGGAATACTGTAACTATCTCCAAACCACAGTTTAAAGTGTCAGTTCAGTACAGTACTAAATTGTTAGAGTTTACTGGCAGTGAAAGAGTTAAAATGTGCAGAAGGCTTATAAACACACTATGGCTGCACACATTGATGAATAACTGGAATATGTTTTGTTCCTGCAGGAGTGGGTGTACACTCACGGGCAGCAGATCCGTCAGCAGCAGCACTGCCTGTCGCTGTCGACCACCTTCCCTGCATCGCAGGTCCTCATGCTGCCCTGCAACATGGCGGACGGGAAGCAGGTCTGAACACACACACACAGCTACACACACACACACACACACCAAACGCATACATCCTCAGCTCAGACTGACAGGTGGTGTGTATTTGCATCACCGTCTTCCAAATGGCAGGTAAATAAATCAAAATGTTAATTAACCTGAAGATGAATTTATTTAAAAAATGACTGATATTCACACATGTGCAGATGCTGGGCGCGTTTCTGAGCGTGCAGCTTTGAAAACAGACACTCACGCATGTCATTACCTGACCACTGGGCACCTTGACAGCGTCCCAGAAACCCCTGCAGCAGGGAACCACCTGACAACCAATAAATCACCTGAGGAAGAAGAAGAAGAGGCAAGGGAGGGGAGACATGAGAGGAAGGATGGAGGAAGAAAGGAGACGAGGGACGGCAGAAGATTTTCTCATTAAACCTCACCAACTGTTCCAACGTGGAAAATCTGCTCCGGTGTGTTTGTGTTCATCGCCTCTGGGTTCCTGCGACGTGAAACCAAACCAGAGGACGCATGGATCCAATCACACTCAGAAAACACGTTCATATTTCCACGTTCTGATATCTGACATGATGCACAATGAGATTCAGTTGTTATTTCATCTAAAAGTTATCAAGGCAGAAAATGAGAAACAAAATGAGAACGATGGTAAAAGGGCGTAAAAACAGAGAATCAAGAGAGGAGGTGAAAATACAAAACAAAGCAGTAAAAACGAAAGGGAACGAAAGAAGAAAATCTCTAAAACACATAAGTAAGTAATCACACTCATAGTCAAAGTATTCACTCCCCAAAAGCAAGTTTCCTCTTTCCAGCTGCTAAACTAAAACCTGCAAACAAATCCAGGACTAAAATAAAACATGTATTGCTCAACGTTTTAATAATCCACACTTTTATGCACAGTCATATCATTGTGAGAGAGAAAATAATAATCTTCTGCTATTTTATTGCCTTTCCAGTTCAGTATCACTGCAGTCGCCTCAGCCTGCCAGGATAAGATATGAGAGAATCACCTGCATACAAAACCAGACATGATTGGCTGATCAAACATCACAACATTTACTGTCATTCAGTTCAAGACTCAACTTATTCAACTTCCTAAAACAGCAGAAAACTCAAAATCAAGCTCATTTTACACTGGAGTAAATGTTTTAACTCATTTTCAATCAAACGTTTTTTATTTGCATTTATTATTTAATGGATTTTTGTTATTTTTCTGTGTTGAGGTTCCATCCAGTCTGACTGAAGCTGAGGATTTTTCAAAGAAAAAGATAAAATTAAACCTACTAAACTTTGAATCTCCTGGTGATGATGAGACAGGTTGTTGTTCTTTTTAAAGACAGTGAACGCATCGCTGTGCATAAACAGGCTGGAAGTGTGAAAAAAACAAGCTGCAAATTAGGAGAGCAGGGAATTCTGCTTTGAGATGTGAAGAATTTAAAATGATTTTCTGAGAGTTTATTAGAGGTTAAGACAAGAACAAACCTGCAAAACAAAATGTGCAAGATGCGGTGATGCAGATGGAAGAGGACTGAAAAAGAAAAGAGACGTTGAATTTACATTTGCAAAAGAAGATACAGCTTGAAGAAATGAATAAAACATGAAAATAAAGAAACAAAAGGAGGAAGGATGAATGTAAGGCAGAAAGAGAAGGAAGGGAAAAGAGGGAGGAAAGAATGAAAGGAAGAAGGAAAGATGAAGAGTAAGAAACAAAGGAAAAAGGAAGGAAACAAGAAAAGAAGTAAGACAGAGTAGGAAACAAGAATGAATGAAGGAAGGAGAGTAGGAAACAAAGGAGGACGTAGGGAAGGATGGACTGTAAGAAACAAGGAAGACAGAAAAGTAGGAAAGGAGAAAAATATGAAACATTGATTATAGAAACAGTTAATGAGAAAAGTTAATTTCTAAACATATTTTCTCTCCCATTTTGCTTGACTTTGTTTGAAATCAGCCAGAAAGTTGAGGAGAGAAACGAATAACCTGGAAACGTCTGCAGCGTTTTGGTTTCCAGATGGTTTCACTACGTTAGCAAAACGAGACTCTCCACTGAACCCTGGAGACGGAGGATGTTAGGGAGACCGGGGATGATGTTTGGGTCTGCATGCATGGAGACACACAGGCAGCTGCAACACACCTGCCTGCAGGAGGCGCTGCTGCGGCGTCACGGTTGCACACAAACACACCATCTGGGTTTGTTTTAGCCGTTTCTGTGTGTGTACTGCAGGCGCGCCGCTGGAGCGCTTCTCTGTCATGTAAATGAAACGTGTAAACCTTTGTGCTGACACACTGTGTGAGTGTGTGTGTGTGTGTGTGTGCGTGTGTGTGTGTGTGTGTGAGTGTGTGTGTCAGAAGGCAGGAAGTAGAGCGATGATGGCTAATTAGAACGACGATCCGGCAGAGAAACAGCCCAGAGCTGACAGGTGGAGACTGAGGGAAGGAAAAAATGCAGAGAGAAGCAAAAAAAAAACAGGGAGAGAAATAAAAAAAACACATAAAGACAGAACTAAACAAAGAAGAGAAAACTGGAATCTTTTTAAAACTGAATTTCCAAAGTATTCTGCATAAAATCTCACTTACATAAATGAAGCAGCAGCACTTAGTGTCACATTCATCTTTAGTAAATTATATGTCTGCCTGTAAACACGTTGCTACGCTTAATGGTAGCACAGGTTGCGTCTAAAAATGTCTCATAAATAGGATGAAGGATGCAAAAAGGAAGAATATTTTAGCACATTAATAAACATTCAGCTAACAAATCACAACGGCTGTGGAAATATCAGAAAGGGAGGCGAGCAGAGAAATCACATGAAAGAGATACAAGACCTGAATTAATACATGATTCAAAACTTAAACACAAACATGTACAAAAAAAAGATCTGGAGTATTAATCATTTGTTCCAGACTTCTCAGAAACACTGTGATGTTTTTGCACCAAACAGTCTAAACAGTCTAAAAATGTTTCTGTCAAAATGACAGAGCATTAGAGACAAGCTGACAGATTTTTTTAAATTGCAAGAAAAACATGAGAGATTAAAGTCTTGATGTTAGCAGAATACAGACAACTCATAAATATGAGGAATAAAGTCATTTCAATGAGAAAAAAAAAAGTTTCTCACAGAAAAACCTTTTATCAGTTCAGTTAGAGATTGGAAGAGACTTTAGATCGGGTCAAAGGTCCTAAGTCCACATCGCAAAATCTTTCTTTTATAAATATGTTATTGTTCATATTTTTCAAAATTGCCACCATGTTGTGACAGTAAAATAAGAGACATCATTTGTGAAAAGGTCGATCCTCCACCCACATGGAGGCTGATTGACAGCACTAAGACCCGCCTCTTGGCTCTGATTGGTTGCTTCTGGTTAGCACTAGAAAGCTGAGGACCTCCATATTTTCCCAGGTTATCAAACATTCTGTCACAACATAGTGACAGTTTCAACAAATGTGTTAAAAAATATCTTTTGTAAAAGTTACCTACTGCAACTTTGAGGAAAATGTATAGCTTTGTTTACTTTTCAGAGGATTTTTTATATTTTTTTATTATGAATGTAATTTTGTTTAATCCCAGTAACAAAAGCTACAGTGAAATCTTAATGAGCAAATATATCAGAATCACTTTCAACTCAAACCTTCCTGCAGGATAGGAGTTAAAGTTTTCGTTTTGAAATGATCCAAAATGTTGCTTTTGTAGTCTGAAATAAAAAAGCTCCGGTAGGAGAGCTGAATATGAAGTGAGCAGAAGCCTCCCAGGAGGAAGTGTCAGGCCTGTGATGACCTGAGGATGATGAGATGCGCTCTCAGCTCCCAGCGGTCGTCTGGAAAAGGAACAAAGTGGCCTGAACTTTACCAGAGCTGCTCTGACTGGCACAAAGACAGAGTGATGCAACGTGTTCCTCTCATATTTGATGTCAGCTCTGCTGCAGCAGCTGGTAATGAGGTGAATACTAATTGATTTACTTTTAATTATCCCTCCCTCTTTTTTTTTCTTTCAATTACAACCCTCAGCAGCCCGTCGCTGTGCTGCGACGAGCGCCTCGTCCTGCCAGAGTTGCAGCAGAGCTGCAGTTATTTCGCAGGACAAAGCTTGCATGTGTGGGATTAGGACCCCACAATGCTGAACCAATCAGAACATGTTCATGCTCCACATCCTGACAAACTCTGAAACTCAAGTACAGCATGGATGTGATTTATATTTTGTGCTTTAATATTTAAATTTTGACCCTTCATCAATTCTCCAGTCTAATTGGCTCTGTCTGTTTCCCAGCTGTAGAATAATGATATAAATAATGTAATATACTACATTATTACTATTTACACCTCCACTGACCTCAAAATCTAACATTTAAATTTCATTCAGTATATCCAGCTCAGCTTCAAACAGAACAACTCGTGTGTCATTTATTTTACGGTGATACTTTCTGTTTTCTCCCTCATTAAGCAATGCAAAATCATGATACTTTAGTGTGAAGTAATTCTCCCCCTTAAGCACAAACAATATTTCAAGAAAACAGATGCACAAAAGCAGATTCATGCAGAGATGGAGGGCAGGTTTAGAAGACACCTCCATCTAGCGGCCTTTAAGAGGAATTACACTTAGATATTTACCTAAATTCACCAAAGTCTTGCCAACATTTGAGATTATAATCTGAAAAATATTTAAATAACAGTTCAACTTTAGCAAGATAGTTACAGAATCAGGGCTGACTAATCATGAAAGTAAAACCTTTTCCACACAATATGAAGGGAAGTCAACAGCTGTGGAGCTGTAAGAATTTTCAAGATAAAAGCTCTGTGCTTATTTTATTTATTTATTTATTTATTTATTTATTTATTTATTTATTTATTTATTTATTTATCAATCAAATCAAAGTCGTTTTTTTTCCTCTATGTTGCCAAATTACATTGTTGTGAAAACATTATTTGATTTCAAGAAGTTCTCATCAAATACAGAGACAGATATTATTATTATTATTTTAAGTTCAGTTTTTGTAGTTCTGCAAATTTATGTTTCCCCCGTCATGTGCAGATTTTCTCTGGGTACTCCGGATTCTTCCCACAGTTCAAAACAAAATGGGTAGCTCAGATCGTGATAAACATTTGATCAATATCGACGTATCAATGATACGTCAGACTAATAATAATTTCACTGAACTACGACCCAGAACTGCACAGCATTCTGGGGGATGTAGGCAGAGGAAATACTTTAGCCGCTCAACCTCTCATGACTGCTTGCTAAGCAAGGTTGGTAGCATCCACTAACTCTTTGGTTACCTAGCAACTCACTTGCTCTTTGGTTACCTAGCAACAACCTGTTGAGTAAGTCGCGCAGCAGCAGTTTCCTGTTTCTCCACCATGTCTCATAACTGCTTAAAAATAAAAAACGGCGTGGAGAGAAAACTGGATGAAAAAGGAAAGACCACGTCATCAGTTTGGAAGCATTTCAGATATTTAAAACAAAAAACAAACTAATAAATAATTATTTATAATGACTGATATGAAACTCTTAAATAGATTTTTCATGATAATGTGCCATTATCCAGAGCGTCCCCCTCCTCTCACCCACTGACTGCTGCAGGACAGACATATTTATTGATTTATTACTGTATATTTTCCCTAAGCAGTTACTATAAGTTACCTATACTCGTATATGGAAGCGTTGTAAATGCTGTCTATGTTGCACTCTTCGGTGAGCAGCTGTGCAACATTTTCTTTGTTTATATGCTAAACTCGGTGACAGAACCTTTGTCATAGTCAGAAACGTATTTCTCTGCAAACGGCTGCATCGTCTCAGATTCGCTCTGCAGAGCGTGACTGAAGACCTTTTCAGAAACGTCTCGGGCGAATGCAGCTTTCTGGATTAAAAACATCCTCTTTCAAATGCAGCACAGTGTCTGAGCGAGCAGCAAGAAGGTTGAAGAAAGCAAAAAAGAATAAAATATTAGCATAAAACTTTGTGTTTTTTGTTCCTGTCCTGCAGCGATGGCAGAAATCAGGGACCCACTTGGAGCACATCGTGTCTCGATTCTGCCTGGACTCGGAGATGGCTCTGGACGGCATGGACTCGTCCCGCATGCTGGTCATCAGCCCCTGCGAACTGAGCGCCTACACACAGAGATGGGAAGTTCCCTTCTCCTGACCTCGTGACCCTGGGCCTCCAGAAACCTGCTTTATCACTCCGTCTCTCCACCGGCGAGAGCTTTGGCCCAGCGCTCCACTTCCACTGACCGGAGCAGCGGGAGCGACGTCGGTACCGAGCTGAAGATCACCGCACAGAAACATGATGAAGACGAAGGGCTGAAACAACAGAGGATCAGAAGGATGCATGGGTCAAATTAAAGAGTTTGAAACTAAGTGCACCTTAAAACTGTCAAAGCTGGGCAGAAACTTTTCACAATGAGGGAAAAAATAACGTCTGGTTATTATTTACAACAAACACGTTTCTTCTTCAAGCTGTTTAATCATCAGAAAGATGAAAAGTAAGCACAAGTCATGTTTACCACATAACTCACCATCATTAACAGTGCAGTTGTGTTTCCTGTTGGATTCAGCAGCAACGACTAAGACCTTGTCAAAATAAAAGCCATTCAGGCCGGGGGATAAATATTCCTACTTTGAGATTTTTTACATAATGTATTTTCAAAAGCATTTTTCTGCAAAAACCTTAAACCCGAAACTATGTGAAAATTAGAACAAATTAGCATTTTATTGTTGCTTCATCACTTCCTGTTTTGCCAGCACTTTAAAATAAACTGGCTTGTTTTTGCCATGTTTTCTAGATTTTTTTGGTACAGATAAAACATTTCAGGTTAGCTGGAGATTATCTTGAAAAGAACATAAAGCTCTGAAGTATTTCTGCATCATTGTGCATTAATGTCGGTTTGCAAAGTGCTGGCTTTTGAAGAAGTTGGGTCGTTCTCATTAAAACGTCAGTCAAAATCTATATTTTCACTTCTCAAACCAAATAATATTTTGTTTTATTGACTGAAAGCTTTACATGACCTAATCTTCATGTTGTTTCTTCATTGTGTGCAACTTGTTTAATTCTTCACATTATCTGCACATCATCCTCTGCAGAGATGTTTCGTCTCATGTAGAGACAGAATCCCAAACAAACAAAGGCTACATTTTATTTCTAGCCAAATTAACAGGAAACGGGTTATTGCTGAGGAAATTCAAACCTTCAATCCTGGTGTCATATTATGATGATCCCTGTTTTCCTGTTTTTGTTATCCTGAGAATCCAAACAGATAAAGTTACTGCTGACCTACAGAAGGCTCCTCCACTTCCCTCACTTTTTTTCTCACTTCATCACGTGTTTGATCTGCAGCTGCGTCATCTTGATATCCTCTCTGATTCCTGAATAAAGTTTTATAATTCCTCTTTCTATTTTTGTTAAGTGACTGTGCTGTATGTGTAAACTGTGAGCTCCAGTGAGTTTTTCAGCATCCTCACCTGGAACCTATCAGTCCATCACAATGTCTGTAACTTTTAACTCAAGATTTATTGCTCCCTTTTTCCCTGGGCTATAAATTTGACGTAACATTTGTCTTCAAATGGCCAGATGAGGCTTATCTTCAAATTTCAAAAATGTCTACAAGAAAATAATGACTCAGCTAAACCATGTATGTTTGAATAAATCCTATAAAATATATTTATGTCCTACCATCACAAGTATAGACGTGAAGAGTTGCTGAGCTTTATGTGGAGCCAGAAGTATGGTGGTGGCTCCAGTGTGCTGTGGGACATTTTCTCTTCTAAAAATCTTGGGAACCTTTTAGATGGAATGGCATCACTGACTCTTTCAGATACTGTGATATTTTGAATAAATAAATAAATAAATATGAAAATGGGTCATCACTGGATCTTTCAACAGAATAAAGATCCAAACCATCAACCTTCTTCCACTCTAATCACCAAGAGTATTGATTATTTAAAGAGACAGTCAATAGTTAAAGATTAAGTGCTGCATCTCTTGGCAAAAAGGGAAGTGTTCATGTGAAAACTTCATTTAATTACAGCGGATTCTTCCCTCTCAACAAATATGCACAAATTATCCATAACAATTTAAAAAGCAATAATTCAGACATGTTATTGCCAGAGGTGGCAGTATGTCTGGTGGCTGCCTTTTCCCAAAACAACTGCTCGTGTCTGCATTTCTAGCAGGATCACTTTAACGGGAGAACCAGTAAAGGAGAAACTGCTTTCCTGCAGACTGAAGCGGAGTGTCTGTCTGCACAGCGACAGAGGACAGTATGTTCAGATCCCCCTCTGATCCAGCCCACCGGTCCGTCTCATCCGTACAGGGAATCACTAACCCGAACCCGGCTGTCCCACTTCGGATTTTAAAGACATTAAACAGCAGAAGATGTCACAGAGTGAAAGTTGACATTTAATCTTTTCGAGCCGCTTTCAACTGCATCCCGGCTTTCCAGAGGAGAGAGTCGCCTTTACGTAAGCACAGCGATCTTTCCATTTCTCTACTTATTTCTTTGCGCAGCTGTATTGAAATAACCTTGATGTGATCATTTCGTGTTTCTTTACAAATACCGCAATAATACTGAATTTATCAACGCGTTTTGCGATTTATAGAGTCTTGACATTTCGAGCCGGTTAAATGGACTGTAATTAACTTAATTGTTTCCAGTCGGAACTGTTTTTCTCGCCGTACCGCCGGGGTTTGTAGTTCGAACCTTCAAGAATTAGAGTCACAGACGGCAGAAATGGACAACAACTCCCAGTGTTCAGAGGACGAATATGACGTAAGAGCTGAAGATGCGTTCGCGTTAATTTAAAAATTAAGTTTCTCGCTGTACCGCAGTCAAAGGTGTAACTTAAAAGAGGTTTGAAGGATCAGACGCACATTTTTCATTTTGGTTACATCTCTGGTTGATACGTTATAGTGTTTCTTTTCACTTGTATGTTGTTTATTTTTAAGTTTTTGGCACTATGTACAGTCAACGAGAACACGGGGAATTCAGGTAACTTTTTAAAGGTTTGACCTCATTGTTTTATATTTGCGCAACATCTCGAAACGTTTTGGAATATTTTGCGCTTTTTACCACATTCAAAGCTGCATTTTATATCTCAAATTGGAATAAAAACATACATCTCCTGTGTATTTGAAAGCATCACGTGCGTCATTTTTTTAGGACATGAACTGAGGTTTCTTTTGGTGCTGGTTTAACTAAAGACAAAAACGTTGACAATGTTCGTTTTTAATATTTTATCCGAATGCACTTGAGGCCCAAGGTAACAAATGGCACTTCCAGGCCCGAAAGCAGGTATGCTATGCTAATGTTAGCTAGCTGTTTGTAGAAACGGAGTTTGTATTGAATGAGGCGCAAGCTAGCAAACATGTGTTAGCCTAGCTTTCGGTTGTTTTCCCCCAATATTCTGGGATTGCCATTAATACGGTAAAGTCTTGTTTCCTATTTAACTGAGAAATATCACTATTTTCATTCCATCAGCACATCAACCTCCTGTTGGTATTTTCAAGCATTTTTTTTTTTTTTTTGTTTAATAGGAATCACTTGAAAAGCTTATGACATCTTCCTGTATGCTTATATTGTGGATAAACTTTTGCTGCTGGTTTAAAGCCTCTTCTATTAAAGAACTTTCTCGTTTTATGTTGTAAATCCAAGAATAAAAGATCAGAATGAGTATTTTCATCCGTTCCCACATGTTAATCTGTTTATGAACTTTCTGTTTGCTTTCTGAACTCCAGACCTCCCATGTTTCTTCACCGACTGAGCTCCTTCAGTTCCTGTGTTCGTCCCAGAGGGCATCCGGCTCTCCGCTGGGCCTCCTCCCACCACCACCCATTCACCCCTCACCCTCCTCCATGGTGGTCAGCCCCCAGATTCCCACCCTGGCCTCCTCGCCTTCCCCCACCTTACCCACCTCCTTGTCCACTGTTCACTGGTAACAGATTCTACTTTGTGAACGCTGGTGGTCTGCAGTCATTCCACACCTCTGTGGATGTCATGATGGAGCGATCCGGCAGAGAACCTCCAACCAAACGATTGAAAAGTGGAGAGGACAGGAAGAGTGTTGGGGAAAATGCTTCATCCTGGGATGGAGGAACGAGGGAAACCAGGGCCAAAGCCAGGGAGAGAGAGTCAAAGCAAGAGCATCATCATCGGGATTTCAGAAGAGACGGCGAACTTCCAGCGAACCACCGGTCCAGAACTGGAGAGAAATCAAAAACTGGAGCTGAGAAAGTTTGCAGCAGAGAAAGGACTAAATGTGAGAGAAAAAGCGACAGAACGAAAAACCAGCATTCACAAGCTACAGGATCCAGGACTGAGCAGGAGAAACCCAACGTCTGGTTCCGAGGCAGGCCTGCTGAGGAGCAGTGGAGCCTTCAGCAGAACCAAACCGGGTTGGCAGAACCTGACAAGGTTGGCGGTGTTGATCCAGGGAGAGGGGCGGGGCCTCGGTCCCAGCCTTCCAGTTCGATTCAAGCAGACGGACGACCTCCACAGACCGCTAAAGGTCAGTTTCCTCTTTTAATAATGGTTAAATAAAATCTCTTTAAATGTTCATATGCAATAAAAAAATAAATGTACTGGGATTATTAAACTCACTATTCAGCGGAGCATCGGGGCCAACATTAGTAAATAAAATTATGAGAATCGTCATAAAATGACGAGAACGAAATCATACAAGCATAAAATCATCACATTATGACTTTGTTGTCATATTGTTTTGGCCTTATTTTGAAATGTTATGACTTTATTCTTATACAACTTTTTTCTCTGAACCATTTTTATTCTCATGCAACTTCTCATAATATGAGTTTATTCTGGTAAAAAATTAAGACTTTTTAGCGGTTAATTGTGTTCATTAATTGTATGGCTAAGCAAAGCGATCTTCCCAATCTGCACATTTTATCAGATGAAATTAAACCTTATTTTCTTCAGGTCTTCAGAGGAACTGGGAGACCTGCAGTACTGAACCCCAGCCACCAGGGGACAGCAGAGTCTTTGACTTCTCTGTGATGTCCTACAACATCTTGTCCCAGGATCTGCTGGAGGATAACGCCTACCTGTACCGACACTGTGACCCCGCCGTTCTGCCCTGGCCGTACCGGCTGCCCAACCTGCTGGCAGAGATCCAGCAGCACGACGCCGACGTGAGTGGACGACATTCCTTCCAAGCTGAAGAAGCTTTACCTTCTTCAATTTTAAAATCACTGTAGATTAAAAAAAATAATAAATAATCAGGCCCCAGCGAGATTTGAACTCGCGACCCCTGGTTTACAAGACCAGTGCTCTAACCACTGAGCTATAGGGCCTCACCTGAGCAGAGTTGTGGATCAGGTGTAATTAAAGTTTCAGCGATGTGGACACACCTTCCACTGCAGCCGGTATGACTTCAGTTGTCTTTGTGCTCAGTGTCTGTAAATCTGGCTTTCAATGGATGTTATTTCACACATGAGTACATTTCAGTCAGAAAACGTGTAGATAACTGCTCCTGTTGGAAATAAGAGAGAAACGTCAACAGAGTTTAACATTGAAAACATGAAATGTAAAGTCATTGAACATCAGGAGTCCTGTGGCTCTTTAAGAAAATCTGCAGAACCAACTATTTTTTTAAATATAGATATAAAAATTTAATATTTTAGCAGGGTTTGTTTTTAGGGTTTTGTACAGAATAAATCCAACATTGATTTTCCACAACAGAATGACGCGGTATCAATAATACCAGTAATATAATGTAAAATGTCACTCATTTTCATTTCGATCCACATCATGAATCATAAATGCCCTCAAAGGAAATTTATGATTTTCTGCATTCAACGAGTACCTTTAAAAAAATTATAATATTTAGCATCCAAGTAACTTAAACAATCAAAAACGAATTTATTTTGGGTGATAAAGTAATATTTAAATACACAACTACTAGTTGTCTGGAGGACAACAGAAATAATCATGAAATTATGTTTTTCTCTGTTTTAAAACCAGACAGAATGCAAACAAGAAAAATACTCGACAACCAAAACTCTCAGTAGATGGCAGTAAATATGGAGATAAATTGGGGCCAAAAATATTGTTTGGAAAAAAAAAAGAAATGAATAAATTTGTAAGTTAGGGGCCTCCTGCTATAACATCTGTCAATGTATCTTTCATTTATTAGAAGCGAGATATGTAGTTAGATTTTGCTAAATTTTCAGTTTTTTAACCGTGTTGATGAATTTTGTTTGATGCCCATCGGCAAATAAGAAATGTTTGTCTCTGCGGGATGGAAAAATAAACTTATTAGGCCCCAGCGAGATTTGAACTCGCGACCCCTGGTTTACAAGACCAGTGCTCTAACCACTGAGCTATAGGGCCTCACCTGTACCAGCTGGTGGTGATGACTCATTTACACCTGTACGCACAGCAGCACGCCCTGACGGCTGTGTTTGCTGTGTGACGTGTCGCCACTTTACTATTTTGGACTTCAGTGGTTGAATTTTGATAAATCCACCAGGATTATAAGAAGCTGATCTTCAGAAGATCAGATTCATATGTAAGTATCGGCTGATTTCTAATCTCCCAAAATGAAGGGTATCGGTATTCAAATGTTCTCCACTGTTAAATAAAGCTTTTCTAAGGTACCATACATTCTATTAACGCTTAATCAGACCAAACAACACAAACAATTGTAAAGTTAATACTTTCTAATCAAATAAACATAAAGCTAAAAAAATACAAATCACAATTGTGTCAATAATTAATTGTTTTTGAAAACATGTAAATAATTGTAAATTGAAAAGTAATTCAGGCCCCAGCGAGATTTGAACTCGCGACCCCTGGTTTACAAGACCAGTGCTCTAACCACTGAGTTATAGGGCCTCACCTGAGCACAGCTGTGGACTCGGTCTAGTTAAAGTTTCAGTGCCGCGGACACACCTTCTGCTGTGATTCCATAAATCTCGCTGGATTTTTGATTTTGAATGTCATACCTGAGCAGCGCCTCCTGGTTTGGTACCAGACAGACCTGTTGGTTCTGTTGGCAGCTTCTTTCCTTTCTATGTTGGACGTCAGAGGTTTAAATAAAACTTCTAAACAGGAAGTCATTAATACTTAGTGCAGCTGAAGGAGTGAAGATGTTGAAATAAATGTTGTTTTGTTTCTGTCGCAGATTCTGTGTCTTCAGGAGGTCCAGGAGGATCATTATCAGAACCAGATCAAACCAGCTCTACAGGCTTTAGGTACCAACACATCCAACTAGTTCTAAAACACACAGTTTATTACAGTTTATACAATATATAAAGTATAATATGGTGGAAAAATCATCAAAGCTTCCAGATTTTATTCTTTATCTTCTGTTGATCAAACTAAAGATGAATGTATTATTATTATAGATCCTGGACCATAACTCAATATTTCAGTCAACTTTTCTGCAGATGTCGATTTTTTTTTTTTTTTTTTTAATTGTTTCTGAAAAATTAAGACAAGAGATGATGAAGAGAGGGTTTTCTCTTTCCATCGTAAAGAGCTGAGAGGAGAATGAAGGAAATGAAGTCTGGAAAAAATGAAACATTTTTCATTCCTTATTGAGAAGATAAAGGTGCTATTTCTATTTATATGTAAATAATATCCTTGAGTTTTACTTTGTCACAACTTGACTTTTTATTCACTGATTTTTATTTATTTTATTTTTTTTTTCTGTGAGTCACGGAGAGAAACAGGAAACTAAATGTTTCAGCAATAAAAGGGCATTAAAGGCTGAAGTAACCAGATCATCTCACATTAGGATTAATCTGGACCTAATCTGGACTGAAACAATTAGAGAAACAAAAGAAAAGCACCACAAACTGGTCATCACCTCTGACAACAAACTGACTGAGAAGTTTAACAAGTTTTTATCAGTCAGAGTTTGAATGTTTCAGTAACTATATAAGCCTAAAGGGGACGAACAGCGTCAGAAAGTGGTGATACAATGTAAAGACTGCTTTATTAAAAGCTAGTGTGTGTGTGTGTGTGTGTGTGTGTGCGTGTGTGCGTGTGTGCGTGTGTGTGCGTGCGTGTGTGTGTGTGTTTTTAAGGGTACCAGTGTGAATATAAGAAGCGGACAGGGAAGAAGCCAGACGGCTGCGCCATCACCTTTAAATCCTCCCGCTTCTCGCTAGTCTCCTCAACGCCGGTGGAGTTCTATCGCCACGGCGACGCCCTCCTGGACAGGGACAACGTGGGCATGGTGGTCGTCCTGCAGCCAAGCGCCGGCGCCGCCCGATCCGACGCGTCCTGCTCCATCTGTGTGGCCAACACTCACCTGCTCTACAACCCTCGCCGTGGCGACATCAAGCTGGCTCAGCTGGCCATCCTATTGGCCGAGATCGGCCAGCTGTCCCGCCTCCCCGATGGCTCCACCAACCCGGTGATCCTCTGCGGGGACTTTAACTCGGTGCCGTGGAGCCCGCTGTACCGCTTCCTGACCACAGGCTCTCTGAAGTACAAGGGGATGCAGATTAACACGGCAAGTCCAGACGAAACGATTTATCATGATTAATCAATTATCTAAATTAGTTATCAAATGGTTTGAGGATAAGAAAAAAATATCTATTTTATCCAATTAATAGTGATTTTGGTTCTCTTTAACACACGTAATCATAAAAATAATACATTTTGTGAATCATTTCGTGACGTGAAAGGCCTGACTGAGTTCTCACGTTGTGAAGGTATCGGGTCAGGAAACGAGTCCCAGAGGTCACCGTTTCCTCACCCCTCCCATCTGGTCCCCCGGACTGGGAATCAACCAGTGCTGCCAGTATGAGAGCAAACCAGCAGAGGAGCCGCGTCCCAGCAGCCCTGCAGGTGAAACACGATTCCTCTCCGTTCAGACCGGACCAGTTCACTCAGTCTGAACCTGAACCGGTTTCAGTTCATTTAATATGAACCTGAACCGGTTTCAGTTCATTTAATATGAACCTGAACCGGTTTCAGTTCACTCAGTCTGAACTTGAACTAGTTTCAGTTCATTTAATCTGAACCTGAACCGGTTTCAGTTCGTTTAATGTGAACCTGAACCGGTTTCAGTTCATTTAATGTGAACCTGAACCGGTGTCATCTTCGCTCTGCTTTCTGTCTCAGCTGTGGAAGGAGGAATCTCGAACCTGACGGTAGAAGATCCGGCCCACCAAGCCTCAGCTGATGTTGCCAGGTAACCACATGATATGGCTTCAAGCCAATCAGAGCTTAACCAGGTGTGTGTACTGAACGATTCTGACCTCTGACCTCTGATCATAGTTCAGAGCCAAACTGCTCCAGATATAGGATCAAACATGACCTGAAGCTGCAGTCGTCTTACGGGCACCGCCTGCTGCCGGACGGCCGCCCTGAGGTCACCACCAGCCACTCACGCACATCCCTGACCGTGGACTACATCCTGTACAGCTCAGGTACGCACACACACTCACACACACACCAACATGAACACACACACCAACATGCACACACACCAACACACTTCTTTTTCTGTCATTGTTATTAGTAGTAACAGTTTTCTGTTCTCTCTCTCTTCTCTCCTTTATTAGATATAAACGGAAGCCCTTCACTTCCTGGTGGGCGGGGCCTCCAGCTGCTGGGCAGGCTGTCATTGGTTGGCCGATCAGAGCTGGAGGAAGTCCACGGACTTCCCAACTGGCACCACTCATCCGACCATCTTCCTCTGCTGGCCAGCTTCCGCCTGGGTCCAGACAGCTGCTCATGAAGGAAGAACTGGATCAGTCCAACCTCTAGAAAAAGAACCTTTTATTTGTTTCAGGAAACTAAAAAAGGAGAATTTTTATTTCTGCCGCTCATACGTTTCCATACAGAGTTCAGAATTTGCACAAAGAATTTATCGTTTCATGTCTCCATGGTGATGGATTTACAAAATAAGTTTAGAAAATATATTTGCAGAGATGCTGACCCCAAACATTTAAAAAACAAGATGCTAAATTCATTATGCAGAAATGAACCAACATGTTTGACTCAGACAACAAATTTCATCATAAACATAAATTTTTGTTTATTATAGATCGATGGCAGCTGATGAAAATTCAGATTGATCATCTTCTTTGCTCCACTGATAACATTTTAATATTCATTTCTCTTTGGGATCAATAATGCTTTTTTTGACTGAATGGAGATGGTTTTTTTGTTTTGTTTTTTTTTCTAACTTTAAAAGTTTGAGGTTAAATGTATTTTTAAAATGATACGTTTAACACATTGCCTGCTGGTTTAACAACAGGAATTATGCAGTTAAGTTTGTTTTTCAATAAGATAAAGTTTTATTTTATTGTCTCACGTTTTATAAGTTAATGTGCCAAAACTAAGATCATCTGTTTATTGTTTTATAAGTTTTAATTTTTATTACCAGTGAAAGAATGATCTATGCATCTCATCATCGTATTTGGAAAACGTCTGGATGTTTTCCAGTTCATGTGAGGCTGTTATCATTTTAATGCTTCACTTTATCCTGGTCTGCAGCGAGACGACAGTTTGGACTCTGTGTATTTTTCTACTGTTTTGTTTGCCAGTTTGGGGAAGTTTACAGTTTGTAAATAATAAATTTGTATTTTTACACCCAGCTGCAGTTTGCTTCTGGATGCTTTCTGCTTTAGACTGCAGGATGTTGTTGCTGTCAGACTTTGACTTGTCTTAGAGACGAGTATCAAACCGAGGTTAAATGTTTCACGCAGATTTTCACCTGAAGGAAAGTCTGGTTTCATTGTTAGAACCTGGCAGAGGTTCAGGGTCGGGGTTCAGGGTCAGGGTTATGAAACAACCCAATCAAAGAGAATTTGAACAAATGTTTTTGGCTCCCCTCAAAAATGCTGCATTGCAATGCAGCAAAACGCCTCGGCTGGATCTGCTACCTGCCTTGCTTACAAACACAGGGACAAAAACGAGCTTCCAACTGTTAGTTACTGAAGACGTGCAGGCAGTCCTTCAGCTGTGAATCACATCATCTGATAGAAGAGAAGTTTGAAAGGTCAAGAAGCTTTGCTGGATGTTTACTGTACTGCCACTAGATGGCAGCAGAAAACCTAATTCACTTGAAATGGTGACCAGAAAACGATGAGACTCATCGATCCGAAGAAACAAACACTGCAGAGCATAAAGTTTACAGAACATAACTGACCTGTAAGTTATGATTCAGGCAAAATATTGCATGTTGAAAATATTGATTCTCGATAGTTTTTTAATGGGTATGAGCCAAGTCCTTATTTTTGCATTTGTTCTTCAGTCTGAGGATGGAAGGTCTCTCTGCCATCACCCTAATTCTTCATTTCCTCCACAGCTTCACTGGAAGATTCAAGGCTTTTGCACACATGCTACAAGTCTGTCATATATTTTAAAATCACTTCCAGTATGAAGCCTTTTTTTTCTTTCATGTAGTACACAATTAAGTTACATATTTATAAATCACACAATAAATTGTGTGATTTATTTTACACACACATTTAGGATGATGTAGTATTCACATATAATATAGTATTACATAAACACACATACTATATTAAGGTGTAACAAACATGCATACTATAGTATAATGTTTTTACACACGTAGCAGATCTCTAGTGTGATTAATTTGTGTATCTTTTCATTAATGTGTGGAATCTCAGCTATTTGCATAAAGGTGAAGAGAATCTGCAGTGAAGAAGAATTTTAAACCGATTAAAACTTCAGACTTTAATTGTGCCGCCTTCACTCTGAGGGAAAAGATGCAACTTCAGTGTCTGGTTTAACTGAAGTTTGCTTGCAGTTTTGGACGGGTTGTACTGAAATATGGGATTAATAAAGTATAACCATTCATTGGTCTGAGGGACTTGTCATCTTTACATAAGAGCCACTCCTCCCTCCCTGCATCAAACATCACATTCAGGCTGCTGACACACAGCAAGGTAAACCTTCCTGCCTCTAAATCCTTCAAATGGAGCAGAGATGAGAATTGAGGGATTATTTCTGTAAGTCTGCGGCCTCCATGAGCCTCTCCGGAACTCGCTCACATCTGCAGTTTGACATAAGCTGATTATTTTATCAGAAGCCAGGACACGGCGCAGCAATGTTGCCGTTTTCTGACTGGATTTCTCTCCTGTTAATTTTGACAAACTTTCCTGCTTAGTTCATTTTTTAAAAAGTCAGTTTACAGTTGTGTTTCCTCATCACAAGTAAGCAAAAGGCAAACATTTAACTCAGATGTAGCCCTTTTCTTGGTCATCAATAGTAACTACATTCAGTAAAATAACTAGAGGTGGTAGAAAGGATGGTGAACCAGTGTTATTTTAAAGACTGAGCATAATGTGAGTGAAAACCTGAAGAGGGATTTCATTACATTTTTAAGAGACACAAAGAAGCTGAAATAAACCGAAGTAGAGGACCATGTTCTGAAACAAATGAGGAACACCTGCTGAAAAACATAGATTTATTTTTATTAAAACGACACATGCTGCTACATTTGGAGATAAAAACAGCTGATGTAACAGTAGGAGAGGAACAATGATAAATTACCAGGTTTCACATTTTTGCTTATTTATCTCCAGAGTACAAAACGACACAAGAAACTCAGTAAAAACCGACAAAACTCGTTTTCAAAGCTGTTCAGTCCGTCAGACTTTCTGGGTGTTTGATCATATTGAGAAGCGGTGGAGGGGTTGAGCTGTACACACACATGCACACGTCTGCTTCGTCACGTCCAACTGGAGCGTTATTAAAGGCCGACTCCAGAGCCAGACATGAAGAAACTACTTCAGTCCAAAACAAAGAGAATTCACAAAGTAAACATGTTTTTGCACCCAAAATGAAAAACAAAACAAAAAAAATCTGATTTAAATTTGTTAACACACTGGTGAGGCACTGGTAATGCTGGATTATGATTTTGGAGTTTGATTTCTTTAAGAGATAGTTTGAAATCTTTTTTCATGAAGTTGTGCATCTTTGTCTGGTCAACCAGTCTCATGTTTTACATCGATAGGAGTTGAGCTGTAGATCTGTTCTGGGTTTAAAGCTGTTCTCCTCCAGCATGGAGCTGCTTGTTGTTCTGCTGGCATCAGTGGCTGACGAAACGTTGGTATCAGCACTTAAACAACTGAAAGGCTTCAGACGAAACACTACAACCACAAAGTGTCTCTTTGTAACAAAAGCGTTTCATTCGAAATCAGAGTACAATCAAAGCAAATATCCTAAACAGACTTGAGTCAAACGCAAAAGAAAACATTCAGATTGTTTTGAAGCTGCTTCACGCAGAAAAGTGAAAGACGTGGAACTTTTCAAAATGAAACATTTGTGTGTGCTTCTATACGCTAACAAACACGAGGCTTTTAAAGACAAACTGCAGTAGAAACAGGATCACTTCGCAGGTTTGGAGCCGAGTCCCAGATCCACATCAGAAACATGTAGAAACGTCTCAGTTTGTTCACAGCACCGACATAAAAGCTCAGAATGAATCAGATGGTTTGTTCAAACAGGAAACAGTCACTGAGGAAGACTTGGTTTTGCTTCGTCTCTGCTAACAGCTGCTGCATAGCTTTTCACTTTTAGCTTTCAGAAATACGCTGGTTCTGATGGAAAAACACGATGCGAAACATTCACAGAAAAGTCATACATCAATCAATTTATGCAACCATGACGCAAAATATGTATGTGTGAATATATATTTAAATATATATATAAATGTTTTATGAATATTTTAATTTTTAATTCTTAAAACACCTTGAAAGATGAGGGTTGATATAATCTAGTTTGTTGAGCTAATAAAGTCAAAGGGAAAAGACAATAAATAATCAACAGTTCAGTCAGGAGAAAAACTCAGGACTGAAATGTTCTGGAGATAAGCCCTTCTGATCAGAACCGGGTCATCAGCAGGACAACGACCCAAACACAGCAACACATCTATTAATAGAATGGACGAAAAGAAATAAAGAAGCGGCCTAGTCAAAGTCTAGATATCAGGTGCATTACAAAGAACTGATCAGTTCTGTGTAATGAACTGATCAGTTCATTAGAACTGATCTGGGTCAGACTCTGAGGTCAAACAGGTCAACTCCACTTCATTAGTTTACTAAATTAAGACTTGAATCTGTTGGCGAAGGAAGTGACTTCCTGATGTGCGCTGAATGAACTTTAACATCTGGATCTGATATGTGAGTAATGTTAGCATGTTAGTATGCTAACATGCTAAGGTGTTAACGTGAATCAAAACGTTTCAATGAAATAAAACAGATTTTCAAGTTTCTGTGCTGTGATTGGTGGAAGGCCTCGACAGGAGAACCAAACGTCCAGCGAGACTTGACCTGACTGGACCGTTCAGACCCTCCTTCACACACACACGCACACACACACACACACACACACACACACACACACACACACACACCATCAGTACTGACTGCAGGCTGCTCTGAGTTTCTCTGGGATCAACTCTCTCTCCTCCGTTACAGAGACCTACCTTCAAATGAAACTTTATGGATTCATAAACATGTTCAAACGGCGCTGACTGCAACACAAAGATACATCACTTCCTGTTTGGTTCCTCTGAACCTCAATCTGTTCATTTTCCAGCCGTTGGTGGAAAATAAACTTTGACCTTTTCTCCTTCCCAAGCAGAACCTTTAGAGGGAAAATATTTGGCTCTGAACATAAAATGCTAATTTCTTCTTAACTTTGGAAAAAAAGTGAAGCTTAAATCATTTAAAGGTCAAATCTTCCGATTTGTGTCAACAGACAGATGCTGCTGCGCTCTGATAATCCATCGCTTCGCTTTCTATCACTCCATCTTCATCTTCCTCCTCTTTCTGTTCTGACTCTTTAGTTCTTTTTGCATAATTTATCCAACATGCTCTCCTAATCTAACCTGCCTACAGTGATTAATGCATTCTGCATATCAAAGTGTGTTCAGCCAGATTATTTGGACTCCTGTTGGTTTTGAATTCCATTATCTTCAGATTTTTATTTGTTTAGTTTAATTTTTGGTCCAACTTCTGGAGACATTTTAAATTCAATAACGTTCTGAGAATCTTTCATGAGGAAAAACTCTGAACTCCAGCCATGTTTTTTCTTTAAACCCCGCCCCTTTGAGACAGGACCGCCCCCAACCAGGCGGTTCAGCTCTAACTGCTGCCTCAGCGGCAGGCATTCAGCGTCATGACAGGAAGTGACCTAGACAAGCTTCCTGTCAGGAATGAAGAATGGCTACCACATTCTGTCCACAACTACTTTACTTCTGATCCGCGCTGGACGCAGTTGCAGTGACCTGGTTTATGGCAGCAATGACAGCAGGTAGACCCCAGGCTGAGCGAGGGCGGGTCAGGGTGGGGCGGGGTCAGAGGGCAGGGGAGCTCATTAGATACGGATCTGGTAACCGTCGCTAAGGGTGCTGAGCTCCAGAGGTCTCCTCTCCACTGGGGCCGGCCTACAAGAGAGAAGAAGAAGAAGAAGCTGAACTCCAGCTGACCGCTAGCAGAGATGCTAACTGCTAACGAGCTAACGGGCGTTAGCAATTTAACACCCTGGTGTGTCTGTGCCAAACTGCAGACTAGAAACTTTAAAAACGACATTTTTTCATCATGAAGTTGGAAACTATGTTTCTTTTTCATTTTCCATAAATTTTCACATCCCTCAGAAGGAAACAGCAGCTTTACAGGCAGGAAATGTTCGATGTACCGATTGAGGTTTCACTGGTTGATACAGATTTCTGTTCATCAAACTTCACTGACTGAAACACAGCAGCTCTTCTCTCTAAACTTTGTTTTTAATTAATCATCAAATATAAAATAAAATGGCCATAAAAGGGAAGAACAGAGAAAATTCATTTTAAACATCTGTTACATGTCCCTAATCTTTAATAATCCTTACTAAACTCAAATGAAATATTAAAGAACAGATTGATTCTGATGAATTGATGAATCAAACAGATTTTCAGGTTTGATGCATTTAATGAGCAGGATAAAAATATATTTTTTGTTCGCCAGTTTTTCCCCATTTCTTAAAGTCATTCACTTTGTTGACATTTCTGCTGACTTTTAACCCTTTGTTGTTCTTTCTGTGGTGATGATCAGAAACACTCTGAACTGGGATTGTATATCTACAGTATCCAGCGGCTGTCAGGGCGCCATGCCTCGTGGTAACGACAGCTCAGTGACTAATTCTGGTGCTGCTGGGCTGCAGCTGTCGGCCCGGTCAGATTCTGTTACATCCCGACCCACAAACAGGCTCAGCATCTCCCTCTGAGGGACCAACATGCTGCAGTCGCCCGGTTCTTAACAGTAACCCAGCTTTTAGATCCAGTAACATGTTTTCAGCACTCATTCTCTTCCTTCTACAGAGAAACCTTTCCGACCAAACTGGCCATAAAGTCTTTATCTTGGACCAGAAAATTGTTATTTTGTGGCTGAGTGTTTCTGGATTTGTCTCCATGACGACGATGCTGAGCTGTGAGTCCATGTCTCCTAATTTGAGATGATCTCTCCTGAGTGCTGGAGCTGCTTCAGCTGCCAAACACAGAAACTGCAAAGACATCTGATCCCTAAGGATCCTAACAGACAGTATGGGCTGACCCCTGGCTGACCTCAGCCTGACCCCTGGCTGACCTCAGCAGGCAGCAGTGTTTCAGTTTACCTGCTGAGGTTGAGTCACTTCAGAGCTTCAGTAAATCTGAACCACAGTCTGTCTGCTTCAGGAACAATCACTCACGATTTGTCTCTACGGTGTGCGATCCGTCGCTGAGGGCTGACCGGCCGTCGCCGTGGCGATAAGGACTTTCCTCGGCTGCGGTCCTTGATTGGTGACTGAGCGATGGAGGATTTCAGGATCTAGAAAAGTTTGTTTTATAATAATTATTTTTAAAACAAGTTCACTGGTTCAGCGTTGCTGACAGACACCCAGAGTTCTGCAGAGGGAAGGACCCGAGACCACAGGGAGACATTTTCAGTGAAATATTAAAATAAATTCAGAGGAAGTGCAGAGCTATTCATTTTGCCAGAGGAACAGAGTGAGAACGTTCTCCGTTTATCCGTCGATAAACGGAGACAGATAAACGGACAACAAAACATTTTGTTTAGAAAACAAAATGTTAACCAGGCTAATCATTAATATATGATAATAAAGCGTCTGAATGATGTTGACTTTGTTTTAAGGTTAAAAATGTTTAATGTTCATGATAAAAAAAAAGGTTTTCTGTCGCTAAAATAAACAGATTTAACAACACAATCAGAGCTTTAATCGTTTTTATAAAACTGATTATAAACATCAGACGTGTTCTTTTATTTTTATAAATTTCCAGTGATTCAGAGACAGAAGGTTTTATATTATAATTTCCGTTTCATTCATGATTTCATTCAATGGGTGGATGTGACTGGGTGAGGCCAAAAATGACTGGATGACTTCAGTCCATCCATTTACATTCAGAATGTAGAAATATTTCTCTGTTGTTGTTGTTTGGTCTTAAAAAGAAATCAAATGTGGCTAGCAGCTGTGCTGCTGCTGCTGCTGCTGCTGCTGCTAACCCCAACCCCAACCCCAACCCTAACCCAGCAGCAGAGCCACAGGCAGGAAAATGATCCGGACAAAAGGAACAACAGGAAACACAACGAATACGACTGAGACAAAATGGAAGTTTATGTTGTTTCCTTCTGTTTTCTGCTGTTTGTTCAAACTGGTAACAGACTGAACCTTTTTTAATGAGTTGATATTAACTCTATAACCACCAAACGTGTCTATCTTAATACTTTTCTGTCTCCTTCATGGTTTACAGTAAAATCTATAGAGTCTGAAATCCATAAACTGATTACAATCAGATTTTAATCCTGACATTAAAACCTGACACACACTCAGCCTGTCTTTCATAAGTTCATACAGTCTGCAGCACAGCTGACTCAGGTGTGTGTGTGTGTGTGTGTGTGTTTGCGTGTGCGTGTGTGTGTGTGTGAGACAGCTGCAAGTCTCTGACCTACATATCATCTAACTGGACACCAGCAGCCTCTGCTAGTCTCCCGTTCTTCTTCATGGGATTTAAACGTTGAACAGAAACATCGAGAATCACAAATAAAAACAGGACTGGGCTCATGAATCATCTATCGTCACCCGGCCTGGTTGTCTGCTCCTTCCTTCCTCATCACGACCCAAATAATCCCTGACTGGTCATATCCATGTTCAGCCCAGAGGAAGCAACATTCATCCAGGATCTCATGAAAAATTTCCTTTTCCATCTGAAAGGAGCTAAATAATACTAAAGGCTGACTTTAATTACAAACCTTCATTTTTAGTATGGAGGTCAGAACCAGATGAAGCCAGAGAGCAAACAGAAACATGTTCCTACAACTATAAAGGTTGTTTCCAAAGATAAACAGAAAAGGTCGTGGCTGTCATATGATTAGATCCCAACAGACAGAACGTCTTCCTGCTGTGTGGCCCCGGGCCCCTGTGTCACATAATCCTGTTTACTTTGTGTGGACCATCCAAACAGATTTATTCTGGGCTCTGTCTGGCTTAGTTTCTGAACAAACTTGTTTAGTTTCAAGATTTTAATGTAGAGTAAATTTTAATTATTCTGAACAATAATTCTAATTAAATATCTAAATGTTTTTTTTTTATGTTTTGTAAGTTTTCAAATAAAAATCTGGAAAGGTGAACTAATCGGCGCTGGTGTCATATAACCTCTGTATAAATGCAGATGTTTTGTTTCTGGTCATAATTACAAGAAGTGAAAACTGAACAATTTTCCATCTGCTCCACTTTAGGTGCTGCTTGGAGTTAATCTGACTGATGAAATCCCAGTAAAACACAACAATGTTCTTTATTTTAATGCAACAAAATGTGATGCACAAGGCATTAAATTCATCTATCTGTGTGCTGATGAGACAAACCTTCATCCTCATGTCCCGGCCATGTTTCTCCAGATCCTTCCTCATCTCCTGAGCGCCAAGTCGGGTCGTGTTCAGCACCAAATACTTCCACTCGATTGGCTGAAAGACATGGGGGTCGTGAGGCACGTACAAGCCAATCTTCACCTGGGAGAGACGGACAGAAGCGGTTAGAAGCTGACCACCGGCTGCGCTGGCTCTGCTCAGCTCCAGGTTTCCTCCTCTACCTTCTTCAGAGTGTGCTGGTATCTCTTGTAGGAGCTCTCGAACTCGGCCACCAGCTCGCTCAGCGTCCGGTGGCTCAGCGGTTTGTCCATCAGGTCCGGGCGCCGGCTCATGCCCAGCGATCCGTAGCGACCGTTGCAGTAGACGCCCAGAACCACGTGGTGGAAGCAGTGACCTGAAAACTGGGTCTTGAAGCTGATGGGGAAGCGCTCCAGAGACGTGAGGCCGTTGGTCAGGTAGCTGAGCAGCAGCGGCGGCTAAGGAAACGTTTGACTGCAGGAATCATCCGCACACACTGACAGAAACCTGGAAACGTGTTCATTTGGAACCAAAGCACCTTCTTCTGTGGTTAATTTCATTCATTCTGATGGGATAAAGAGCCTCTGTGTTTTATTCTGTTTAAACACATAACCTTTAACCTGCACATCATGGACCAGCTGACGCATGATTTGATTACACATGTCTCATGATCTTCTCTTCCTTCCTTTTCTCTGTCAGCCTTCAGACATTTTCCATCTTCTCCTTTTCTGCTTTCGGCACCTAAAACTAAAACTCAACTTCCAGCCGTTCCTAAAGGAGCAACTTAGAGGTTTTAGTGACAGTTTGTTCTAGTCGTTTTAAGAAATTGGAATCTCTGACTTCTCATCCAAAGAGAGGCCTTAAGGTAGCCAATCAACTGCTTGGTTTAAACCATGGTGGCCTCTGATTGGTCAAAGCTTTCATTAGTTGGAGCACAAGCAGAGAGCTGATAACAATAAGACCTCAGAGTCTGAGCCCAGATCAGTTCTATTTAATGGCTGAGTTCAGGTCACGTCCTCAGACACTTTGGTTTCTGTTCCACGTCTCATTCAGACTCTGGTTTCTCTCTGAGAAAAGGTTGAAATAAAAAGGATGAAACAGCAGGAGAGGCCGTCTCCTCCAGCCTGTTAATCAAAGAATCCAGTATTTCCAAACAAACCTGAGGCTGAATAGCAGCTCAGGGAATGTTTGACAGTAAACGGGGAGCTTTGTGGCTGCAGATAACAAAGAGTCTTTCATTATTTAAAACTCAATAATACAAACTAAACAGCCTCCATGTTGAGATTTCTCACCTCCAACCACAATCAGTACTGAGATTCAAGTAGAGCTGCAACACTGCTGTGGCCTGCATGTCTTATCTGTGAAAGCTAACACAATAAGACATATGCACTAGACACACACACACACCCACACACAGACCCGCTGCGGCCCAGAATGAACCCTGTGGATCCTGGAGGAACCTCGGATCGCTGTCAACACGGATGCAGCAGAACTGACAGAACCAAATGCCACAAGCTACAGCAGATGTTCTTCTTCCCACAACTCGCTGCAGGAGCTGATTTTATTATCATGCAAGTTATTCATTTCAAACAAAAGCTGTAGAAACTCTGTTATTTTAACGTTTAGAGGCATAACCTGTAAATAAAGCTATGCAGATCCAGTTTAGGCGACTCAGAGTTCTTGTACTCAATTTGTGCTGATGAACTGAGGAATCCAGGTGAGGGAGGAGCCGACTGGTTGGCCTGGTGCGTTGCCATGACGCTGAGGCAGGGTGCGTCTCCATGAGTGAGGGCGTGTCACTGTTCCAGGTTGTCATTGAAATGTCCTCTGATCGACCTGCGCTCTCAGGTGAGGCCCTATAGCTCAGTGGTTAGAGCACTGGTCTTGTAAACCAGGGGTCGCGAGTTCAAATCTCGCTGGGGCCTGAACTTCCTTTTCCCTCAACAGTACAACTTTACTCTTTTTAATGATGTATGTTAAACTATGAACTTGCCGACCTTTGCCCCATCCACTCCCTCTGAATATTTGCCGTGTTGCTGTTTTGTTCGTCCTTCCAGCTTCATCACCTGCTGTTTGCAGACCAAAGCCACCCTTCATTACAGTCACTGTCAGCCGCCAGAGTCGCCATGACAACCTGCAGGATCAACACTGGAAGCATTTATCCTGAGAGACATTTGTCCTGCTGACAGACCAAAGTCACCGCAAACGGCACCAAGTCTTTACAGGTTTCATTAAAACATGTTCAGGGGAATTCAGGCCGACAGCGATGGAGACCTTGAACGCATCCCACCATTTGCCAAAATCCTCACACACCATCTGTTTGGATGCAGCAAGCAGAGCCACTGAGCCAGCATACCAGAGACAATCACTGAGGGCTGGTATCCTACTGGCAGTATGTGTGGATTTAAAGAGGCTGAGCTGCAAATAACAGTCGTTTTAGTAATTACTAATTCTAATCAGATAAAAAATATTTAGCACATCCTGCAGATTTTCCATTCATCCACTTAAGCCTTTATATACAATATTAGAAAGACGCTAATAACCAAATAATTACATTCTCTTTAATAAAGAAAATAAATTTGTAATTGCATAAAATTCAGCAGCATTCTTTTAGTGAATGTTTGATCATTTGTAGCAAAAGCTGCATCTGCAGCTAAAAAGCTCAACTGAGCATCAACCTGTGCAGGGCTGATCTGTTGACCAGTTCTGGATGAGCCAGAAATGGAAAGTTGGGTAACAGCAAAACTGCTTAAAACTCAGATTTTTTTACAGCAATAGAACCAAGTAAAGTAAAAATTATTCCACTTTGTAAATATACATTTACAAGAAAAGCTTTTTTTATAAAATTGTTTTGGACAGTTTTGATTTAGTTATTGGTCTGACGGTGTTCTTTCAGCAAACATCCTTTTTTGAGTGCTAAGGATTGATCAATTACTAAATCAGTTGATAATCATTTCAATAATTGATTCATCACAATTAAATTGATTGATTCAGCCTGACTGAGCACAACAGATGCTCCATCCACACATTTAGCATTAAAAAGTAACATTGACATAATCTGTGATTAAAACAGCCTTAAGCTGTTATTAAGCAGCACAGACTTTAAAAACCGTTGTGTGTAAATCATTTAATATTTCCAATGCTAAATAACTGAATCATTGATTCTGTTACAAATCAAATAAGAGTCGTTTTTTCTTTCACAGAAATTAGAAACAGGAAGAAATTCATGCAGGGCAGACAATGACCCTATTTTTTCTAATTACCAACCAAATAAAGAATTAAAGAAGTCAGGTCTTCTGCTGACATGTAAGTGCAAAATGGTTGGAGACCAGAAACCCAGGCAATACAGAACCTGAGTCCGTGTTCTACCGAGACTGAGCTGCTGGGCTAAACATGGACGCCACATTCGAAGCCAAAGCTCCTAAAAATGACACAGCTGACCTCGAACTGGAGCCCTCAGGATGATGCTAAGCTGTGAGAGAGAGCCAAGGGGGAAGAAACTTTGAAGTGTTCCTGTTGCCAGGCAACACCACAGAGCGAGAGAGGGGGTCGATGTTTTGGGGCAATAGTACTTGAGAGGTGAAAGTTTGATTGATTTATTTTTTTACTCAGACACCGCAGAGGAACAGTGTAGAGCTGAAAGGATACACTCCCAGGATGACGGCTTCCAGGCATTTGATTGGTAGAGACTCCCTGATCATCTCCCTCGCTGTTTCCATCAACCTGCAGAGGAGGGAGGGGCGGAGACGCATGAACAGCGAGAAGAAAAACACATGAAGAGCAAACAGGATTAGACACTGCAGGGCTTTATGGGGAACTCATGACGCTGAATTATGTTCATCTATAAACATTTATCGGTTTTTTACAACATCCACTCACCCACACAGCGGGCGACTCTTCTTAATCTCAAAAAACTGGGTTCCAGTGTGGTTGTACCTAACACAAACGTTAAGGGCAACAGGGCTTTTAAACACTTTCACAATATGTTTTTCTCTGCAGTGCCACTTTTGTCAGCAACATTAGTATCCATTTAGTTTAGAAACTTAGCCTGACACGCAGGGCCCCGTTTATAACACCTGCTGTGTCGGATGATTAAATGTGCTTAAGGATACTGCAGAGCCTTCATGTAGTTCTGGACGGCCACCAGCCAATCGGGGGCTGACATGGATGGCTTGAAGGTTGGAATGGAGGGAACAGCGTGCTGGGAAACAAAAAAAAAATAAACATTGTTAAATGCTTACAGTAAATTAACATCTGGAAACTTTCAGAACCTCAAAACGATGTTTCAGAACTGATCAGAACCAATCAGATCATAAACTCTAACCAGGACTCTTTAGGTTGTAAACATGTTTGTCATTGACATTTTTTATAAGTCACATAAAATTGTGCTAATTGGACGTCAGTGCTTAACAAAAATGTGAAAAAGAAACAAACATAAAAACAATACAAAGAGAGAAGAGATTAAATTAGATGCAAATTAAATAGTTTATATAACTATTCAGCATTTATAAGAACCAATCAAACAGAATAATGTTACCTCAGACGAGAACTGAAAGGGAAAGAGCAAAGTTGGGTTTTAGGTGGTTAGTAAAGCTGTCTAATATGTGAGTGTTCTTCATTAGCAACAGTAAATCACTCCAGTCCTCCCAAGAGAACCAAACACAGCGAAGCTAAAACTGGTCTAAGATGATCAAACTTTTGCATCCAAGTTGTGGTTTTTAGCAGAACCAGCAAGCAGAGAAGTGAACCTACATTCAAGCTACTTTAAATTCCTTTTACATTATCTAAGCATTAAGAACCGTGTTTGGTAATAATTGACCCTAAATGGGACACATACAACAACAACAGAACAGGGCCCAGGATGGACCCTTGAGGGACTCCAGGGGGAAGTGGAGCTGAAGCTGCAAGCATAAGAATAACAGCACCTGGACTCAACAGTAAGGTTAAAAACTTTTCTCTAGTTTATGTGAGTTCTTTAAATTCACGTCACAGTTGTTCTTTCTACAGCTGAATAAAAAGGAGAAGGGAAGTCTGGGTGTTTTGTGGCCGACCAGATGCCAACAGGAAACCAACACTGCTTTGAAGAAAACTTTCCAAAGATAAAGATCACTGCTGATCCTGCGGCTGGTTCACTTCAACAGGAACCTCTTGTCAGCCGTCACACATGTGAAGAGGCCAGGGATATTTTAGCAGAGTGACTCAGGCTGAAACACAGACCGACGTTTCCTGTGAGTCTCAAACTCAGTAAAAGCTGGACTTGTGATGCACAACAGAAGAGTGAACTGTGAGCACCAGAACTATCACTTCCTGTTTCTTCCTGCTTTCTATTTCAGGCAGGAACAGAGAATGGAAGGGAGAGATAATAGCACTACACTACAATGACTGCATCCTTACTGGGTAAAACACTTTTGTAGGATAACAGCTCCCTGAATCATGCACAGCAGTTATTTAGCCACTTAACTGCTAATTTACTACAGGCAAGTAGACGATTAGCCCGAAAACAGACAGACTAATCAGGCAATCCGTCAGTCAGCAGCTCAGAGGAAGACGATCTGCCAACTGGCCATTCATCTCGTTTGCCGGCCAGCAGCAGCGTATCGTGCTTTTTAACAGCCACATAATCTGGAAGTGAAATCCTCCTCACTGGCTGGACAGCCTGACACGCTGAGGCTCAGAGGGTTCAACAACAGAGCCCTTCTTTATCCTCACTTACAGTGATGACAGCCATCTTTCTCATGTAACGAAAAGTGTTCATCATTTTTTTATCTCTTGTTGTTCATTACATTATATTCAGAGGAGCGAGAAGCTGTAATGTGAGAGCAGAATGAGCATCGATTCACCGCCCGTTTATCCTGGTAATTAATCTGTCTGCTCAGCCAATCTGGAAACTCCTCCTCTGGTTTCTTATCCACCCTTCATCTGACTTCTCTGTTATTACCTCAAACCTTCTCTACAGATTTCCTCCTCTCTTTTGGCCTCCGTCTCCTCCCCACATGTCCACCCTCTGCTGTGACATCCTGTCTCCTGTTCCTCCCTCTCTCCAGCTCTGCACAGACTGTGCAGACATCTGGGAAACGTAAATAAAACGTTTCATGCTAGCTGGAGCTACAAGCTCAATGTGACTCAACGTCAACGTTATTTTTGTAGAAGACAACCTGGAACAGGGCTGAACAGCACCTGAAGTCCATCACACTCCAAGCTGATCATTTCTAAAGTGGATGTGCATTATGGCAACGCAGGAAAATAAATGAGTCAACTGGGTTTAAAGGTCGTCTAGATAACAAAATAAAACATTTTTCTAAACATAGATATAAATGTGCTGAATTACAAATTACTTTAATAACTCTGTATTAATACAGCACACTTGAATACACTAATATCGTCACAAGTTTGATCAAATATGTAAAAGCAACAGAACTTTAATTTGTTCAGTCAGTGCAATTAGGACCATAACAGACAATGAAAAATAAACAATAAAGAAACTAAAAGTGACAAAAACATGTTGGCTACCTTGCAAAAATAAACTGAAACAATCTTTTAGATTTAGACTGAATAGATCTGCCCTTATGAATCAGGCGCTGATATCCGACCTAGAATATTTTTCAATAATTTGACCAATATAGATATTAATATTTGATTGATGCATCTCAGATGTAGGATCCTTTCTAAGATAAGAAGCTGTGACAGAAAACTGCAAAAACATTCAGGGCCGATAAAGTCCAGTTTTTCATGCAGTCATTTGTAACAAGATTCAGCAGAAAATAACCTGAATTTTGACAAGTATGGATCAAAGGAACTGCGAGAGCCTGAAGGTGGAAGAACAGCAAAGCTGAAGGTGATCCTCTTCACTTAGAGAATATCCACATCTCCTACCAGACAAAACTGGATGATAAAAGACAAAGTCGGCTCAGCTCAGCTAACCTCATATCAGCTTCATCATCCTCTCACCTTGAAAAGAACAGACAGTTTCTAACAGCAAGAAAAGCAAAAATGCTGAGGTATAAAACTGAAAGTAGTTTTACTTTCCTATGGAAAATAATAATGTGAGCTCAGTTTACACAACAACAAGAACACATGAAAAACAAAGCAGGAAGAAAAACACCTGGCATCAAAACGAGCAGCACTGAGTAAAGATATGACAAAAGAAAATGAAGGGAAATCTAAAATGTCTCTGATGAGCATTAACACCAAACAAGAGAAAGAAAAGTAAAGAAAATGAACTTCCTCCTTTTACAGTCCATCACCAGCAAAGATAAAATAATCAGAAATAAATTAAATCATTAATGAAAGAAGATGAGAACTTCTGATGAGAAGAATAAATGAATCTGAATGAAACCAGACGGTTGTTCTGCTCCTGACGTTGAGTAGAAAGCAGGAAAACTACAGCCTCTAGTTTGACCAGTTTATTTTCTCTGGTATCTTTAGAAATCTTCTCTCTCATCATAAAAAAAACCCAAAACACAACATTTCCATTAGCTGTAAATAACAGTGCAGACAGCTGACACTCTAAAACACATTTGCTGTGTGAGCATTAAATATTCAAGACAACTAAAGGAGGAGGAACATGGACAGGTCAGGTTTCCTGCTGCCAAGATGTCTTCAGGGTGGGATTTCCCCAGGAATGCTGGAGTGTGTGTGTGTGTGTGTGTGTGTGTGTGTGTGTGTGTGTGTGTGTGTGTGTGTGCGTGCGTGCGTGCGCGTGTGTGTGAGAGACGTATTCATCAGACAGCTGAAGTCGTTTAATTACAGTTAAAAGTTATTGAAAGTTGCATCGTCTCGTTCAAAAGTGCACAAGAGAACTGTAACAATCTGCTTTAAACCAGGCCAACATGGCTGGAGGTCAAACATGGGCCAAAGGACAGTTTCCTGGACTGGATGATGAAATTAAATATTTAGAACCTGAAATATGAAGCAATATATTCTTTCATATTTTATTTCTGAATATCCAACAGTATTTATATTTTGGGGCATCATTTTACTGATTCTTGTTGAATTTCTTTAAAATAAGGTGAAGTTTGCTTGAACCTAAATATTATTGACATTTACTGTGCATTAAACTTTTCTGCAGAACAGAAAACAATAAGAATGCAGCAGTTGTGAAGATATGACAAAAGTAATTTGTCTATAAAATGTTTTGAACATATTCAGGTGAAAAGATAAAATATTTCTTGAAATAGTTTTGGTTTTCAGAATAAATCCCATATATTTTAAAGATGCAAGTTCCAGCTCTTTACTTAAAGGTTTGTGTTTTGGTACGACACTAAATCCTGCAGTAATACCAAACAGATCCAGTGAAATTAGTTTCCCTTCATGCAGTCCAGTTGGTATCCAGAGATTATCCACTACCCAGATCGTATGTGAGGGATTACTCAGCTGCTGTGCCAAGACTGCAAACTGGTCCTGCGGACGGAGAGAGGCAGAGAGTCGGCGACCAAAACACCGGAAAATCAGGAAAACCTTTCCTGCTGGAGGCCATTTTAACAGTCGGCCAGTGGGAACAACTTTACCAACTTTCTTTTTGCTTTAATTTTGGAACTGACAAGCCTGAAAGAAATCGAATGCAGCTTCTTTTAAAAACATTTTCTTCAGTACATGTCATTGTAATAAGAGGAAATCCATCCCTTTATTCTCCCTTTTTCCTCTTTGCCTGAAGGTGAAAATCAGCCCATCTGCTTTTACTGTTCACACAAATCGACACCAATAGCAGAGTGGAGTCAAGCTGCACATTAACAAACCAACTGACACCTCCATTGTTCACCGTACACCAAGACGCTGTGCAGCTGTTTCCCAGCTCCTTTCGTTTACATCCAACACTAAATGCTCTCACTGCCAGCAACAGAGACGGTCAGGACCAATTTACAGAGACAATGGTGGAAAATCTCTGATGTGCCGAACGCTGCAAATAAAAATCTTCTATAGAAAAAAAACATTTGTGACTTCGTAAAGAACAACGTTGTAACTGTCTGATGAATTAAATACAAAATGCAATGTGAAGCATTTGTTAAGCTTTGTCCACATTCCTCCTGCAGCTTATCACACAGTCTGGGAGTTCGGCACCGCCAGGCAACCGGGTCACTAATGACCACATGGGTAATTAGTGGAGTGAAACAACAACAAGCAGATTCCCTCCTCTCTCAGGAAAACAACACGCATTCAGGATAATTACTAATGGGAAACTATGAAGAAATCTGGGCTGTTTTAGTGCATGGGGGGTAAACTGACATAACAAAGATGAATATCATGAAGGCAGGTTTTGTTTTCTCCCTTCAGAAGATTCACAGTTTGAATCCACAGCAAACAAACAGCATTAAGAAGAAAACTAAACGTCACACTTTGTTTAAAAATATGAGAATGTATAATGAAGACAAAAGAAATATTTGAAATGGTTTCACTAACCGATTTAAAGTGGTATCAAGTTAACATGTTCAGAATTGATTCAAGAAGTAATGTAACTAGTAATGACCAGCAGCGGCACACTTACTCTCTGCTCATTTCTATCTTAGTGCTTTTGCCAACATTGAAAACATTTATTCTGTACCCAGAATGCACCACTGTAAAATGACAGCCTGTACACAGTTTAAAACCCACTGATGTCCACTGCTTTCCGACATGAAGCTCTGCTGTGGTCAGTTTGGGGAAATGAGCAGCACAGTTCACAAAACTGAACACATAAACAACTGAAACCATGAGAGAAAGAGCTATCAATGTATGTAATGACAAATTCCAGCCAGATGAGGGCAGTAAATCATGTTATCAACAGGATGTTAGCATTAGCGTTCCCTACGTACCACGCTGATATAGCGCTTTAGCATTTGTGGAACTAATATTTATGGTGAGCGCAACTAACTTTTCATCAGCAGTCCTTACCACTGGTAATGACAGTATGAAAATATAAACATTTTGATAAATTTGCAAACTGATCCCTAATAGTAATAATATATGTGAACGATATTTAACTTATTTCATTTTAAATAATTTTCCAAATCAACAGGAACTTGTTTAAGTAACTTTAACTGGACTGATGAAATATTTCAGCAGTAGAGTGATGAATGTGTGCAGCCTTCTCTAGCCTGCTGCCGTGCTACAGTAAGTCTGCATGTGTGACACAGAATCACACTGAGACAACAACTAATGCCACCTGACAGGCATGGTGCTCCAGTTTAGCACGCTTGTTGTCATGGTAATATGAGGAATAACTGAGCGAGTACTCCTCAGACTGTGGATTAGTGGAACTGTGTGTCAGATCGGGTCGTCGTTATCACTAAGGGTTTCCAGCTGTGAGCACAAGCACAACCATCTCCAGCAGCACCAGAAACCCTGACTCACAAAACCAAGAGAAATTCCTCTCAAGTCGCTGAGAATTCACAGCAGGAGGAGAGAAGAAACACGGAGGAGCGGCAGCAGAGGTCATGTGATGCAGACTGCATCTTATATGCTGACTGAAACTGAATCCTATGTTTCAGACAGGCCTGAATGAGACACACTGAGAGATTTGCTGTTGATCAAACTCAAACATTCTGCCTTTTTATTATTAGTCAATATAACTAAATGCAACCAGGTCACAGTTACAACAGTGAGGACGGTGTTACTGAGGCAGGCAAACCTCACGTATTGAAGTGTTGAAGGAAGAAAACAAAAACTATTTTCTGTTAAATGTCAGTGGTTGGTTCAGGCTGAGAGAACAGGACAGAGCGAGAATTTCAGGAAAGCTGCTCTGTTTGATCCTTTTAAGCCTTCAACCTTGGCCTGTTATGGAACACGGTGGACCGGGAAATGAAAAGTACCAGACAACCTTCTGATTACCTCATAGAACAGTCACAACATCCCCAGGGTGCTGCATGGAGAACATCTTCATAAAGAGCTTTTTACTAAAGAAGGCAGTTCAGTAAATGCTGAACATCTCAGTGCTGCCATGTGACACAGACCCATCCAGAATAGATGCTTTGATAATGACAACAAATATGCCTTAAAAGAAAAAACTGAAGGTCATCCTATTAATTTGTTATATAACAACTAAAAACTGCGGTTAAGTTGTGCAGTTAAAAACAGAAAAAAAACAGTACCAAATGTAGAAGCAGTAAAACTCCAAACCATGAGGTTTCTGACTAGCCGTGTTTTTTTCTCAGGGGAATAAATCATGAACAGAACGCTGATGGCTTACTTTTGGCAGGTTTGCAGCATTCCGTATCCGGTCCACCATCTCCTGCCCCTCAGGATGGACGGCGGCCACATGGGACCACATTCTCTCCCAGGTGACGCTCTCGATGGGGAACCCGTTCCGATTAACGTAGAAGAGAACCCCTCCTTCCTTCTTCTCTTCCTCCTCGGGGGATTTACTGAGGGGGCAGGCGGCGGTCTCCTCCCCAGCGCCGCAGTGGAGCAGGCAGTGTGCACTGCTGCTCTTGGAGCGGCCGCGCCTGTTGAATTTGGCCGATGAGGTGCCGGTCCGGCTCGGGGAGTTGGGTCCCGTCATCGGTCCCAGGAGCACAGCCGATTCTCAGCCAGCTACAGCCGCTTCCTGCTGCGGCTCAGACAGTCCATACTGGCATAGTGAAGGCAGACCTGATGAGGAAGCAAAAACAAAAACATGAGAGATCAGGAGGACATAATCTGGAATATAATCTACATCTATCTTGGTGACGTTTATGAAACACAAATTAAGAATAAGACCCATGCTGATCCATCATGATGGGCAATATCCACCGTATCCCCTACTCCAACATCTCTCTGCCCGGCTTTCTAACCATACTGCCAGTAAAAGCAGATGGATTTGCCTCTTTGCCCATAACATAACATTACTGCATTAAAAAAATAGATATCTTATTGGGATTTATAATATTATAGAGTTCTGAAAAACCTAATTATGTGCTTGCAATGCCGTAATCATGAAAATTAACTGAAGTAAAAGCTTAAAATGTTTCACACTTTTTAAAGTGAATTTGAAATGTTTTCTGGCCAACCATCTAAAAAGATTCAGTTGAGTTTCTGAGGGATTTTGCTGGTGTTTTGAATTCAGTTTGAAGCCCAAAGTATATGTTGATATGTTGATTTATTTAGAAGAAACAGAAATAACTCAAAAAACAAAAAACTTCTTAAATATATTTAGAAGGCAAAATTACCAACTGACCAGAGTATAGTTAATATTTAATGAAAACTGTTATTAAAAACAATTTTGGTGACAAAAGAACATTCTAAAAGCAATGAACTGAATTATATTAAAACCAACGTTTAAAGGAGTTTTCTATGAAGATCTGACTAAATATCCATGTATGTATTATTTCAGTAACAGAAACTGGAACTACGTTGACTTAACGACAGAAAATGCATCCATTGCAAAGCTGCAAGATGACAAAAATACAGAAAAGTTCATTTCTGCAACAGTTTTTCCTTCTTACTTGAACCGAATCCGCGGAAATATCCCAGCCGTTATTAATCCAAGCTGCCGTTCTTTCCTAAAGGGCTCCGACTTCACACCGTCGACGGCCTCCAAGCTTTAAAATACATTTTTACTAAGTATAACCCTCTTTAAGAGGAGGTGGGTTCCATTCATAAAAAAGGCGACCGTGTCCACTCCGGGCTGGAAAGTCTTGTTTTGGACCGAGGCTTTGTAACTTCACCCTTTTTAGAAGTTGTCAAGTTTCCAAGCAGTAACGGTCTTTCGAATGGAATTCCTGTTAGTTTCCTTTCAAAATAAAATCTCGGAGGGCTTTAACTTCTTGTCATGACGTAAAATTGGTTAAAGCTTGCTCGCAAATAAGTTATAAGGAAATAAACATAACGTTATAAATACACATCTCAATTATTATCCACAATACGGTACGGTTAAGAAACGTACCTCTTTTATTCTGAAATTCTCATCCAGAAGTTGAGTTGTTTCCGCTCCTTACTTGACGGCGCTCTTCTATCTTTGGTCTCAGCACACTGCAGGGGCCGCTGCCTTCCACCAGCCCAGTCCTGGGTTACCTCCTCCTCTGTGCATTGCCTTCCGTTAGCAGGCTCTAAACCGCCTCGGTATCCGCTGTTTATTCGGGAAATTTGATTTCATTATGATAAAAGTCCTAATAAGCCTGTCACATAATTAAATCATTTGAGATAACGCAGCTCCTCTAGCGGATACCTGGTGATCTCTTCTGCTCCTCGGATTCCCTGCAGTTGCGAAGCTAGGCGGCTTCTAATTGGTTGAGCTAACAAAGAGGGGCGGGACATACATGGCCGTTTACCAAATTTGGAACCGATGAGACACTTTGATTGGTTGATTTTGTCAACAAGTGAGAAATCTGCAACAAATGTATTTTTTTTACTCCTGGATTATAACTGTTGATTTTGCGTTAGGAGGTTATTGTCTATCTGTTCAAATAAATTAATCTAGTTATCATGAAAAAAAAAAAAAAAAACACACACACACACACACGGAGAGACACATATTTGAAAGCTGGCTCAAAACAAAAGGAAAAAGATGTGCACAGAAAAAATCTTACTGATTTCTTACTCTTTTTATTTCTTATTAAGTATTTCATGGCAAAAACTATTTTGACAGTCATTACCTGACCCGCATTTCCCTCTGGTGGACAAACATTTCCTGTACAGTCACACAAGACAAGATGGATTGTTAATTTGTTTGATAAGTATTTTTATTGTGTTTTAAGACATTTTTAATATAGTTTTACATTTTAAATTGAAATAGTTCATGTATGAAATTGTCCTCAAAGTCCAAACCCTAAAAATAAAGTTAATGTATTGTGTTTTGGTTGCTTTAAAACTCTTATTCCATTTATTTCCTTTTAACTTAACCAAAATACCAGTTTGGTCATTTAACAGAAGCATAGAGGCGGCTTGGATCAGGCGATACTCCTATCCTAACGGCGCTGTAAGTCACTGCTGCATCACTTCCCCAAACCTGTGATGAACACAGTGCAGCAAATAAATCACTGCATATGAACACAATTCCCCACAAATGAGAGATTTATACGAATGCTCTGTGCAGCTTCTTAAAATATTATACGATTTACAGATAACTTACCTGATTGTTGCTCTTCTTTGGGAGGTTAATTGAAGCATAAGAGATGGTTGCATCAGGTTCATCCTACACAAAGACAAGAACCTTAAACAACTGCTTGATATTATTGTAAGTTATTTCCAACATTTAGACATTTTCATTTCCATTTAAAAAAAGAGCAATTCTTTTTTAAGTCTATTCACGAGTGTTTTTGAACATGTACTTTATTCCTAAAAGCTTGATAAAATTGAGGCATTGTCGTCATGAAGCTGACATTTTAGGTAGTTAACAGAGGATAGTTGTGCTGTGGAAACTTACTGGATCCTGGTTCAGTTCTGCAGCAGCCTTAGCAGCTGCAGGGTCAGAGTTCACCCGGGTTTTATTTCCTTCAAAGAGCAAATGCAAAGACATGGTTTAGTATTTATAGTGAACCTATTAATGTCTTCAGTCGGATCTTCTCACCTTTATTTTTCTTCCTTTTCATTAAAAACCCAACAACTAACAGGAAAGCTGCCAAAACGACGACTACGACGACGGACAACCACCACATACCTAAAAATAGGAATAAACATTTTAACTAAATGTTTGATTCAAAAGTCAAATGATGTGAACAAAAATAGATTCCTGACTCACCAGATGGATGATCTGCCTCGTTGTTTTCAGATCTTTTATTTTTCTTCCCTATTTTCAGAAATTTCAATGCATTAAAACATGAAGGCCAAATTTATCAGCTCATTTGATCAAATTAAATTGACAAATTGAGATTTTCATATCACATTAGTTTTCTGACCTGGAGTTTGATCTCTGAAGGGAAACCGCTGCTGCTTCCTTCCTCCAGACTCTGCTACTTCACATTGCAGTGAATTATAACGGCCCGGCTCATAAACATAATGTGAAGTCTTAAAGGTGACGTCAGCAGCACAAGCAGAGTTTTCTGTCTCTAGATCTGGATTATGTTGATCAATACTTTGACCTTTATAAAGCCACTTCACACTGT
>VMRN01000001.1:488467-498978 GCA_010277015.1 Poeciliopsis turrubarensis | reverse complement strand
TTTTTTTTTTTTTTTACAAATTCACTATTAGCACAGTCATATCACTCAGTCCATTAATATCAGCCCAGAATGCAACAGATTGTCTTTTAAAAGAAAAAAAAAAGTGCTTTTGTTATTATTTCTTGTTATTTCTGTTTGATCTGGTTACCTTGTTCACAAGACTTTCAGTCTCTTTGGGTATTCTCAGAAAATATGACAATAGATGCATGTATGGTTGTGACATAAATTCATTCTGCAGCAGAATTAAACAACAAACATGAACAATCAGGTAATTAGACTAATAATATACATTTCTCTTACAGAAAGTGCTTTGATAAAATGTTTAAACTAGGCGGGAAAAAACACAATAACAAAACAAATAGTCAAAACGACAAATATTTGTGGTTGATTGTAACTTTATTGCTTGAATCCAAATACAATTAGATTTCTTTATAAGACAGCAAAATTCAACAGCAGAGTCTGATTATATTTGCAGGCATTAGCACATGGACATTGGGATGCTACTTTAAGTTAACAACTCCCCATTCTGGACAAAAACAAACAAACTTCAGATTGATTAATTGTTTATTGATTCATTAAAAAAAAAATCTCTTTTTTTTTTCCAGCGAATTTCAAGATCTGGCTGGTGTTCACTTTGAGAACTTCAGGATCTCATTTTTTGGTTTTAGCAGATGGTTCTGTTGGGTTCTTCAGGTCATGACCTCTGCAGTCACATAAGTCAGTTTCCATCAGAGTCGGGCTGGATTCAGCCTTAAAGGGGATGTATTTTACAAAATCCACATCCTGCACATTTCCGTACTTCCATTTGAATTTCTACTGCTTCTATAAATAACACCAGCAGTTAAACAAAACACCCACCCAGTTTTGGCAATAGGATTATGTGTTTTGGTGTCTGGATATGATCCATTTCAAAAACCTCTGGAATGTAACTTCACAAATCAGCAACCACTGCTTGTTTCCTAGCAACGCCCTGAAACCTGTCACCTGGCAACCTAATAAGTAAGTAATAAGTTCCAGCATGTTTGGTCAGCTGATTTTACCGCTGTATTTGTTGTGCAATGGCTGCTGGAAAAAACACCTCACCATCCAGAAACTACCTTGTTGGTTGTTAGTTGTGCAGGAAGCTCCACTTCTGCTTTTCAAAGCCTTACTGTTGTATAATTACACATTTGTTTTTCAGCCATTTTTACGTTGAGTGTGAACATTGAGTTATTATAAATCTTGGGAAAGCATTGGGATGCCCCTGAAAACGACGGTGGATGTCTCTGGTGAGTGCACCATCTGGGGTTCCTCTCTGGTCCTGTTGCCACTGCGGCCCGATCTCAGATCACCGGAAGACATTGGCTGGATGGATGGGTTGTTGGTTTTGGCAAAGAAGACAGTGGAGAAGATCACAACGCTGACCTCAGGATCATCCTAAAAAAGAGAGAAAAACTTCATGACTTTCTATACCTTTTTATATTTCCTTTCAAAATTTGATTTCACTACATCAACTCTCCATGTCTGTGAGTCCATTGAGTTTTCATTTTGTATGTTTGTAGACATCAACCACATTAGCTCCAGGCTTTGGTGTCTTTTCCAGCCAAAATCTTGGATATACAAGTTTTACTTTGAGAAATTTGTTTTAGTCCACGGATAATCAATAAACAAAAGATGTTGCTGCAGGAGATGAGGTGGGGAGGGGATGCTCATACTGCCCCCCACAAGATGTTGTCTATATCAGAAACCGTCCTTCTTCTTAATAGACTCTTTTCTGCAGCTTTATTTGACTATTTTGCAAGATATCAGCCAATCCTGCCCCCTTGTGGAGAGTCAAGAGCATGAAACTGCCTCAAGGCCTCTTGTTATGAAGAAGTTAAGCACAAGATATGTAGATTATTTTGTGTTTATTCTTAGTTATGTCTAGCCATATAGCTATATACTTATATATAGATAAAATTAATAAAATCCGCAAACAGGTTAACTTGTGAATACTGTACATTGTGTTATAAACAATTACACTCACCAGGTTTTCATCCACTGGTGCATTATTTCCTTCAAACAGAAAAGGGAAAGCAGTACTTAAGTGTTCACAGTAAAAATACAAATTAATCTGGTTTCAGCTGAATCTTCATACCTTTGTTTTTCTTTGTCTTTATGGAAAAACTGACAGACAACAGGAAAGCTGGTAAAGCAGCTCCAATGACGTACAATCACCACAAACCTAAAAATAGGAATAAACATGTCAGCATCAGCTTTATGTTTACTGGTAACTAACAATAAGGCACATGCAACAATAATGTTCAGTGATGCAAACAACACATTTAGTATTCATCATAAACATTTGAAGGCAAAATTCTGAAAAGTATTTCCTGACTCACCAGATGGATGATCTGCCTCGTTGTTTTTCTTCCCTATTTTCAGAAATTTCAATGCATTAAAACATGAAGGCCAATTTTATCAGCTCATTTGATCAAATTAAATTGACAAATTGAGATTTTCATATCACATTAGTTTTCTGACCTGGAGTTTGATCTCTGAAGGGAAACCGCTGCTGCTTCCTTCCTCCAGACTGTGCTACTTCACATTGCAGTGAATTATAACGGCCCGGCTCATAAACATAATGTGAAGTCTTAAAGGTGACGTCAGCAGCACAAGCAGAGTTTTCTGTCTCTATACTTGCATTATGTTGATCAATACTTTGACCTTTATAAAGCCACTTCACACTGTGTTCACATGGATCATTTGGTATAACAGAACATGTTAGTGTCATCTTCATCGTCTTTCTGTTCACTAACTGTTGGAAGAAAACAAATACCTGAGGTTAGCTGGTGACTGTGCTGAATACTTAGTTAATATTTAGTAAAAGGCTGAGAATATGTACTCACTGTCAACCAGAGACAAAGCGACTGTGTGTAAGGTCTCCTTGTGGTCTGTGTGATGTTGGCAGTAATATGTCCCAACGTCGGCAGCACTGACCCTCTGAATTATCAGAGAGCAGTTTGATGAGACGCTCAGTCTGCCTGCTTTCTCTCTGGCAGCCTGAGTTTGAATAATCTGACCAAACTTGACCAGATCTACTGCCGTTCTCCGACCTGATTTACTGAAGAGCCAGTGGATCCTGAGGCAGTTAATTGGACCCATCATGTTTTCACAGGCCAACAGAACTTCATCTCCTCCTCTCACGATGGCAGATGAAGAACTTTGCTTTGTTACTGCAGAGAAACGCAACGGAATAAAAACAGCTAAAACTAGAAAACACGTTGACGCAACAGGAAATGCAACAATCTCACAGCTATAACAAGAAAACTCACTTCTTTTAGATAAAATACAAAACATACAGCAGTAACGATGATCCTCACCTGTAAACTTGAGTGCCAGAATCAGACATAAAGACAGTTGAACTGATCTGAATTCAGTCATTCTGTTTCTCGACGGTTTGTCTTCTCTCTGCCTCAAGTGTCAGTTCGTTTCCGCTGAGCTGCAGGCCACTTAGCATTTCCTGAGTCTATAGATAATTTCCTTTTTAGTAAAAATGTTCTTCTCCAGTAATTCACGCATCACATCCGTCTGTGTGTCATTTCTTTCTCACACTGGTGTTTATTAAACTCTGATCTGAGGCAGGTTGACTTGTTGCAGGAATCCAGGCTCATTTTCCCTCATCCCTGACTGAGGTTCAGATTATAGAGATGGTTTTAAATTCAAACCTGTTATTCAATTACTTTTTTTTATATATTTCACCAGATGCCAACCTTTAACGCCCCCTTGTGGACAGAGAAGAGTCTAACAGTCCTGGCCAAGAGGCAGCAACAAATACAACGAATCTTCAAAAACAAAAATTTTGATGTCAATAAAATTTCCTTGTCACTTTGCCTGTAACAATAAATCAATTAATTGCATGATAAATTAAAAGAAGCGCAATAATTTCCATTGTCTTTATTGTTTTCTTTTTCTTGTGTCTCCTCTGTTTGAGCTCAACTAGGCCTTTTCTGAAGATCAATTTTATTAGATTGGTTAAATATTAAATTAAATCAATTAAATATTATAGTGTGTGAGATTTTTGTAGAGTCCACATTTCATTTTTTGCCACTCAGTTAATATATTTAAACTTACTGTCAACAACAATCAGACAAACCTGAAAATCTCTTTCCTTCCGACTCTCTGCAGGTGTATAAGCCGACGTCCTGCTTTATACGGAACGCCGTGACGTTCCGCATAACCAGAGCAGTCTGCTGTTAAACTGCTGTTAAACCCAGTTCACCCAGTTTGGTGGACTGGTCACCAATCTGTCCGTCTTCAGCAAGTGTAGCTGTTTTGGAGCCTCGTGCAGTGAAGTAAAACCAGTCTATGCTGTTGCACTGATGCCTGCTGTTAACCTGCAAGGTGGGAATATTCCACTGATCCAGCTGACAGAAATAAAATCACATCATCTCAGTTTTGTTTCCTGCGGAAGGCGATTAGGATCACTGGAAAAAGGTCAGAATTTGCAGAAAAAGTCAGAAATTTGAAAATTAAAGTCAATTTTTTTCTTCTGAAGCTTTAATCCTAATCTGTGTGTTTCTATGTTCCAAATCTTGCCTGACCTTTTCTGAAATTTTCTCACCTGTTGGAGGAAAAACAGAAACAGAGACAGAGACATGCTCCTCCATGTGAACGCAGACATTTCTCCTGACGCCTCTGTGGGAAAATAAATCTGGACTTGGAAACTTTTAAACTGAACTTATGGGATCATTTTCCTTTAATGTGCTGACTTTTTTTCCATATGGGTGTAATTCACTGAAAATCGCGTTGGGGATCTAGTGACTCGTTTATTCTCTCTCTGATGACTCAACCAGATGGCTCCATATGGTGCAGTCCATACGTTTTGATCATTTTCTCTTCAATTTAAGAGGAAGTGAGCAAAAGTAACATTTGGAGACGACGACCATGCAGCTAAAAAAGCAAAACATAAAACAATTTGATTCAAATCAGATTTTGAATTAAATTAAATGAAATTTGAAATTATGATAAATTTGTTATTTATCATAATCTTCATCATTTATCATAAAAGTATCTTACCATAAGCAGTTTTATTCATCGTAGTCTCAATAAATTTCAATTAATTATGCTTTTGAAAGAATGACAATACTTTCAGAAATGCTATTTTTATCATTTTTCTCTATTTTTTCTGTTTTCAGGATACGCAGAAATTTTGACACTTATTTCTTTAACCCAGTATTGAGATTTCTTTTGTCTATGAGATTTGTTAATCAGTGTTATTATGCATTGTGTGCAATACCTTCATCAGCAACAATTGATAAAAACCCAAACTGAGAAAGCAAGCAAACCTGGATGCATGTTGTGTTATTGGACCAATAAAGGAAGAAGTTGTGACGAGTTCTGGAAAAGCTCAACATCCTGTTTCTTTCTATTTAAAGAATCTGTTGAAGAGTTTATTTTATTTTTAAAGTTGTGAGAAATGATCCCTGCTGATCGTTAGGCAGGAAATGACGGAGGAACGTTAATAAAAACATAAACTTTTCTGTTATACTTCAATCATGTTATCTTGCTTCATTCAGCTGCCCAAGGAATTATATTTTGTATTAAATACATATTTTTGATGTAATTATTGTACTTTTTGTTTCAATAAAGTCTTTCTGAGAAACAGTTTATTTGTTTATCTAGTTCCTGATCCTTAGTTTCATTTTTCAGTACCTCTCATCACCACTAGATGTCCTCGTCCAGTTACTCATTAAACATTCAGTTTTCAGTTACTAGAAAAAAATGATTTGGTAATTAAGTGAATTTCGTTGCCAGAGACCCAGACAGCTGAAGTCCTTGAAGCCATATGAGGTAATTCTGTTATTTATCTTTTTTAGAGACTCATTTACTCGTTATTTAAAGTTTCTGTGTTTACTTTGCCAGGAGGTTTGATTTTTTTGTGTTTGGAGTTTTGTGTCCACCATATTGGTGATTTATTTGAACACTTCTGGCAAACTGGAAAACATTGTTGCTTTTCCTTTAATATCAATAGAGCTCTTAACGGTGGGAAAGAGCACACAACTCCAGATTGCGCATATACCCAGATTGCAAAGAGACAAATTGCAGCTGTGAGTTTTTCAGGAAACATCCAAGTAAGAAATAATATTTTGTAACGGTGAACAAGAATTGCATTTAGTAACAAGAAGATAAATCATTTGTTTTTATGTGGATCAGAAGCCGCATGCAGAGTAAAGAGGTTTGTTAGTGTTTTTTCTGTTTTTGTGTTTAAATATCAGTTTTATTTTATTGTCAAGAATGCAACACAAAAAATTCAGTGTAAACTTTCTTAAATCCAACAATTAAATGTAACAAAAGTCAGCAATGAAACAAACATATTATTTTCAAATTCAGTGATAAATTAAAGAAATTTCATTCATGACTGATTAACTTTAATCAGATTATCATAAAACTCTAAAGAAAACGTTGGTGCATTTACAGAGCTTACATGAAATAAAAAAAAAAAGTTTTGATAAATTTAATCAGCATAAAAAAATGATTTTTATTTGAGTATTTCACCTTCAGTTCACTTTTGGTTTAGGATAAATTGACTGTTTTTTAGTTGATTAACTTACATCCATAGTTTTATTCAATTCGTATAACTTCCATATACAACACATGGTTTGTGAAATTTGTATTACTTTACATACTTAATAATTTAATAAATAAACCATCAGTTAATCAGATCAATACAGAAAACACATCATTAATAATCTGCACATTCACACCAACTACCCAACTGAAATAAATCAGCATCCAGTTAATATCTCAATAACAGTTAAACTTCATGATAAATAAGGTTTTGTTTGCAGAAGTGTTTCGTTTGCTGTTCATGTGATTTGCTGACGGTTTGCGCTGAGGCTGTCAGGATCACAGGAACCTGCAGGAGAATCAACCTTCACACAGCTGTAGGTCACAGAGTCGCCCGGCGTCTCATCATCCTTCACGAGAGCACAGAGCAGAAATTAAATCTGAGTTCATCAGCGCGTCAATGTGAGCCTAAAAGAACTCATCAGGAAATAAAAAGGACAAAAGTAACTCATCCCTGAATGATTACTTTATTGTTGATTTTTGTGAAAAAAACTGAAATTTCAAAATGTTCTAACATCTTGCAGGAAAGTGAGTAACAGCAGCCTTCTTCATATTTACTGAACATGAAGCAAGACATCAAATCAACAAAAGTTCAGCAGCAGTTCTGCTTTTCCAGCTCCAAATTTCACCACAGAGCTTAACAGAAGGAAACTTACCCAAGTTTTACTTTTTGCCTTTTCTGTGTGGCAAATGGTGGCGTAGGGCACGTCATCATCAGGGTCAGCCTAGCAAAAAGAAAAACTGTCACTAACTGACACAAAGATTCACAAGGCAACAAAGACAAACCGGAAGATTTCCTGTTAGTTGGCTAAAGTGTTTAGTTTCTCCAGGTCACTGAGTGCAGAATACCTCCTTATTCTAGCATTTATAATTATTGTCCTCCTGCAGCAACAACTAATATTGAGTAAATAAAATTCCTGCAAAACCAAAAATCCAACAGTTTAAATAAAACGGAAACGACTCAGATGGATTTGAGACAGTGACACGTTTTTCACTTCTGTCTTAAAATATGTTTTGTTGATTAAGAAAAATGAGTAAAGTTTATATTATATTGTAAAATGCAATGCCAACATTTTTCTCTCACAGTTTGGTGTGAGGCTATCAAGAAAAAACGAAGCTCAATTTGTGCTTTCAAAACTCTCAAAATCTCCCATTATGCATTTGGAAAGTTCTTCTAAAGAGATGCTACAGAAACTTCAGGACGTTAGTTCCTCCTCCCCCACCTGTTGCTACATTCTGCTGGTGTGTCATCTTTTCCTTTCTTACAGAAACAGAAATGTTTCTGTTTGGAAACTATTTTGGTTGTGAAAAACAAAATCCAAAGCGAGTTCTGGTGTGGAAACCAAACAAACATCATCTTACAGCCTTAATAAATTAACAATGTTTTAAAAATGTAACTGTGAAGCTGCAAGCAGCATGTCTGCTTTTCACATATTTCCAGTCTCGAACTTTTCATTTTTCCTCAAAAACACTCATGTAACACTTATGACAGCAAAGTTAGACAAAGTTATGATATGCAATATCATTTTCTGCATAATTCCTAAAGCAACACTTTAGTTTGAAAACACAGGATTTAACCATTTCAGTCCTGCTGATATTGAACAGCAATGCTGAGGTGAACAGAAGAGACACTACGGTGGCCAAATATGGCCAAACAGCTTTAGATCACTGCTGTCATAACCAGTTTGTGTTTCTGCTGTGAAATCCCCCCAGTGGGCTGCTGTGACAGAACGAGAGCCTGGAGTTCAGGGGAAACATTCTCACCGTGTTTGGACCGCTTCCAGGATTCGTCAGAACCGCAGCAGAGTTCAGGTTTTGCTCCTGTCAAAATGCAAAGAAAAGGCAGCTTAAATCCCCACACAATGAACAATGTGAACTGTGCAGCAAAATGCAAAATGAAATGAATAAACTCACCAAATCCTGAAGAATTATTGATCTTTCCTCTAAAAATGCATGAAGGTACATTTTAGCTCCAACAAACAACTTTCTGAGAACAATTCAGTTCATTTAACGGCAAAGTTTTTTCTGACCTTCCCCTGGTTTCCACAGAGTGATCACCAGAACTGTTACTATCAATGCCACTGAACCAACCGACACGACAACGTATAACCACAGATCTGCAAATACAAGAAGGAAAATAGTCTTAAAAGTACAACTTAAACATGCAATCATTTTTTTTTACTCATGCATTTGATCAGAAACAGAAAATCATTTGCAGCATAAAGTGTAATATAACAGAGATGCGTTACTGAATGGGGTTGTTGAAGTGTTTTTGAATGCAGGCTCTGTTTTGTTAGCTGTTCCTCCTTCTGCATTTGTTATGCTGACGTCATTGCCTGTTAAATTTAAAAGTGCTATTATTGTTTGCTATATTTATATGCATTTTCTCAGTCTTCTCACAGCTCTCTGCAACTCACCGGCAGCCTGAGGGCTGAGGGCAAACAGCTGGTCTCTTTCTGTGGAATCATCCTTCACTTTGCAGGAAAACATCTCTCGATACTTCGGTTTGTTCTTGAGGAAACTTTCAGGAATAACAGCAGTAACTGAACATCTGGATGTCTTGATGATCACGGCGTCCTTCAGAGCTTCCCCCTCATACATCCACTCCACCGTGTGTTTGCACCTTTCATTTGTTGCGACGACGCAGGAAAACGTCACCTGGTCGCCCTCTTCCTTCTCCATTACTGGTGAATATAACAAATGAGATCTACATTCACTCCTGAGGTTTAAATGTTAAAATGATAACACACTTTTAAAAACGTACTTGTTATGAGAAACAGATAAGCATGAGCATTATGACTATGACTGATATGTGAAGTTCTGCAGGTGTAGAAACCAACATCCCCATGAGAAACCTTCTTTATGACCAGAGAGCAATCAGCCGCCACCTCCAGTCTCTCCGTTTGTTCAGAAACTTGTCTGTCTGTAGAGACTGTAACTGATGCATCAGATGAATTACTGAACAGCCAGTTAGTTTTTTCACATGTATCCTGTTCATCTCTCTGGTTATCACAAGGCAGAGTGACATCGTCTCCAACTGGGACAACAAATCTGGGTGAAAACTTTCCTGTGATTTCTGTTGAAAAGGAAAAAAATTATAAATCTTAACTAGAATTAACAAAAATGTTGTGAATTCTGGATAATTTCTTGTTTTCTTACCTGTAAGCTGCAGAACCAGAAGCAGAATTACAAACATTTTAATCCACTCAGGTTCATCCTGTCTCAGCACCAGCAGTTACTTCTTCTGTCATCGACGTCGTTGAACTTGGAGATCCTGAGCCACTTCCTGTGACTTGCAACATGTCGTTTCCTCAAACATACTTAGTTTTGTACATTTCCAAACTTATGTAGGTGGAGCTCATCATTTTTTCAGGTTAAAATCTTATGAGTCAGAGAATTGCTAAAGATTAAAAATAATGAGTTATGCTAACAGTGAATCTGAAAAGTTCACATCAGTTCAGTTAAGACGTATAACAGCAGGTTTTAGAGCAACATGTTGCTCAGATGTTGGACTATGATGAGAAATAAGGTGTTATGAGGAAGAACAACATGACCCCTGATGAACCTTTAATTGACAGAACCAACACTTCCAGTCATACAACTCATTCTGTTCACAGCATAAAGTTTAATAAAACATGAATTAGTTTAAATGGATGTAATGATTCATGTAAGTCTTTAAAACATTTCTGGATCAGTGAATATTTAACTTTTTCCCTGCTTATCTCCAGGTCACAGATTGAGTGTCCCTTAGTTTGAATGAGCTGTAAAACTGGTGAGCAGTTTTACAGCTCATCAGCATGCTGCGCTTCTGCTGTTGCAGAAAAGCAGCCTGCTTTTGCAGAAGCGCAGCCTGCTTGCTGTTGCAGAAGCGCAGCCTGCTGTTGCAGAAGAGCAGCCTGCTGTTGCAGAAGAGCAGCCTGCTG
>VMRN01000001.1:459601-488457 GCA_010277015.1 Poeciliopsis turrubarensis | reverse complement strand
CCTGCTGTTGCAGAAGAGCAGCCTGCTTGCTGTTGCAGAAGAGCAGCATGCTGTTGCAGAAGCGCAGCCTGCTGTTGCAGAAGAGCAGCCTGCTTGCTGTTGCAGAAATTCTGCACTGAAAATGTAAAATGACCTTTCTAATAAACTGTTTAGTGGAGCAGCAGGTCTGCTGCTGGTTCATGCAGCAGGATGTAAAATCAGGACTCAACTCTGACACAGATCAAAGTGCCAGCTGTTAAAGAAATCATTAACTATTTGCATTGTGTAAGTTTCTCCTCCATCTGTCCAGCCGATCTGACCGCATTCTCTGTTAGCTGCTTTCCTTTGCAGCCTCACTCTGAACCTGATCTGGAGTGCTGGACGTTTCAGAGTCATGGGGGTTTTAGATGTTTTCCTCCAGGCCTCCTCCACCTCTTGGTTGGTAGCTCTGGCTGTCCTGCTGCTGGTCTATTTCATTTCCTCCAGCTTTAGCTCTGGAAAACATGGGAAGGAGCCGCCGGGACCGATACCACTTCCTCTGATTGGAAACCTTCTGCAGATTGACCTGAGCAGACCGTACCACACATTCCAGGAGGTAAACGGGTCATTAACGGTTCATTTCTTGCAAATTCAATTAATCCTGCTTATGCAAAGGACTGAAGCTTAATGGAGTCAAGAAAAGCTGAAAAATCTTAAAGATTCGCAGCTAAAACAAGTGGAAGTTTTATTGTTGTCAAAACATAAAGTCTGTGAAAGACACACTAAAGCATCACTTTGTATGACATCCAGCACTAACGAGATGGGTTTAATGCTTTAGCTGATTAATTACTGGGAAAAACTTTGTGCTCAATGCATATTTTCTTCTTTTTCTGCAAATTTCCTTTGAAATAGGATCAAAAATTCTGGCTGAGAACAATAACATGGCCGGTCCAGATGGCTTCCAGTGTTACTGACAAGGAAATCTTCTTTGTCACAGAAAGTTGATGAGTTTCTTTCTGTTTTCAGTTTTCTAAGAAGTATGGGTCGGTCTTCACTGTGTATCTTGGGCCCAAAAAAGTGGTGGTTCTGACCGGATACCAGACGGTGAAGGAGGCTCTGGTTCAGCACGACGAGGAGTTTGGGGACCGGGATTCATTTCAGATTTTACGTGACTTCAACAAAGGGCATGGTGAGGAGAGAAAGCCTTTGGTGACATGTACTTACATCTGTCCAAATCAAATTCAACACCTGAATTTATTTTAGGGGTTTTATGGTCGAACGGTGACTCGTGGAGAGAAATGCGACGCTTTGCTTTGACAAACCTCAGGGACTTTGGGATGGGCAAGAAGGCGTGTGAAGACAAAATAATTGAGGAGTGCCAGCATCTCATTGAGGTTTTTAAGAATTTCAAAGGTAAAACTAATCATTTTTTTAGTCCAGTCGCATGAAAAACATTAGAAATAGTTTCTTTCAGATTAATGTTGCTATTAAGTTGCAAAGACAAACCCATCTCTCTGTGCCAAAGATTGTAGGATGTAGAGATGTAAAAACCAGCTTATTGTTCTTTGCTTGGCTTCGTACAGAAGGTCTGGATCTTTGACTATTGAGAAATGATTCCTTTCTGACAAAATGTTCTTGATGTTCTGAAATATTTAAGTGTAATAAAACAGAAAAAACAGAATAAATCTCTGATTTTTATGCCGCTTTAAGCTTTGACTATTCCCACTTTCTCTCAGGAAAACCTTTTGACACAATGCAGCCAACCAACTACGCCGTCTCCAACATCATCTGCTCCATGATGTACGGCAGCAGATTCGAATACAGTGACCCAGAGTTCACATCAATGGTGGATCGAACCAACAGGAACGTTCAGCTCAGCGGTTCTCTATCCATTCAGGTATTTAATGCAAAGACAGCAACATGCTGGAGAAACCATTAACTTATATGAGAACTTCTTCTTTGGAAGCTTTACAACATGTTTCCACGCCTCTTTAAATGGGCCACCAGGAGGAAGGAGTTCACAGAAATGGCTGTGGCCAATCAGAAGCAGAACTTCGCCCTCTTCAGGCGGTTAAAGGAGACGCTGAACCCGGACATGTGCAGAGGTTTTGTGGACGCCTTTCTGGTTCGCAAGCAGAACCTGGAGGTTTGATTTTTCAGCTGACATTATTTCTCTGGTTGAATCTGCTCACTTTGCCCTTACATCACAGTTTATTGCTACTGTTATTGATATTCCTGTATTTCAATAATATAAAGCAACATGAATATGTTGCTTTATAACTTTCTAATACAACACAAACCATGCATAAAAGAGTTCTATAGTTCAGCACTGACCCAATATGATTTAATTATAATTAATTACCATTGTAATTAAGTAATTATAAGAAAACCTTCTTATAAATAGGAACATGTGGTGATGTGATGCACACAAGGAAACAAAATCTACAGCTGTTTAATTTTTCTGCTGTGGAAATATTTTCACTTTCAGCGCAGAACATGAGATAGAAACTTTTCTTTTTCCAGTGGCAACTCCAAACAAAATACATGTATGCTGTTTTATATTGTATCTTCTACGCCTGGTTTTATTGTAAAGCATTTTTTATTTTATTGTTTTTGCCTGTGGCTGTTAAAGCTGATGACAGGAATGTGCAGAATCATAATTATTTGTCCATCTCCAGGCGTCTGGTAATAAAAACAGCCACTTCCACAATGAGAACCTGCTAATGACAGTCACAAACTTATTCAACGCCGGGACTGAAACAACATCCACCACTCTGAGATGGGGGCTTCTCCTCATGGCCAAATATCCAAAGATACAAGGTAAAACCTTTACCACCAACACAAGAAGAAGAACAAGAAGAAAATGTTTTAACAAAAGTTTATAGTGAAATACTGTTGCTGCTGTGAAGAAGTGGTCAGTGTCTTGTGTTTTCCGTCTCCCAGACCGGGTCCAGGAGGAGCTGAGGAGGGTGATAGGAGATCGGCAGGTTCAGGTTTCAGACAGGAAGAGTCTGCCGTTCACCGACGCCGTGATCCATGAAACCCAAAGACTGGCCAGCATCGTTCCCACTGCGCTGCCTCACAGAACCAGCAGAGACATCATGTTCCACGGTTACTTCATCAAGAAGGTTGGGCTGGAAAACAACCTGAATTTATATCATACCAGGAAAAGCAAGTATGCTAACATAATGATGTCCCATTACACAGTAATTCTGCAGTCAGATTATTTGGTTTCACAGATGTTTTACAGCTCAAAGAAAAGAAGACATTTTTGGTGTTGGAGAAGTGATTGATCTGAAATGTTCAGGTTTGCTGCTCCAGTCTGGAAAACTGTGTGAAAACCTGCAGAATGTCTGTTTATTTGAGGGAAGATGATTTGCAAACAGGAAGTTGGAGCTGCAGATGGGACAGACAGAGAGGACTGAGGACCTCTGGTGGACAAAAAGAGGAATTATGTCTGTTTTCTCTGTACATGCCTGGATACATTTGATGAAATATTTTATTTCAGTAGTAAATTCAGTAACATTTCCTCTGTCAGCCATGGATTGAAGAGCCTGGAATTAGCTTAAACTATTTCCAAAAGACTGAGAAGCGAAATGCAGTTTGTTACTCTTAGCAGATAAAATGTCTCTCTGTTTCCATATTTTGTCTGCTGCAGGGAACCACAGTCTATCCCCTCCTGACCTCCGTCCTGCATGATCCCAGTGAGTGGGAGAAACCCCACAGCTTTCATCCTGCTCACTTTCTGGACAAAGATGGCAAATTTGTAAAGCGTGACGCCTTCCTGCCGTTTTCTGCCGGTATGTGTTGGTTCAGGAGTCTCTCTGCTTTTAGACAGGAAGCATCTTCCGTTTTCATCTTGAACGCTCCTTCAGGTCGCAGGATCTGCCTCGGAGAGAGTTTAGCCAGGATGGAGCTGTTCATCTTCTTCACCACCCTGCTGCAGCACTTCCGCTTCACTCCAGCACCGGGAGTTAGAGAAGACGACCTGGACCTGACGCCACGCGGAGGCATCACTCTCAGCCCGACGACTCATCAACTGTGTGCTGTTTCTCAGATGTGAAGAAGAATCAACAGTTCATGCAAAGCTTTAATTTTTGAATCTTTATGTCAGAGAATGAAAGAGAATTATCTCCCAAAACAGAAACAGAAATTGTTCATGCTTGTTAACTGATGAATAAAAATCATGCAATAAGTCTAAAGAAAAAAAAACGTTGAATGTTTTCTGACATGTGGCTAAACTAAGTTTATCCCATATTGTGATAAACCAGCAACAGATCAGAATCACAAAGAAGAATAAAAATGATGGCTAGGTTTTGAAAAATTTGCAAAGTGTAACAGGAATTTCTTAACCATAAAGTAATTATGTTGTTTACCAGAAGCAATAAAATGATCATTAATGCAACTCTCTCCTTAACCTTCTCCTAAATACCTTTGTCCCACTGCTGATGATCTCAATGCACATATAAAAATGTGCGGGCATCCTTTTTGTTTCTTGGAAAGCTGGAATAATGATGATGAAATATCCAAGAATAAATCAGAAAGATAAACCGACAGACTCTCTTTTTGGTTTGCAGCCTCTTTATGTCAGTCCTGCGTAACATCAACATCTACTGAAATTATGCTTTATATAGCCTAACTAATGAAGGATCTTTAACACTGATCAAAGTGTATTGAACACCAACCACCAATCATACACCAAACGACATGACCGGTCCTGTCATCATATGAACAAATCAATCATTGCGATTGTGTTGGCCTGTCATTGTTTCGGACTGAATATGACCTCACTGTGAAATCAGAATGATAGAGGGCCGGACTGAATCACGGATCATGGCAGCAGCAGAACAGTAGAAGCCCAGATCCACCACACCAGGCTCAGACTGCAAGACAGCATCTCACAGCAGCAGACTGACTTGAAGAAACCCTACAAAACATTAATGGAGGTGAGACTATGAAGGGATACTTTTGTCCACTAAATTCTTTTTCCTTAAACCAATTTTTTTCTTATTTAAGTTCTACAAGAAGTGTGGGCCAGTTTTCACTGTTCATCTGGGTCCTAAAACAGTGGTGGTCCTGGCAGGATGCAGGACAGTGAAGGAGGCGCTGGTTAACCACGACGATGTGTTTGGAGAAAGAGATCCACCACCAATTATGGAAGAACTTAGCCAAGGACACGGTAGGAAAGGAAAACAGAATACACCATAAAATTTGATCAAATGCCTTAGTTTGTGACAAACCTCCGAACTTCTTAGTTATTTGATCTAAATCCCAGGAGTGTTATCTAGCAACGGTGACGTCTGGCGTGAAATGTGACACTTTTCTTTGAGCAACCTGAGGGACTTTGGTATGGGTAGAAAAGTGTGTGAGGACAAAATCAATGAGGAATGTCAGCAGCTCATGGAAGTTATCAAAAATTGTAAATTTTTGATAGCCACCAGAGAAGCTTCATTTGTACCAACAAATAAATTCATTTATTTTTCTCTTGACCCAGGAAACCCTTTTGATGCAACCCAACCAATAACCTACGCAGTCTCTAACATCATCTGCTCCATGATTTATGGAAGCAGATTTGAATATGGTGATCCAGAATTTGAATGAATGATATCTCGAGTGTATGAAATTAATCATCTTTTTGGCTCCCCTTGAGTTCAGGTATGTATCAATCACCGTTCAATTACCCAATAGGAAAAATATACAAGTTGTCTGGTAATAACTTCAATGAATTTTCTGTTACAGTCTTGACTGTTATAATATTGCACAGTATATTATTACTCCTGCCATTGTTGCAATCTTGTTTTTAGCACCTCAACAAATATTTCCAGAACAGGAACATTTAGTTTCTATTAATACTTAGAAACTGTCCTCATTACTTTTACATTACTTGTACCTGAGCGAACTCGTCCTACAGCTTCAAACTCAGGCAGCTCAGTCTTGAGGCATTGATGGTCAAAAGTTATCAAAGGAATTTTCATGTGTCAAATGTGTAGTGTAGAAATGATTTGACCAGAATGTCTTCTTGGCCGCTACAGTTCTACAAAAACATACAAACTAAACTATCAAAACGTTTTGCATAATAATAATAAGACTTCTTAACAGTTTGTTTAAATAGCAGCTTTGTCCATGCTTAGGAAGTCGGGATTACTAACAATCATTTTCATGATAACAACCTTTCTATGACGGTCATGAATCTCATCGTCGCCGGTTCTGAGACAACGACCAAATATCCAGAAATACTCAACCTATAGTAATATCAAATATAATACACATGTACAAGAAAAAAATATTGACATAAAATCATTCTAATATTCTTGTTTGTGGTTCCTGTTTTACCTGTAAGACAAGGTTTAAGACGAGGTGAGGGAAGTCGGAGGAGATCGTCAGGTTCAGGTGGCAGACAGGAGAAACCTGCCCTACACCAACGCTGTGATCCACGAAACACAGAGGATGGCAAATGTTTTGTCCCTGGAGCTTCCTCACAGAACAACTCGAGACATCACGATTCAGGGGTGATGTCAAAAAGGTCAGAGCAAAAAAAATGCAATACAATACAACTCAGTTAAATGTAATAGCTTCCACATACCTGTTGTATAATGGTATAATGGTAACTTTTGTTTGATAACTCAAACAAAAGTTGTAAATATTGATTCAGTTTGTTGATGCGTGATATTAAATTACAATATTGCCACAACTGTTGTATGTACAAAAAAAATGAAATATAATAATATACAAAATATCTGCTTGAGTTTGGTTGAACATGTGGATCTTACAGAAATGTGTGTCAGCATCCAGCATCAGCTCTATTTATCTTTTATGGACTGCAATAATCCATCTTTCATGCATGAAAATAAAAAAAAAAACCAAAAGTTTACAAACTTGAGGATAAGTATCTGAACTCAATCTATTTGCAAAACCGCACTTCTTTCTAAGTGTTCCAACCACATACTGTTAACAACAATATTAGGAAATGCTGCATCTGTCCACTAGGTGGCAGCTGAGCAAAATAAAAACACCTCAGATCATGAATGGTCTAATAAAATACAAATAACTGTTTGTAAAATATGACAACAACAAAACATGTCCTTCTATCTCTCTAAGCAGTTACTACAGACTCCACCAGGAAATGAGCAAAAAACAAAACATTACCTGATCAAAAACTAAAAAAGTTTCCGATGATTCTCTATTATTTGAACTGTATTGATTTTTCATCAATAAAGTTTCCCTGGTTTAAAAACTTGCACCCTATATGTATCCCTGTGATATTTTACAAAACAAATTATGTCCCAAGTTAAAAAGTATCAACTGTGCCCACTTTCCTGTTAATTAACCACCAAACAAAGGCCTGCAGAGCCAATAAAACCTTAAAAAAAACTATCAACTGTAAAACATTTCAGCTCTGTGACCTAAAAGATCTGGATTCAGCTTACAAGGGATGAAAAAACGGTCTGCGCTAAATAAACACCCATGTTGTGCAACAAGAATATCAAAGTTTACTGCAAATCTTTAACCTTGTTGCTCTATTAAACTTTGAACTTAATTAATTATTGTTGGCGAGTTCAGAACAGTTTAAACATGTTTGCATATAAAGCAGCACAACATCCTCAGCCTGGAGAGTTTCTTCCATTTTAAATATTTGTTTTTGCCCTAAACGCAAGTTTTAATATCTGTCAAATTAAGATTTCTTAACCTTAAAGTGATAGAATAACACAATATAAAAAGTTGCACTGTGGGGCCAAATGATGGAGATATGTCATTATGCCGTTTAGAAGAACTAAATATGAACAAGCTGCTCACCTTGCAGTTAAAAGCTGTAAAATGTTGCAACTTCAGGGATCATAAAATGTCTCCAGAAACAGACTATTTAAAAAAAGATTTTTTGTAGTTTGGGTTTAGTTTGGCTCTTTAGAAATGACTGTTTTTCTTACGAAGGTGTAAAACCTGATGCCGTCTAAGATCAAATTTAAACAGAGGGCCGAAAACCTAAACTGTCTGGCTTCAGTGCAGTGGAGCACCAGATCTATCTGCAGGTATCCACTTAACAAATCGTAATATAAATGTATATTTATATATACATATAGGTTCTGAAGATATTTTCTGTGGAAAGAGTCTTAATCACACGTGAGCAATTCATGCGTGTTCTCCATGCAGGAGACATTTTAATGTTGTCTTTACCCAGAAAGACTTTTCCATAAAGTAACTGGAAAAGGAATGTGCATGTATGTTTTTGAAGCGTGTTAAACTTCAGAAAGTCTTCTTTTGGCTCATTTTCCTTTAGTTTCTTAATATGAACAGCTTACTTGGGTTGTTTCTGACAACTATTATGAAATACTGCAAATCATTTTTGGAGGAAAAAACACAATATTCCAAACTGCCTGCTGTGAAGCACAGGCTCCACCTCCACCTGCACCTTGGACTTTGCTTCTAACAACCTCAAATACATGATCAACAGTAAAGCCGGTGCACAGCAGCAGCTGTTAAACGTGTTGCAGTCATGGGAGCGATGGAGGTTTTTCTCCAGTCATTGAGCTCAGTTTCAGTTTTAGGGGCAGTGGTTTTGATCCTCTTTGGGTTTCACTTTATTCTCTCTAAGTCCAGGCCTCAGGGCCACAGACAGGGACCACCAGGACCAAAACCCCTCCCCATCGTTGGCAACCTGCTGCAGCTGGATGTTAAGAGACTTGACCTAGCATTCCTGAAGGTGAGACACAACTGATCTCAACATTCCTCTCAACTGTATTTCATATGTTTTTGCAATTTACCTTCTTTTAAACTATTATATATCTTGTTTTTCTAATCCAGAACAAAATAAAAAAAAGGGCCTCTGTTGCACTAAACCTGATTATGTTAAACTGATGAAGTGGGGCTTTGAGAAGACAGAGCATGAACACAAACAAATACTGAAGCACTGCTAAGGAATAGAAAAGTGAAAAGTTAATGGCTCAGGGTTTCCTGCAGAAAACCTGCTAAGTCTGATGGTAGAGCAGTCCACCAGCAGCCCACCATGTTTCTGTGTTAAAGAAAATAAAATAAACTTCAGCGGTCATTGTAATTTGGAAATAATAGCGTGAGGCTGATGGTACAGAGATGGTGCAACAGGTGAGCTCCCCATCACGCCCAGTTCAATGTGTCTTCTATAAACCTGGCTTAATCTGCCATTACTGTCACTGTTTCTGGTGCATAAAAATATCTTGCAATGCTAAGCCTGAAGTTGCTCCAGGCTTCATGCTGGTGAAGCCTGATGCTAAACAGGTCTTCAAATGTATAAGGTGGAAGAAAGCACAATGTCAAGCAAAGAAAAGATATTTACTGACAAATGAGTTAATTTGCTTTTTTTCCCCCATGCACACCTGACATCATCACAGCTTTCTAAGACGTATGGATCTGTGTTCACTGTCCACATGGGGCCAAAGAAGACAGTGGTCCTGGTAGGGTATAAGGCGGTGAAAGAAGCATTTGTCAGCTATGCTGAGGAGTTTGGAGAACGGGAAGCACCCACCGTGGCTAAAGAAGCAAACCTGCATCATGGTACAGAATCTCTACAAATTCACATCTAGTGAAGTTAGTTTTCTGACTTATTGTATTTAAGTGCTTTAAACAGGTATTGCGTGGGCCAATGGAGACTCCTGGAAGGAAATGCGCCGCTTTGCTTTGACCAACCTGAAGGACTTTGGGATGGGAAAGAAAGTATGTGAGGAGAAAATCGTTGAGGAATGTCACTTCTTCATCCAGAAGTTAAAGGAGTTTAAAGGTAACAGCAGAGAGGAAGAAGATATCATTGTTATTGTTGCAAGATTTCACCATGAGAACTTTAATCTGAGGCATTATAGTTAACTGCTGCTCAGAGTTATTCTTTGTGAAGTAAAACAATTCTCTTAATAGAGTTAATAAAGTGTTGAATAATGCTTTTCTGGTTCCTTTGCTGCAGGTGAAGCTTTTGATTTGTCCCAACATCTGAACTATGCAGTTTGTAATATAATCTGCTCCATGGTCTATGGCAAAAGATTTGAATACGATGATCCAGAGTTCAATGCTATTGTAAATCGAACAAACCAAGCCATTCAACTGTTGGGCTCGCCAGCAATACAGGTGTAATTGGATCGTTTCAAAGCATAAAATCTGTGAATACTGCACTGAACACAAGGCCGAGTGAAGTCACTGTTTGTGTTGTGTCCATCATCAGCTGTACAACATGTTCCCAAAGATTGGCAAACTGGTGTTTTCAGCCAGAAAGAAAATTAGTGATATATTTGCTGCCAATAAACAACATCATCTGATGCTGCTGAACCGTTTGAAAGAGACTCTCAGTCCACAGATGTGCAGAGGAGTTGCAGACGCTTTCCTCATCCGCCAACAGCAACACAAGGTCAGAGTCTTCATTACCTTCCAGAGAAATGTTACATACATTTCTGTGAATTCTCTCAGGATGCTCACAAGCTAATCAACCACTGCTAGTGTTCAGGCCACCTGTTATGAATAATCACAAAATAACATGAAGCCTGAAACCATAAAACCATAAAGAAATAGTTTGTGGTTTCTCACAAACCACAAATGTTTATTGACAACAAACAGGGAAATGTTTCCATATTAATGTAATGATATTCTCTGCATTGAGGACTAGCAGAGCTGTTGACAGCTGGTTGCCATGGCAATGGGGCTGCCTGTGGAGTAAGAGTGAAGCTCAGTGGTTTAAAGTTGTTCTTCACCTGTTTTACTGTTATTTGCTTTTTATTGTGACGCACTGAAGCTGGATTAGCTCCTAAAAGTTCAACGAACAATAAAAACTGGACTAAAAAATAGATTAATTAAATGACAAACATTTTTGCTCAAGCACAAAAATATTTGAACATTTTTCAATGCATCCAATGGTTCATTACTGAACCATTGGATGAGTATAGTTGTGGGCATATTACTCAGTCTGCAGTAATGGAGCGCGTCACTAGCTATAGCTGCTAATAGTCACTGTCTTATCCAGTAATGTATATCACCCTGGATGCATGACTGGCACACATGGCTGCTCCAACCCCGAAGCTCCAACAGAATCGACACCTATGATTTCTCCATAATATGTATCTACAAATCATTCTTAATACACTAATATGTTAGATATTTTACTACAATATTTTATATACCTTCTACTTGAGCTAACCAAATGGGAAAGATCTTTAGGATGACATGCGTTAGCCTTTGACTCCACATCGAACCGTTTTGGTTTTCTAAATATCAGCTGATCTTCTGCAGGAATCTGGGATCACTGACAGTCACTACCACAACGACAACCTGCTGATTACAGTCATGAACCTGTTCTCTGCTGGAACTGAAACGACATCGACTACCCTGAGATGGGCATTCCTGTATATGGCCAAATATCCAAAAATACAAGGTCAGGAATATCTCCTTCTAGATTATGTCAAAATAGAACAATGTGCTACAAATCGTATGGTTTCTGCAAATGAATTAAAGAGTTGTTGTATCCTTGTCATGTACTGACTTTGATCTTTCAGACCAGGTCCAGCAGGAGTTGAGGAGTGTGATTGGAAGTCGCCAAGTTCAGGTTGAGGACAGACAGAACCTGCCTTTCACAGACGCCGTCATCCACGAGACACAGAGAGTGGCCAGCATTGCTCCTTTGGCAATTCCTCACAGGACGAGCAAAGACGTCGTGTTCCAAGGTCATTTTATTGAGAAGGTGAGAAATTCGGCTTGATGGTGGACTATCAACAGTTTTTCCCTGTATTTCAACATATTGCATGTAAATGATGACTGATTTGTGTTTTTTAGGGAACTCCAGTGATTCCGGTTTTAACGTCCGTCCTGCAAGATGAGAGCAAATGGGAGAAACCGTACGTCTTTTATCCAGGCAACTTCCTCAGCAAAGATGGGAAGTTCCTCAAGCGAGATGCCTTCATGCCTTTTTCAGCAGGTTAGCCTGATTATAGTCTCATATAGATCCTTACTCTACAGGCATTGGCTGAGGATCTGTTTCTCATAGGTCGCAGGGTTTGCCTCGGAGAGAGTTTGGCCAGAATGGAGCTTTTCATCTTCTTCGCCACGCTCCTGCAGCACTTCAGATTTTCTCCTCCACCTGGAGTTACAGAGGAAGAACTCAATGTAATTCCACGAGTTGGTGGTACTCTGAGTCCTCAACCTCACACGCTCTGTGTTATCCCTTTAAATTAAGGAGGAGCCTATATGAGGAAAACACCCACTTTGGTCCCACTTTGGAAGAGAAGGAGTTTCAGGAAGGAAGGTTTGTAATGGCAACCTTAAAACTCCAGGGTTAGGGCAAACACAATCTCTTTGCAGATCAAAGCGAGATCTCTCTTTCACCTGTCGTTCGTTTGGGCGACATCAGCGATACAACCTGACATCTCCTCCTGGTGGCAGAGAGAAGGTCTGCTTCTTGCCCTTTGGATTGAAAAACATCCATGGGACTGCACTGGATCCGCCCAGCCAAAGAAATAAACCTGATTTTATTTAGAATTCTGTAGAAGGAAACTTGTAATTACAGGTTCCCTCAGATTACCATCAACAAATCCATGATTTTTTACTTTTGCAAATGATTAAAATATCTATCAATGCAGTAATTGATAAACAGACTAAGAATCAATTCTGCACAAGGTCATGGATATCCAATTCAGTCAAACTACAGAGTATTAATTTATCAAAATAAATGTGTCTTTGCACTGTGTCATAGTACTTGGAATACATACAAAGTCTCAATTTGTCTAATCTCTTCAGGACAGTCGTTGGTCTTTGTTCTACAAAACATGACAGAAATTTATGTGGAAAAATAACTAAAGAAATCAAAATCAAAATGATGAAATGCCTGAGATGTACAGTGATACCTATAAAAATATAATATTGAGAAATATTTTTCAGTTTTTATAATATGTTAAGCCTTTCATTCATCTGAACTCTGTGGCTAATAGCAGCAGATCTGAGGATATTCAGAGACTTTAAAAGTGAGCTGGACTGTCGTTTCTTTCATTGCTTCATGGTTTCTCATAATACTGCATGACATTTAAATAACTTAACTAATCATCTCAAACCCAGTCAGTTGGAGAAAGGAGACGCTGAATGCTGCTTTTAATCGAACTGGTAGATTATCAGAGAATAAGAAAGTAAATGTTACTTTTCAAACTACACCGCTTACTCTATTTTACCACAAAGGGGCAGCAAAGATAATCTTCTTCTAAACTGCAGGTATAGTGGCGAACTCTTTGTTTCAAAAGGAAATGTCAAACACTAGAAAGAAATGCAACATATAAAATTACATTAATGTCTCCCCAGTGTTGGGTTTTATTGTGAAAATGATCTGTATATAGAAATAGGACGGTTTCATTTATTTGTACTTCAAATGCAATCAAGACATAAAATGATGAAAATTAAATCTGTCCATAAATCTGTTACCAATCAGAAAACAGAAGATGATAAATTTTTCATGTTTTGCTGTAATAAAGGTTTAACTCCTGAAGTTTAGCGCGGTGTTGGTGCAGCAGGAAGACGAACGACATTTTTATAGCTCAGAGGAAACATCAGCAAGATGTCTGAAAAAACAAGACAACAGAAAAAAGCATCGTTGACACTTAATCTAGAAGTAAAACTAAAGAGTTCATGATTCACAATTAAACATATCAACTCAGAACTAAGCCTGTGCTGTTCTGCTAAGTTAAGTTCAGCTAAGTTCAAAATAAGTATTTAGAAAATGTTCTGTTCTCAAGGTAAAGTTTATTTCAGAAGAGCACATTTTCCTGGAGCAAAGAATAAACAGTCTTTTATAATTTATACCAGAAGAAATGCTTCCCTTCAAGCCGAAACAGCAACAGCAGAGTTAATGCTAGCAAGATCATTTCCTGTCTGCTCACATGCAAGGCAATCTTCTGCTTCATATCTGAAGATATTTTTGTTGTTTCCTCTTCCTGGAAGAAATATACCTGCAAAAAATAAAAATAAAATCCATCTTATTTGTTTTATTCTATTGACACTTTCTTCTATAAAGATACATAACTTATATATGTTCTAATTGAACAAAGCAGAAAAAAATACACTTACTTTATTGTCTTGTTTTAGAATTGCACCGAACTATTGCAAAATGCTTTTCCCCACACTTTCAGAGATATGAAAGAAGAAGTGCAATATTTCATAATATTCAGTGACCTCAGCTCAGCATTAGTGGCTGACCTGAGACTCGGCCCACAGCCTAAGTTTAGCTTTAGAGGCTCAATGGAGCCATGAACCATCAGGAACCAAAACCTTTTTACTACAAACACGCAAAGAGTTTCAGTTCATTTTACAACAAAAACTCATTCAGCTCTATTCATGCAGAATACAGTCAGTCTGAAATCAGTCTTAATGTCAGTGCATTCATGAAGCTTTATAACTTGCCTGTCTTTAAATTTCCATCCATGCATTATTTCAAAATGTGCTTGTTTTTTGTTGTATTCAGAGACTAAATACTACTCTCTTTTATTAATTGATGCTTATTATGATTTGAGAGCCACTCTATTTACTAATCAATCAATTATTTTCTCATTTATACCAACAAACAAGTCAGAAAAGTTAAATAAAGCATTGTCTTTTTTCATAATAAAGATGCAGAATTCACAATCATTCAAAATTTTATTAAGACAGAGAAAAAACACAGGTATAAAATAAATGTATCTTCTTACATAACTGAGAATATCTTATTGTTAGACAAAAAACATGAAGAATGAAGTTTGTGCAAAAGCTTGACTGAGCTCATAATGCAGACTCAGTTAAAACTTCACAAGTCTTAAGAAAATTCAGAAACGTTTGTCACATTTGCTGGGAAGAGATGCAGAGCATTTTTAAGAACTTTAATACGAGTGAAAGAGATTAAACTGTTTTTGATTGTGTTAGCCACATGCTAATTAACACTTGGTGTTAACCCTTTCTGTAGGACAGATTAATCTTTTGTAATAACCATGTGAGAACGTTCTGCTTTCCACATAATCTGTTTGTGGTGAAAATTGCCCAACCACTTCCACAAAATATCTGCAGAAGCTGTCAGGCTGAGGCAAAAACCCTTCAGCTAACTAGCTAACTAATCACAACAACCATTGTTTGTTTGAGATATTCCAATCTAATGCAGTCACATCCTCCCACTAAATGATGGGATTTCCAGGATGAGCTTCGGTTATTGATCCCCTCATTTGATTAATAAGTAGTTTCCTAACAGCTGCTACTTCTTCTTGAAGAGCAGAAATGCAGCTTTTCTCACTGGGGTTTTTTTTAATGATGAAATCTTAAATGCAAAAAAAAAACATAGTTGCACTTCCTCAATAATAAACTAGACCTACGATACATGGCCATTTAAGAACAAGCACACTGGCCACTTCCTGTTGAGAAGCTTAGTAATGCAACGTCATGATAATTCATGTCATCCTGTCTGGTTTATTCTGGTTTGCTGACTTGACTGTAGAGACTGTCGGGATCGAAGTCCGTCTTCATTTTAGGCTTCACAGCAGAATAAGTGACCGCATCGGGTTGAACTGTGACCTGGACCAAACAAACCACATGATTCACAACATGAACAGAACGTCTTAAAGTAGAATCAGAAAAACAGAAACAAAGCTATATTTGGAGATTTTACTCTTCTAATATTTTTAGTTTTGGTGATGCACCAAAACAAGCCAGTGAAATCCTGTTCTTTGGTGTTGAACTAAAACATCAGCTGAACCACAGAGACCCGCCCACTCTTACCCTGAGAGGGGAGTTTGGAGTAAAATGGCCGATCGATGCGTACGTCAGCGTGGAAGGCAACGCCACCTGAGGACAGGACAAAGTTCAATTTGGTTTAATGCCAGAGAACAATTGGTAATGCTGCACATTATAAGCTTTAAATAAAACCAGATGTTTAAAACTATTACTTGGCATCAAACTATATTATATCATGATATGGCATCTGATTAAATACACTGAGTGGTCAGATGTGAACACATTTTAACGAGACGGTTAAACCATTTTGGTAAAGAAATTTCATTGACAAGAAAACAGAGAATATTTAGAAGATACTCACATTTTGGTGAATTTGATTGTTTGCTTCTCTGACATCTGGAACAGAATTTCAAGAACAACTTTAAGTCAGAACTATTCCTATATTAACATAATTAATCCATGACTTTAAAAGGCAGATAAACAGAATTTTACCTTCCCAAACAGGAATGAGTTTACTGTATTAATTTTAAATTTAGTAAAAAGTTCAAATAAAGCAGAAAGGTTAAATGGACAGGCCTAATAGATAAATCGGCATAAATGTGTAATTTCCTCATTTTCTTTCGGATTTAATATAATAACTTGTATCTTAGAATCTGTTGCCACTTTTTATTTTTCAGTAAAATGAAAGCTTGACTGATGCATCTCTACGAACAATCATGAACCTGAGCAACGATTTAGATCCAGGTCTTTATTACATGTTTTTAAAATTAATTAGAGTTTAAATCTTGTATTAAACTCTTTACATGTCTTATTTTTGTATTCATACAAACTTTTATCTTTAGCAGGAATATCAGCCAATGACAAAAATTCATGCACATGGTTCACATAACTGTGTGATATTCCTCTTATGCTGATCTGTGTGTTTATTATTTACCAAAGACGTTCATGAGCACTGAAGTTATAAATGGAGCTGGAAAAATTCAACAGGACACGACCCATGACTAACTCTGATGACTGAGATGTTTAAAGCTCATTTGTTTTCAAAAAGTAAATGACTTCATTTCATGAAGCATCTCATCTAGTAACAGCAACAACAACAAAAATAGTGAAACTATGTGGATAAAACCTGATTTGTGGTTCTTAGGCTCGTCTGACTGCTTGGTTCTCCTTCTTCTGCTGACGAGAACAGCAGCGATGGCAGCCAGCAGCAGCAGCAGCCCCACTGCCAGCACCGGTCCAATGATGTAGATCGGATCCATCTGAGTCTGATCTGAGCTCACAAGAGCAAATAAACAACAGCTGAATGTAATTCTTTTAAAAAAAATCTCTGTGTTGCCTTTTATTTCATCCTTATTTGCGTTTTACCTGTAGATGAAGGTGTGTAATGAGTTTCTATCTTCATTCTGTTTCCCTCAAAGAACTGGCAGGTGTATCTGTTATTCAGAGGCTTCACAGTCAGAGAGGAAACGCACCGGATATGTGGACTGCTCTTCTGGTCGGTGACATCTTCACCAACTAGTTCAGTTCCTGAGTCATTCACCCAGACGAGTCTGATATCTGAACATCTGGTGGTTAAATATCTCCACAGAGAACATTGTAGATTTATATTTCCATCCTTTGTTGCAACACCAGCTGGTGGAGATGGAGAGACTGAAATGAAACGAGAAAGAAAACTGACATCTCAGATTAAATAACTTTTTACTCCAGTGAAGACATTTATCACTTCATGATTATTTTGTTAGAGCACTATTGAAAGAGACAGAGGATTCATATTACTGGCTGGCTGTCATTTACAACAGCTCTACACATTAAAATGACATTCAGAGGAATAAGTACAACACTTACTGGATAAAATATTCAGATGCACCAGGCTGTCCTTGCTGCTTCTTCCCCGGCAGGCGTAACGTCCAGCATCCTCAGGAATGATGTTCTTTATGATCAGAGAGCAGTCAGTGTCCAAACTCAGCCTGGCAGCATTAACTGACTTCTGGTTAATATTTCCATCTGTGACTTTGACTTCAGTTAAGCTGTTAACAATGTCGTTATAAAGCCATCTAACACTGCGGCACGATGAAGAAGATGGACCAGCACAAGGTAAAACAACTTCATCTCCAACTGTGTGATAGAAATCAGGTTCACTTCCACTGATACCTTTAAAAGAAAAAAACAAAATCTTAACAATTTTATGCTTAAATCAGCTGAAAACAGCAATGAACAAAAGAGGAAAAATAAATGAGTCAGCAAATCAAATGTTTTAGTTGTACTTTATTTTCATTTCAGAACTTCTTCAGACATCTAAAATATTTTAAGTCTAATTCCAAGATAGTTTTCATTTCATAAAATATAATTGACCTTCATATCACAAACCCTTAAAAAGTTAACTGATGTTCTTTTGAAAATGCTTTCTAAAGCTATTCATCAACATTTTAAAAAAATTTAAATGTTTACCTTCCAACTGCAGCACAAAGAGCAGAAATATCTCCAGTTTGGCCATTTCCTGCCAGTCCAGCCGCCGCCAGACGTTGTTCAACTCGCTCAGCCTCAGAGTGAAGACGATGCAACTTCCTTCTTGGAGTTTCATTCAGAACGAAGCAACACCCACCATGCATGACGTCGTTTGGTTTCCATGCCATTAGCTCATCCTTTTTCACAAAACAAGATGAAGACCAGATTTCTAAAAACAAATTTATGTTAATATAAAACACAAACAACGATCCAAAGGCATTATTTTGCTTTTTGTCACTTACCCTGTATTACAGGAAGTCTTAAAACATAAATAAATTCAATGTTCTGATGAAAGAGGAAGAGCAAAGTGTTGTGATGTCTCGGATTAGCCAACAGCTTTTACCAGCAAAACCAGCATCCGCCGCGTTTTCAGCTGAATGATACCAGCTACACACCATTATTAATGGTGGGTAAAAACTTCCTTCAGGTTTTTAAGCTGCTGTTTAACTGTTAAGTTTTCTCCTGCAGTGGCTCAAATGATGGCGTCCATTAACTCAAGGAACATGGAGGTAAAGAAAAGTCTAAATAAAACAAAAACTAAAAAAAAAATCAAAGGCGGAGCTTCGACCAGAGGTGGAACCAAGGCACTGTTTTCAAAGTCTCAAGTAAAGACGATCAAATCAAGTCAAGTCCCGAGTCAGGAGGAGTTTCAAGTCCTTTCGAATCGTGTGGGTTTTTTTTTAACAATGTTCCAATTAGGCTAAATGTAAATAATAATCAATGTGTTCTTTTTAAAATCAAACACACACTGGACTCATTGCAAATAAACACAGTGGTTTTAATTTGGACGTGATGGTAAAATAAATTTCACGTCTCAGAATTGATAAAAACATGTTGCCTGAATCAAACGTGCCAGAATCACTAACCAAGACACAAAATAACACGTTGCATTACCATCCAGAAACATTCAGAACAAGCCCAAAATGGATTTTGCATTTGACTGGTGTAAATTAAAGTAATGCCACACCTTCCCAAACACACAAAGAAAGAAGAGTGCAGCGCAAGAGAGCCAGAGCCGAACTTCTGAAGGACCTGCATTTGTGCTCTCAACATTTTTCTCCAGAAGACTTTGAGTCATTTGTACGAGCAAAACAAATGCTGTGTCAAGAGTCTTTATCCACAAAGCACCGAAACCTTGCTGCCACCAGCCAGAGCGCGAAAACACTTGGCAAAACATCAGACTGGCAGGAAGTTATTTTAAATGCTAACAGAGCTAATTGCTACTGCTGCCGATACCAAATATAAAAACCACCGATTGGACCGACACCAGATCCAACACAGAGCCTCAGATGCAGGGATAAACATCAGACATGCTGTGCTGGAAACTCTTTTAAATGCTAACAGAGCTCTGCAGTAGCAGTTCACCCGGCACCACTGCCGCCCCGTTTACGTCCAGTAAGACCAGAACCTAAACAGCTGTTACTGGACCAGACACAGAGATACAGAACTACTGACAACAGCACACAGTGCGACCAGAGATAATGTCATTCATTGCTTCGGCCAAGTCTGTCCTCTTCCTCCACTTGGTCCTCCTCATCTTCACGATAAAGGCAATTATTTAGTTTTATTTTATGAGATAATGACTAAAAATGACATTTAACAGCCTGGATCATCGGCCAGTCTGCACAAGAAGAATCAAAGTTTTTAGAAAAAACAAGTCAAGATAACATTTTATAAAAGCATCATAGTATCATTGATTAGTTTGTGGTACCAATATTTTCTCTGTTAATAAGATCTTGAAGTTTCATTGAAAATAGGTCTTCATTTTACTGATATTAGATTTATCTGTTACCTATTCCTTAATCAATTTCATCTGGAAACAAGTGAAAACAAAAAGACACTCATACATATAGAAGCAATATCAAAATAAAGCATTTTTAATAAACTGTAACTGATGTGATGGAGCTCAGTGGCGAGCGGCGGCAGCAGAACGTTCTCCATCATTTTCATAAATCGCTGCGTCGTCATCAGCAGCAAAACGGACCTGAGAGAAAAACAGACATCAACCAAAATAGAAACAGAAACAAAATGAACGTTTAAAGATATTTCAAGGTAAAGGCTAAAAAGGGAAAAGCTTTAATTCAATACAGTTTACATAATGTTTGTAATCTATAATCTATATATTAAAGGTCTATGAATGTATTTTTCATGATTGTTTCTCTTACATTAATGTCTTTCTGAGGCTTTATTCTTCCTGCAGTGGAAAACAGAATAAAGTGATTAAAGTAGGAACTGTGCAAATCGTCTCCACTGCAGCTGAGTTTCCTCACCTCTGGTTCTGATGATACCAACAGAGACTCCAACCATCAGGATCAGTGCTGTGATCTTCAGAGTGGACATGATGAAGCTCAGAGGAGATGAGGCGGGGGGGCCTGAGGAGGAGACGGAGCAACAACCTGATGTTTGGTTGACGAGTCTCAGTGGAGGAAGAAGCTGAACTTCTGCACATTAATTCAGCTTAAAAACACATCCTGACGTCTGCTAAGCTAAAACATGTAGATGCAGCTGGATTCCTTCAATACTTAAAGACAATCAAAGTCCCTTACCTGTAGATGAAGGTGTGTAATGAGTTTCTATCTTCATTCTGTTTCCCTCAAAGAACTGGCAGGTGTATGTGTTATTCAGAGGCTTCACAGTCAGAGAGGAAACGCACCGGATATGTGGACTGCTCTTCTGGTCGGTGACATCTTCACCAACTAGTTCAGTTCCTGAGTTATTCACCCAGACGAGTCTGATATCTGAACATCTGGTGGTTAAATATCTCCACAGAGAACATTGTAGATTTATATTTCCATCCTTTGTTGCAACACCATCTGCTGGTGGAGATGGAGAGACTGAAATGAAACGAGGTGGCAGAATATATATCATATATCAAGAGATATTTGAGAATCACTTTTTACTTCATGACTATTCTGTTGAAGTATTATAATTTTAAAAAAGTAAAAAAAAAAAACCCGGGTTGAGAGGGTTCTTCATACACACTGATGAGTTTTATTTCAAAATGAGCAAAAAATGTAACTAAGCAACACTTACTGGATAAAATATTCAGATGCACCAGGCTGTCCTCGCTGCTTCTTCCCCGGCAGGCGTAACGTCCAGCATCCTCAGGAATGATGTTCTTTATGATCAGAGAGCAGTCAGTGTCCAAACTCAGCCTGGCAGCATTAACTGACTTCTGGTTAATATTTCCAACTGTGACTTTGACTTCAGTTAAACTGCTAGGAATGTCGTTATACAGCCATCTAACACTGTGGCACGATGAAGGAGATGGACCAGCACAAGGTAAAACAGCTTCATCTCCAACTGTGTGATAGAAATTAGGTTCATTTCCACTGATACCTTTAAAAGAAAAAGACAAAATCTGAACAGTTTTATGCTGAAAACAGTGAAGTTTGATTCATATTCTGTGTACTTTATTTTTACTCAACATAAAATATCTATTTTATGTAATTTTTATTTTAATATACAACTGATGTGGCTCTGAAAATCCTTTCTAAGGCTATTAATAAAAACATTTCAGAAAAGTTAAATGTTCACCTTCCAACTGCAGCACAAAGAGCAGAAATATCTCCAGTTTGGCCATTTCCTGCCAGTCCAGCCGCCGCCAGTCGTTGTTCAACTCGCTCAGCCTCAGAGTGAAGACGATGCAACTTCCTTCTTTAAGTCTCATTATAAATAAAGCGTCATGCATGACGTCATTTGGTTTCCATACCGTTTAAACAGGACATAGAGTTTTTTTCCCGAGCAAATTTGTTAACAGACATTAAACACAAGCTTTTCATCACTAGCTGTAGCAGAAAGTCTGAAAATGTAAAATGATTCAATCTTCCATTGAGAGAGGAAATCTAATGCATTGTAACGTCCTGCAGCTCCAGTTTATCACCTGATTTATCAGAATAATCTGAATCAGAATAACAGTAAAAGTGTAATAATTGTGTAAAGCATCTCATCTACCTGCACAGATGATCACTATGGTGAGACAACGTTCACTGACAAAAGAAAACAAAGCGGCAACTTTAAATTGAGTTAATTTGTCACATGTGATCAAATTAATGTAGTCAAACTTACTTTATTTGTGTTTATGTGACAACTTAATATATTAGAGCCTTTGGGGTGTTTGCTATAATTTAGAAATGAGCTCTGGTGTCTCAGAGTCAGAGGAATAGAAACTGCAGACACTAATGTGCAATAGTTATATGTAAATATAGATTTCCTTTGACAAAATGTAGCAAAATGACTCGATGGAAAACTCACATTTATTTTGAAATTACTCGACCTTTTGGCCTTTTTCTAGAAAAAAGGACAAGATACAGAAAGTCACACTAACTGTGTCATAGAAGAAATATTCACCTCATTCTTTTTGGATTTTTTTATATCAATAAGGATTGTTTTTTTGTTTTTACATTGGGGATTTTTTGTTGTTGTTTCTTTAAGAGAGCCAGTTTTGTCATTTCCTTCATGTCACTGGTTTAATTAAAGCAGCAGTTGTTCTTCCCCCTGTTTGCAACTTATTCTCATTCGAAGACAGCTCTGTTCTAAACAAATCAGTCCACAAGTCTACATTGAAGGAGTTTTTTTTGTGTGTTTCAATAGGTTGTTTCTCATCACAGGGTCAGACGTCTCATGTGGGGAACCCCAGGGTTCAGTCCGCAGACCCCTCTTATTTTACATCTGTATGCTATCTAATAGCTCAGGTTAGAACGGGAAATAAGATTAACAATCGATGCAAAGCTCTACATAACAATGTCACCAGGTGACCTTTGAACCCATCCAAGCACTGAATGGATAAATGTGTGGATGTGTCACAACATTCTCCAACTGAACAGAAACAAAAATGAAGTTATTATCTTTGGACCCAAAGATCTTCAACGATCTCGACTCAACGCACATCTTCAGTTATTACAGCTGGAAACTAGAGATCAGGATGAACTTCGACCTGAACCTCTGACCTGTTTCAATTGTTTACTGTGTCGATGACTTTGTATGTTTGTGTTTTTATGATAGAAAATAATTTGAAATGCCTGAAAGATGCTATCCATATAAACTTGATTGATCAATCAGTCAATCGGTTGATTGATTAGAGTCAAAGCCTGATGTGATGAAGGTCAGTGACTGACAGGAGAAGAACAGACTCCAATATTTTCAGTGATTCGTCTCTGCAGCAAAATGAACCTGAGATAAAAGAAAAAGATCCTGAAAAAAAACAGAAATAATGTTCTGGGATTTTAACTGAACAAACGACACATTTTAATATTTGAATAAAGTCTGGAAATGTTTGACCCAAATACTGTGTATTTTTACTGTATTTGACTGACATGTTTTGGTCGATGGTTTCCAGCAGTGGAGCTCAAACATGGAAAATGATGGATGTGTTATTAACCTGAGGATGCAGAGGTGAAGCGAAGCTCTGCTTTGACCTCGTCTTCCTGAACAAACTGACAGGTTCAGGAGTTTTGAGGACTGAAAAGTTTCAGCCAGAGAAAGCTGCCCTCTGGGGATGAGAAGTCGTCAATGCAGTGGACACCAGAGAGAAGCTCAGATCAGAGATGTTTGTGACAAAAATCAGTTTTCAAAATGACAAAAAGCTCCTGAATCTGAGAATAGAGTCTCATCAGAAGAAAAACTATTCATTTTACTCCACACAATAAATAAGAAGAGGTCCAAACCAACACAGGTGGAACCTGCATAATGCAACCATGAGGAGGAAATGGAAGTGAATCAATCCTCATACTGACCAGGCATGTGGCGACAGTGGAGAGGAAAAACTCTCCTTTAACAGGAAGAAACCTCCAGCAGAACCAGAACCGACCATCTGCTGAGACCGAAGTGCCTCCATTTCCTCTTTGTGGTCGAGTTTCTGTGGAAGATCTGAAGTCTTTCTGATATGAATCTGTTTAAAACCCAAAACCTGCTGCTGGTTTTGCAACATCAGCAAAACCAGCAGAACCAGAAGAACCAGATAAAAACACATTTAAATACAAACAAAAAAATAGTCTTTGGAATAAAATACACATTTACCTTGTCTTACAGATCCGCAGTAAACATGAGGAGTGAGTAAATAAATAACTTTCACACACAGATGTGACGTCCTTTAACGTGGCGAAGAAACCAGAGAACCATACTGGTTTCCATGAACCACCAGACTGAGGTCCCAGTGGAAAGACATGAGTCAGTAAATTCATCTCATCTTGATGAATTTACTAAGTTCTGACACAATAACACAAAACAAACCATTCCCTTAAGTTCACTTCAGTTTACTTCCAGTTATGCAATAAAACTAACTTTATTTTCTTTGCATATAAAATATTTAAAGTCAGTGAAGGTTCAGAAATGAATCCTTTAAATCTTTTCAAGGATCCAAAGCAGAAATGCTACAATGTTTTGCTACAAGTTAAAATGAACATTTTCCAAAGAGAGTAAATTAACAGATTGAAAGTGTAAATTGATGACATGTTTCATCAGCTGCTTTATCATAAGAAAGAAAGTTAATGAGATTTTTCTATATATATATTTCAGATTCTAACCAGTGTAAAAACATCATATGTTGTAACCACTGGAGGAAAACGCCTGGCGGCTGAAACAATAAACTGAATAAACCTTCATCAGTGATCCATTCATTTCTGTTTTGAGCGATAAATCCTGTTATTGAAAAGGTAAAACTACACAACAGTAAAGTCAGACATGTTTGAATCTGTCCTGTCATCAAAGCCTCTCAGCTGGATGTCATCAGAAAAGTTTCCTTTCAAATGATGCGTTCAAAACTGCAGGACATCAGAGTGACACACTTCCCAATAATGAGAGGAAATACAGGAGGAATAAAACTGTTACTCTTAATATAGGATTACTGTTACAAGTTTGTAAATATCAACTTATTTAACCATGAATATAATTTACCAACAATGAATACCTGATATATTTCAGTCTTACCACTAGGGGGCAGCAAAATAAACTTGATGCTATTAGAAATGTGCCGAGCCAATGATGTTCTGCTGGTTGTAATGGTTGAAGTGGACAAAGTCAGGTTTACAATGTTTATAGTTTGTACTATTACATATAAATGCACCATAAAGCCTCTAATCACTGAAAACAAAGAGTTTACAGTTCAGCAAGATCACCAATCAAAGAGTTGCAAAGCAAAATGTGACCAAAGAATGTTTTATTTTCCACTTTCATACATAATAGCAATTTCAAAATAGGTTTTACATAGCTGCTCAAAACAATGCACAACACTAACAGAAACACAAAACAATATTAACTGAATATCTGGTTTAAAAGATGAGCTTTTAGCTGCTTATAAAAAGAAACAACAGAGTCCAGATGCCTGAGACTCTGAGGGAGACGATCAGTCCGTTTCCACGCTGATCTGTGATCCAGAACCAGGATCTTTAAACTCAAGCTTTGCTGAAACATTCAAAACAATCTGCTGTATAAACTCAAGAGAGCTAAATAATAATAATAAAAAAAACATTTTAGATAAATCCAGAAATAAAAAAGTGAAAATGCGCTTTGAGTTTGTTGTATTTTATACAATAAAGGTGGATTTAAATGATCAAGTCAACAGTTTCCTTGAATATTTGCAGCTCTGCTTGTGGACATTAATGCATCATTTACTGCATATTCATGCTGCTTCTCTTCAGTTCAGTATTTACAGTCCACATATTTTACAAACATAAAACTTTATCACATAACATTTCCACTAAGAAATAATTATGATCATTTAAAACAACAGAAAACGTCCCAAACTTGATATAAACTAAATCTTTGCTGTCGCTGAAACCCAACAACTCACTTCCTGTAAAGCGGTTCATTAACGTCTCACTTCCTGTTTCTTCATTTTGGCTCAGTCAGGAAGCTGTAGAGGTCGCTGGGATCGATGTCCGCCTCGGACTTGTTTTTAGTCCTCACAGCAGAATAAGTCACAGTTTCTTCATCTGTTTTGACCTGCAGCACAAAAAACAAACCGTTTCTGGTCCAAATGAAAGAATTTCCACTTGTAGATATTTGGTTGTTGAAAGGCGTCACATTAAAATACTCTCACTATTTTTTTCTCTTTAAACATGTTATTTAGTTATGTAGTGTATTTTTATAGCAGAACTTTGTTTTTCTCAGTTTCTGTCATATTGTGTCCAGAGTTCATCACCGAGGAAAACGTCAGATTTCCTCCCAACAAACTTGCTCAGTTGGCGTCTCATCAAGCTTCAGGGAAAAAAGTCTAACTGAGACGTGGATAACTGCATTAGACATAAACATGGATTATTTTCATTTAGTCTGGGCCAACAGAACCAGGAGGAACCAGGAAGTGAGGAGGGGAGTGATGGATGGTGAAGCCAGAATTAGAACATGGAAAGTATCGATTCTTTTGCAAACATTGGTTTAAGCTTCACCTTCCACCTTTAAATGTTTCCAGGTTAGAGATACAGGAGCTTCATGTAACAGTAATTTTTGTACAAGAGTGTTTTGAAAAGTAAACACGTTTTCACCACAGATTATCACTGCTGATGCGAGGAGCCGCCATATTGAAACGCTTCTTGTTTTCTGATATGCAAGGAGCGAAACTGTAATCAGACTATAATACATTTAATAATGTCATGTAAACAGAGGATTTCAGTCAGTCTTCGACCTGCAGCTTAGACTGGATTCGTTTCATTCAGATGTTTTATGAAATCAAATTTAAAATGAGACAATTATAAGATTGCAAAGCTCATTGGGTCTCTCACCTTTATCTTCTCGGAGGGTTTGGAGTGGCTGACAGCAGCATAGGTCAGGTAGGCCTGCAGCTCATCCTGAGAACAAACAGTTTGCATTTATTTACTGTTGCATAGAAACAATCTGCACCTGTGGAACCACAGAAACGCTTCTGTCCTGCTGGGTTTGTCCATTTCACTCATTTTATTTACCCAGGAAGAGACAACGACACCCTCTGAGATGCAACATGTCTTCTGCTAAGGAGTCTACAAAGTAAAAGTTGTCCATGAAGTTTGATCGACTTCCAAAAGAAACATCAGATTTTCTTCCATTACTTGTTAGTTGCAGCTAAATGTCTTGATTTAAAACTGTTTCTTTCTCTGACAAGTTTAGAAAACAGAAATAATCTGCAATCATTTCCTGTCGCTTTAAATTTCCTGAGAGCTGAAGATGTTGCAGAAATGTCACAACTGTTTTCATGTGCAAAAATAACCCAGTTTTCCACCCACTGAGTGATTTGATGTTTGTGTCGATACTCACATATTGATGATTTTCAGTGGCTGCATCTTGATTTTCTGAATCAAAAGAAAATAAATCACAATCATTTCTATAAAAATGTTTTAGTGACCATATCAAACTTCTGCTTATTTTTAACCAATACTGGTTCACTGCACTGTGGTAACCACGGAAACAGTTCTTCCTCATTCTGAGAAACGTCTTTCACAGAGTCAGGAACAGAAATGAAACTAAAAATAACTGCAGCTCTTTGCTGAAACTGACCCAGAAGACAAAAAGTTAGTTTCCCTCTGAATGCAGAAAATGCAGCATCAGGCTCAAACCTTTCTGTTCGTTACGTCCTGCACACATTTAACTCCTGGAGGAAAGAGCTCAGAACAGGAAGTTCAGCTCAGCGCTGTGTGCAGCTTCACAAAGTCCAACCACAGTTTGGTTAGACTTTGACTATGCCATCCTGACACTTGCTTCCGTGTGGCCAACATAGAGCCCATGTAATCCACGTCTGCATTTACAGCTCATGATCTACTTGTGCTGATCAAAACAATTTCAAAGATTTAGTTTGCTCTCTTTTATATTTTTGCAGTTTTAGAATAACTTTGTATGCAAAGACAGCAGTTTTATCTGATTGTGTAAGATGAAAGCTGCAGGCTGGTTGGTTGATCCAGACTGTTTCAGACGTTTTGTTAAGAGATGCATTGATTTATCAGCCAGTCGATTTTTCTGTGTCAATTTCCTTCATTTTGGGAGATCAGTGATCGGCCGATTTTTACATGTGAAGCTGATCTTATCCACCGTAGCTTTGGCAAAGGGCTAAAGGTCAGCTACTGTGCTTTTCTTTCCTCCCATGAGAAACATTTGACAAACCAGCCGTCTGCACATTTTCCATTAACAATAGTCGCCCCATTGTTCCCAATTCAGCAACTTTCTTGATATATTGAGCAACATTAAAGACAAATTAATGATATCGGCCAAAATCGGAATCATTAAGTTCGGCTTTTTGAAAGATTGGTAATCAGCAATTGGTCAGATAGTGCAATTTCATAGAATGATGAAGTAACTATGTTGACTTGTTACAAAAATACTGAATGTATCAAATACGACAGAAAAGAAAATTGACTTTATAATTTAATGCCTTCAAATTGGGGCTCTGTCTCTTTAAAACTTCGCCTTCAGGAAGTCATGACAACATGGCTCCTCTGTTCATCATTTATTTTAATTCTTCATTTCAAGTTCTTTCATGTTAAAGACATGTTTTGATAATTGAGTAAATTTGCATAAACTCAGTACCTGTTGTGGTTTTGTGATCCTCTTTATTTCTGGTTTTCCTGTGTTTGATGAAAACAGCAGCAGCAACAACCAGCAGCAGCAGCAGAACGCCGATCACCGATCCAACGAGGATGATGATGGTGGAGCTGATGTCACCAGCTAAAAGATTCAGATTACCAATCATCCAATTCATCAGAATGATCTGATCGCACATTTTTATTTAAATGTTCTTTTCATAAGATGACATC
>VMRN01000001.1:419845-449601 GCA_010277015.1 Poeciliopsis turrubarensis | reverse complement strand
ACCAGCCACTGTTTACACTACATATCCCAGAATGCTCTGCTGGTGAGCTAGCCATATCTCAAGACCCACATGCGTCCTCTTCTGGTGACAGTTAGTATTGACCTGATGCTGCATTAGTTCAACATATTTCACTGGATAATTAATTCTCTCAGTTTCTAATTTCCAGTCTATAAAAATCAAATAGAGGCTCAAAACTCCCTGCTATGAACCTAAAGCAGCAGAAACTGTCTTCAGAACGTGATTTGGCTGCAGGCCTGATGTGAAACTGAAGAGTGGAGAATGTGAAAACTTCCTCCAAAGTCCAGCTTCTCAGCCCCAGATGAAACTCGTCTCTCTGTATTTAGGCTCAACTTCACCAGCTTGCATCATGGAAACATGAGTGATGTCACTTCCTGTTTGCTAGGCTGGGTTAGCCTCACTGCAGCCACTGTGTGTGTATTGAGTTTGCTAGTGGATGTTAGCGCATCAATAAAACTGAGAACTATTCTGTCAATTCCATCCACGGGGAAAACATTACATCAATGATGTCAAAAATATCACAAATAAACTCATCAAACTTATTGTAATAAACAAGCTTTTCCAAGTCGGAAACAAAGAAGTTATATTGGAGCACATTGTTAAAATAAGGCAAAGATATTTGATTTATCCTGAATCAGTTCTAATTGACTAATGAATAAATCCTGTAGACGTTTAAAGGAGTTTTTATCTGCAGCACATTTAATGTCTGAGATGTTGAACATTTATTCTGCTTTAGGTTCATTCAGATTTTAGATGATGTGTGTTGCTGGATCCAGTCCAAGGAAATAAGTTTCTGTCTTTGACGGGGAAAATGACTGAAGCTTTTATCTTCAGTGAACAAAATCATTAAAACAAAACCAAATGTATTGTTAATCATTTCCTTAATTAAATGTTTCATTATTTCAAAGTTTCTCTCTCTCATATTTATTCATACATAAAGAAATTTTTTCTCTTTTATTGATTGTAAACAGTTTCAGTTCATCTGCGGTTTGGTTCACATCTCAGAATTTCAACAACTTCGTACTTTTAATAATTACACCCAGACATGAGGTCTTCAACTCTAAACATTAATATTTTATCACCACATAATAGTTACATGTATTTTTATTTTATTATCTTTCACTTAGTTTTGTTTTATTTGATATTGCATTCATAATTTAAAAGTGGAACTTGTTTTTGATCTTTTACCAGAATTCTGTATAATTATTGTCAGACTCTCAGTTGCATTTAACCCAAATTATTATCTGGCAGTTTTTGTATTATGATCAATCTTGTGAAATACATCAAATGCTAGAGTAAAGACAGTATTTGATGTATTTTATGATTGCAAAATCAGATTATATCACATGTATATTTGAGTCTTCATAAAATATTAACACGTTTCATAACTCAGGCTTTGATTCTTGGTGGTGTGATGCTGTCAGTTGGCCACTAGGTGTCACTGTATTTATTTCTATGAAGTGTTTGGAAACACTTACCTGCTTCTGAAACTTTCAGCATTTTCTACACTAAAGATGACAAAAAAAAATCATAAAAATCAACACAAATAACAAAAAGGGAGAATAAATTACAGGGAGGATCTGAGAAGTGGATGAAAACTGGGAGGTGATTCCTGGAGGCAAGCCTTAACCGAGGTTGAGACTCTAGACTAAAACATGAAAGATTTAAGGTTTAATAGCATTAAATTAACTCAAATATGAATCTGAATGATGACATCATGACCAGGAAACCAAAACGTCTCCATCTGAGGCAGAGACTGACCTCCTGACCTGCAGGAACGGCTAATCTTCATCTTTACAAAAAGTGTCTCCTGACATCGTGTCACAGTGAATGTGAGATTTCTTAAATGTGACACATAAATTCAATAATATGCCTTCGCAGCATCAGCAGGCTGCTGTGTCCAGCTCCGTCACGGCTCCGGAGTTTCGGCTCATCAGTCTCCTCATTATCTGCTTCTCCACCTCCATCAAGCTGCAGCTAATACAGAAGGCGCCGTCCCTTGAAATAACCAATCAATAACCGGCTGCAGGTCCTGTCAGCCGATAATGTGTGAGCTGTTGCTGGAAGGGAACCTGCTTTGTTGTTGTGCAGCCGTCCACAGACAGGTGGACAACTGTCAGAGCTGCTGTTGTCTTTAACACCTCAGCAGCGGAGAAAATAAAGTCGCAGGATACGACCTGCAGGAACGTCCACCGAGGCAGAAGACGGGGAAATGAATTTACCTCACGATCTGCACTGAGGGGTTTGAGATGGAAGTGAAATCCAGCAGAGGACTCGGTTTCCCCCGGTTCTGCTGCTGGGGCGCAGAGTCACATCTTCACCCTGCGTGTCGACTGGTCTTTAAAACTGAAGAGAATAAAGAAGAATCTACTCACAATAATAGTTAAACTCATAATCACAATAAAAAAATGTAACCAACCAACCAACCGCACTGCTGGAAAGAGTCGACATCAATTTTCCCTCCAACAGAAAATTAATGTTTCTGTTTAATGGAGTCAAAAGAGAAGTTCTGGAAAGTGGAGCAGAACGTTTTATTAATTAATATCTATTTTTATGGTAATTAACAATAAATCAGTTAAAAAGTTGAAAAATTGTAAAGTAATATAAAACAAAACATTTGACAGAAATGCCAAAAAAGACGAAGGAAATCTATAAAAACAAGAAACAAACTATAAACTCCTGAAGCTGAGATCAGAGGCAGGAGCCATGCAGCAGCAGGACATGACTTATATAAGAAAGATTGTTTTGGAAAAATGGTTCTGTGATTGGGTTTCGGTGCAGAACCAGAGCTGTCAGTATTTATTCCGATCATGTTCTGCAGAGTTTACGACGTCTCTGCGGAGAGGTCAGGGCGGCTGAGGATGGACGTCAGGATGGACGTCTGCTCTGTTGCTTTTCTTCGATTGCTTCTGCAAATGGCTCCCTAATCAGAGCTCGGATTGCTCTGATGGTATTACCTCTGATGAGATGGCTTCACTCAGTCCTCTGAACACCAAACGATCTCATTGTTCATTTTTACTTCAGCCGTCCCGGCCATCGTCCTCGTCTTGTCCTCCCTTCATCCAACAAATCATCACTTTCCTCTCTGATTATCTTTATTTTCTCCCACTGAAGCCTTTCCTTCCCACCTTGATTTGAATATTATTGATACAATATAATAGCTCTTCAAAAGATGAGATATTTTTACTACAGTCAAAACATAATCAGTAATTTGCTTTATTAGGAGAAAAAAACTCCCTTCCTGATCAGAATAATATTTATCTGCCATCCAGTTTTTGTCATGATTTTGATCATCTTTGACATCTCTTGGAATTTAGAGTTAACCATGTCTGAACTTTGACTAGGCCACATTGAAGTCTTTATTTAGTTTATCTGTAAGGAATACATTTATTTGTCAGATCAGATTCTTTAAAATCATTTCTGCATGGATTTTCACTCTTCGTCTCTCACCAGTAAAACACGTCATTTTTATCATTTCTGTGTTCAGAATTTAGCTTTTAGTTTTCGGTTTGTTCTCATGGATTTCTAAGCTTTCTTCTGTTTAAAGGTGACCTGATGGGTCCTTGAACAGTTGAGGACATCTCTATGGGCTACACAAAACAAGTCCATTGCATTTTTTTGCACAAAACAATTATACAGTCATAAGCCCTTAAAAAGCAGAAGTGGAGCCTCCTGCACAACCAACAAAAATGCAGCGAGTTGTTTCTGGATGGTAAGTCAACAATAGAATGCATGTCTTTTCCAGCAGCCATTGTACATAGAGTGGCATAGAGTGGTAAAACCAGCTGGAGGTCAGCTTGGCTTGCTGGGTAATGGGCTGGATTCGCCTGAGGTTGCTAAGTAACAGCACAGTGTGACTCAACAATCAGGAAGTTTTTTAAAATGTCTCATTTTCCAGACATTAAGAAACATGAACTTAAAAGGCTTGGTGGTATGTTTTAGAAGCAGTTGATGCCCAGAAGGAAGTTTAGAAAATTGCGGAAAGTGAATTTGGGAAATATTTCCCCTTTAATATTCTCCACTGCTGCAGATTTTCTAGACTAAATCACTGTTAACCATTTCCTGAAGGCAAAACTCTACTAGATTTTGGTTTGACTTGTGCAGGTCTGCCTTATTGGGCAGGGGAGAAAACCAGCTGTCAGACTGTTGGCACAAAATGCTGCAGCATGACGTGTTTTAAAAGAATCTTAGCAAATAAAAAGATTCAATCAGTTGAAGGAAAAGGCAGAAATCCATTCATGCTCACAGAGAAAGAATAAAAACGACGTTGAAGCCTGAAGGAGAGGAATCACTGCAGATGATTCACCTTTTACACAGAAATATGAGGAATATTGTTGCTGTTTTGTTTTGTGAACTATGACATTTAGCCGATTCTGTGGCTTTACTTCTGTTCAGTTTGTTCTGTTTGTTTTCCTCATCTTAATCCCGACTGTGAGGCTAATCCAGAGGTAATTACCGTCCTTCTGCGCAGCTCCAGGTTTCATTATCACAACTCTGCTCCACTTGTCCAACAGGGATTCAGATTCTGTCCACGTACAGCAGCGAACACATGCTGCTGCTGATAACAGATCCACTTAATACAAAAGAAGCTAAACCAACGAAACAGGAAGTTTTCCAGACAGAAACAGAAAAATTAGTCGCAAGACGAGAATATAAAAAACAAACCGAGAAACAGGAAGCAGTCTGAAGAGAATCTGAAGAACTGAATGAAACGACTCTCTGAAACAGTAAACATACAAACAGAAACTTTAAATCCACACTGAGAAATATTTTAAAGACTTTTTTAAAACTCAAATTACGATTTATGATAAATTATGATAAGTTTAGATGAGATTCATAAAACAAAGAATGATTCTCAGCCCTTTAAAGTTTTAACGTAATTTCAGAATTACGTTAAAACTTAATTTTTTAAACTTTAAATAATTAAGACTTATTTAAAAATTTTACATTTTAACATTTTAATTTTAAAGTTAAAATTAAAATAAAATCTTTTATTTTAATTAATTTATTTTACAGTCTTAAGACTCTTGTTCTGTTTGATAAAAAAAAAAAAAACAAGTGCAGAAAAGACTGAAGTTATGCTGAGTTTCATTTTTTAAGAATAAGCAAGAAAACAGTGAGAAACATTTAATGCAGGAACTTAAGTGAGGAATGTGATTAGTGATGAGATGGAGGAGCAAATGACTGAATGTTAATAATACAGGAGAAATGATTATAAGAAACTCATTTAAACTCACAAACAGTGCAGAATTATATCAATAAATATTATAGTCATGTTCAAATTTATACAGAAGCTTTTAATATATTAAATAGAGTTGAAGTAACTTTCTTTGTATCAGAGTTTAACAACATTAGGAAAAGAGGAAGTGATGGACTTTCTGTTTGCAGAAGAGAAATGTTCATATGATTATTATTCACCCTTCAGTGGAAGAAATAAAACTGCAGAGATCAGTAATTTGTTCTGATTCTGGTTCAACAAGGCAGACCAAATAACTTCATAGAAATTCAACCAAACAGGATGAAAATGATGGAATAATGACACATTTTTCATGGATATGACATTCTGTGGTGATAAGGCACCAATTTTGTTAATAAACACCAAAGAATAAGAAGAACTGAAAAGATTCAGAACCAAAAGGAAAAAAACCTGATGAAAAATCTAAAGCAGAAGAAATTATAATATAGTGACAGAAATAGTTTACAGTGTAAATAAACTGAATTGAAATGCAGATGCTGTGTATGAATGATCCTGCAGCGGCATAAATATTTCCAAAGATCATCAGACGGTTCAGGATCCGAACAGGCTGAGAAGTTTGGAGGATGTTAATGACAAAAATTACAAAATAAAAATGTTGGTTTATGGGTCACGGTTATGTAATCAGGTTGTTACGGCTTCTTGTGTTTTACAGCTGAAGCTACTCAGGTCTGAGAGTTTTCTTCTTGAGTTTGTTAAACTTGCTGAGCAGAGCTCAGCTCAGCCTGTTGGATCTAATGACTTCCAGAGATTTTCTGCAGATTCTGTCACCGTATTTCAGCAGGCTGCGCTCGATCCGACCCAACATTTCTGCCTCCAACTCAGCAAACTATAAGTTTCCCAACAACTTTTCCTGTCCATGTCTGTGTGAGGGCATGTCTGCTGGTGGAGGATAATGGCAGCAGACCAGCTGATGGAGGCCGGGCCGTCTGCATGAATAAAAGATGGAAACGTTGGCAAAACAGGAGCAGAACACAGAGACGGATGGCTGCAGGGAAGAGGCACGAACCCAGAAAGGTCATATGGAGCAGCTCACACTCATGTCTGAATTTTGGACCTCTTGTCTCAAGGATTTACTGATTTTACTAAAATAAATGTAAAGAAGAAGTTTCTGTGCTGGAAGACAGCATAGAGCAGAACTACGCTGAACTGGTTCTGATTTGTCACCGAATCTTTTCTTGGATTATTGCGAAATTTATCCATTTTTCACATCATAAGACAGAGGAACACGTTTCCTGCAGTTCTGCATAAATAATTTGTTCGAGCTGAAATCTAATCAACATCTCCAAGCACACCTGGGTTTTTCTGAAAGACATTTTGATGCATCACTTTAATATCTTCCAGATTTACGGGAAATATTCTATTGACAGGAAAAACTCTGAACATGGTAAGGATGAAGATTTATGCATGAAGTTATTATTTCTCTGATCACTTTTAGAAATGTTGAAACATATTTTTCTGCTTTAACAAACATTGTTGCTTCATTAAATCCCATAAAATGAACCAGGAAGAAAATTTAACGTTGAGCTTCTCTGTTGATTTTAATCTTTAATATTATTTGGTGATATAATATTTACATCTGGGTGATAATTCTGCATTATTTCTGTTCCTACAGGTGATCTGCTAATGAAACACGTTGAGTTTTATTAGGTTCATTTAAAGAACCATTTCAGTTCATTCCCTCTGTCACACAGGTGGCATATGATGCATAATTAGCGAATGTTTCCACCTGCATATGGACATTTCTACTTCATTTTTATTCATTCACTTTTATTAGTTACAGTTGCAGGGCGTGACACAATGTAAATGCAGACAATAACATTTTATTACACCTTCGTAGTTCCAATAAAACGTTCATCAAGCTGCGCAGTTATTCACAGGATCTGATTCATGAACGTTGTTGTAATTTTTCCTCATTAATTGAGCCTCGGCTTAATGTTGAACAAGAAAAACAAAAAACTAATTGACCTCTGTGGCTCCAGGCGTCTGTGGTCGGCGGCCGATTAGCTGAACTCACCGCAGAGCTTCATCTGCTGCAAAGGAGATGAAGCAACAGTAATTTGTTGTTTTGCCTGAAGAAAATGAGGAAAATTGAAGGTCTGAATCGTTGCTAAAATTAAAAGTGGTGGAAACAAGCAGCTGTCTGCTGCTTCCCCGTATTTATTTTTTATTAAGGTGCAAAAGTCATGAAAAAAATGGTTGAGCACAAAGGCTGACAGAACAGGAGAAAAGAGAAGCTGCAGAGATATTTGATGGGGATCAAGAGGTGAAACCTGCTGATGGAAGAAGGTTGAATGTCTTCAAGTTCAGGGCTGCAGCAGCAAGAGGAAGTCAAATTAATCCAAACTCCACACACTGCGAACCTGCCGGCCCTGAGGGCCATGAAGACCTGCAGGAAATAAAAAACACAGTTAAGTCCTGCTGTGCAGAGAGAAACAATCAAATTTATCTTACTGTCTCCTCCTGTTGCTGCTCTTCCTGTCTGTAAGTTTCCTGTTTCTGAGATCATCCCAAGTTCCTCTCTGCAGTTCGGCTCTGACATGACGAGTGAACACTGAAGGTAACATGAGGATTTTCATCCAACAGGTTTGGAGCTTCGTCACTTGATGCATCTGCTGATGTTTAAAGTCAGTAAAGTCTTGATTCAAAGGGATTTTCTCATCGCTCGTTGTTCTGGACCTCTGAGCTGATCCAGAGCCTTGACAACCTGAACTCTACAGAAACTCTGGGCTGATTGTTGAGCTTCTGGAGTTTGATTGTCCAATAATTCAGTTCTGTTTAGTTTGATTTAATCCAAGGCCAGTTCATTTGTCTGGAAAGTCCGGATCGTTTGGAGGTGTGAATGCATAATCCAACTAAGACCCGTTTCTGTTTGGTTGAAGTGAACTCTGGTGCAGTTCGAATGCAAGCAGAGCGGAGGACGCTCCAAAAGCAGGAAGTGCCCTATAGCACAAGGCATTCTGGGTAAATACAACAAAAATAGCAGGAGAAGCTAAAGCTAGCTGGAGAGATGGCTTGTGGTCTTTGACCAAAGACAAAAGAGAAATCCTGCAACTGCAGGAAAATGGACGGTAGATCAACCTCTGCTGCTTTCCTCCTCTAAGATCTTAATTTTTTAAAGAAAGAATACATTAAATGGATAGCAGCTGCCTGGAACATGTTTTTCTGTCTGTGGACATAAAGATAACGTCATTAAAAACAGTTTCAGGGCATTTTGTGTAACTGTCAAACAGAAAGATTTCTCCACTTAACCGGTGAAAACTGCAGGATTGGAGCCAATTTGTGGTGGATTTATACTGTCTGCACTTTGCAAACTTTTCAAACAAACTCTCTCTGCATACAGTATGTGACAGGGCATTGTTGGGAACCGGGGTTTTGGCTCTTTGTGGGGATTCTCTGTTGCCTGCTGCTTCCCTCTTCATCCATTAGATGGCGCCCAGAGGCTGCTCCACCTTGCAGGGCGTGTCCAGTGACCCAGGTCAGCACACCTGTGATTCATCACCTAATCATCCAGGAGGATATGAGGGACAGGCTGCCAGCACTTTGTTGCCTGAGTGTTTGCTGTTTATGATACTCTGGTTCTTGTTGCATCGCTCTCTCAGGTGTTTCCTTGTGATGCCTTGGAAATTCCTCTGTGAAGCCAGAGTCCTGGCTCTCTGGATTTCTCCCCTCGTGTCACCGTGGATATTTACCCACTGGTTTCCCGAGTCCCTTCTTTCGCCTCTGCAGATCTTCAATAAACTGTTCCTGGATTCCCAGATGGCAGTCGGTTCGCCTCTCGTTCCTCTTGCCTGTCTGGCCTCCGCCGCAGAATCTGCATCTACCTGCAAAGATCTCACTTCGTCAAGATCTCACACCACAACCCGGATCATTTCAAGGACACCTGCCAAGAGACCAAACCCCGGAACCCACTGTAGTCCCCCTGACTGAAGTAAATCTTCATTCCACGTCAGACAGTCTAATTCTTCCTGAGCCTGGATGCTATCAACAAAAACCTCTATCTAACTTTTCATCATTATTAAATTAAACTTCATTCATCTTTCTGTATGTGGGTAAACCAGGACTCATCATGACTGGGATAGGAGCACCTGGGTTGTTGTTCTAAATAGATACTCCACTGATGCAATTCATTATCAATAAACAATATCTGGGCCCTATTGAGCATGAACACGCACCGAGGCAGCCGTCTTCTCTGTCTGGTCCGACCCAAACCAGCGAGTCGCAGCTGATTTATCTCACGTTGAATTGTGTCTGAAAATGTGATATAAATAAAATGAGCTAATCTCTGACCTAGAAAAGTATTCACCCCCTCTGAAGGCATCCGCTGCCTCTTGTGAATGACGATGTTTCTCCCTCAGCAGTTCACAAACCAAAACTGATTAAAATGACTTTCTGTTGCGTCAACACAAAATGAGCTTAATGGAGCAGGAGATGAGTCAGGGAGGATGTGATTCATGGCTGGACGGGGCTCGTTGTGGGGTGAGGTGTCGGGCAGCGGATCTGTCCCGCCCAGCCTGACCTCCAGAACCAGCAGGAGAGAAAAACGAAAATGAGACGCAGAGGAAGACGGAGGTGGACTGCAGGGCGAAGAAGAGACGAAATGTTAAAAATGAAGGCTAAAGTCTCTAAATCCTCAGACATGATACAACATTAACTCATTCCGGATCTTTCCACAGAAGGATCAGGACGGAAACCATTTTGTCCGTCTCCATGGAGACCACCTGTCTCATTGATAGGCATCCCTGTGACGCATGTTTTCTGATCAGTGCCAATTACTTCTTTCCACTTTTTCATAATGAGGATGTTTTGATGAAAAGGTGTCGCATCAGGACGGCGCCATCATGGCAGGAGAAGGGAGATGGAATCAGTCAGGAGGCAGAAAAACACATTTGTTCCATCTTACATTCTTTTTTTCCCGTTTTTAAATCAAAATGTCTCTTTATGTAGTTTAATTTAGGGAGTAGTCAGGCAGTGAGAGGCTGATTTTCTATCTTCACAGGTTGAATCACATTTTCCTCACTGTCTCTGATGTAAAACAGGTGATATATTTAGACGTCTGCTTTTTCTTTACCAAGTCAACACTGACTGCATTTCATGCACTGATAGAGGGACATAATTTTACCTGATGACTTAACCTGGACTCGGGGTTAGAACACAGCAGGCGTCACCAGCCCAGCTGAACTCCAACATCAACTCATTTGTATTATTGTTTAAAAACACTGTGTTCATTTAAAAAGAACAAATCACACAAAAACTGAACATTTCTATATTCAAGGTCTCCCTTCCTCAACACACACACACAAACAAACACACACACACTCTCCCAGAGGAGGAGCCAGTATCATTCAGTGCATATGTTTTATGAAATGGACGGCATGAAGCGTCCAGCCAGCGAGCGTCCAGCCTGCGAGCGTCCAGCCTGCGAGCGTCCAGCCAGCGAGCGTCCATCCTGCGAGCGTCCAGCCAGCGAGCGTCCAGCCAGCGAGCGTCCAGCCTGCGAGCGTCCAGCCAGCGAGCGTCCAGCCTGCAAGCGTCCAGCCTGCAAGCGTCCAGCCTGCAAGCGTCCAGCCTGCAAGCGTCCGTCAGTCTGTTGGTGCCTGACTGGGTTCTGTTTCCTGGCCTTCAAAGCCGCGGTCTCACTCCCATCTCTTCTACTTACTGTTGAGTTGCAGATCAGTTTTGTGTTTTGCAGTAATTTAGTCAACATGTTTACTTCCATTAAAACAAAAGTTGGACTCAACTTCCTTGCCTCTCAGCTGGAGTTAAAGCTGAAGCGTCTCTGCTGTAAATAGGTCAGAGGGGATTTACACTAACATTTGTACCAATTTTACAAAGACAATTAATTCTCAGGGAATAACATCCAAACGCTTCACATATCAGGTCTTACGTAACCTCTAAAGTGCTTTCGTGTTAATTTTCAGCATCAGTTTATCCTCTCATTTTCGCTGCGCATACATTAAAAGGCTTCCTGCTTTATTTAGCTCAGTTTCTGCCTGCTCTGTGTCTGTTGGTCTGAGATAAAAACTCTTGAGCTCTGTGTTGTACGTACCAGGCCAGTGGCCCAGAGAGAAAGCCTCCCTAAATGTTCAAATTAATTTATGGTAATGACGGATCAAGCCGGGCCCTGGGCTCGGTGCTGCTACAAGGTGAAGGAAACGGAGCCAGGACGTTGATCGAGGAGCTTCAGGTTTCGGGCAGAAACATGAGTCAAAGTGTCAAATGTTTTCTGGAGATGTTCTTGGCGAATGCGTGGCCCTAATGAATCATTCAGTGTTTCCATTTCTGGGTGTCAAATTATGAAAATAGATTCTGGAAAGTCTTCCCTCCGTCAGCTGAACATTCGTCTGTTCGCAAGAAGGGCATTTCATAAACGTCATATCAGGTCCATTTGTTTGTGATGTGCTTCCACATGGATCAGTGTGTTACCAAAAACTGATAAACAGATTATGTCAGAGGCAGAAGCAGGATTCATTCCTGCTGGTTTCAAGCCTTTATCTTCTTTTCTTTGGAGAGCAGCTTTCTTCCATCACTGCTGCTGCTTTTCTTTCTTTGCTTGGTGAATGAATCCACACATGGTGCAAAGTTAATCAGATGTTTTCTTTTGCACATTTCCTTCATGTCATTGAAAATGTACAACTTTTACAAAAACTAAATGTTACATCCTGAATTTTATAAGTTACTGCCCCAAAACTTACAGACTTTTCTAAAAACTTTCCAACAATTGCAAAACATGTCCACTTATTTCATAAAATGTCGAGGCTATTTTCCCAGAACTTACAGATTAATGTCCAGCAAGTTCAAAGATTAATCTCTAAAATTTGTGGTTTAACATTCAGACTTTAACAGATTCTTGTTATACACGTTACTTTTCTGGATCTCTTTAGATCCGATACTTTCTGCCTCAGAGGAGAAGCTGCTGGTCAATTCAGGACGTTTCCTGGAACTGACGGGTTTCCTGAACATACATGGATGTTACCTTAACAAAACCTGCAAGTAACATTTTATAACTCATGGCTCACTTCCTATGACTGAAAGTTACTCTCTCTAACAGAGCTGGAAGTTCGTTTTCCTGGAGTTTGAATGTAACTTTTCAAACTGTGGTTCACTTTCTAGAACTTGCTAAAACCTAAAACTCACTTTCCTTATTTACAGGTTAGGAAAGTAAATTAACCTTACTAAAAATGCTAAAACTTGCATTTTTTTTTTTTTTTTTTTTGCATTAATATGACTTTATGTAGTAAAGTCATATTAATGCATGTGTTTATGTTCTGCAACTACAGAAACACAGAGCAGCACTTCTTTAAAAGCTTCTTTCTTCCTGTCTTTGTTCTCATGCTTCAGAAACACAGTGGGATATTTTTATGCCTCCTTTTTAAATGGACTCTTCTCTTAATTAAAAATGTCCTGCTGGTCATGATTTTATCATCTTCCTCCTTTATTTTCTGCTGGATCCATTCAGGGAGGAATCCCTCCATCATGAATCTTTGTGTTTCTCTCTGCGGTGTGAGACCTGATAAACTCCCAGCTGTGTCTGTTTGTCTCTTCCTCTCTTTGTCTTCGCATTATTCAAACTCTCCTCATTTGAACAAATCTTGTACAAGTGTGGCACTTTGCAGCAGCACTGAATATTTCATAGTTTGAGCTGCAGCATGCTGCTCCTCCTGCTGTTTAACTGCCTGCCAGAGTCGTCACTCATGAACAATAAAGTGTTTCTGTCTGGTTTTAGATCACCTGCAGCGGCTGACGCTGCAGTTTGATCTACGTTCTGCTTTTACAGACTCGCATGAGTCGAGGCTGGTTTTCTGTCAGGTTGCTCTCATTAACATGGCGGTTAAAATGTCAGCCAAACTTATTGCGAACGGACGAGGGGTTTCTGTAGCAGGACTGCAAATCAGATCCATTTAAAGCGTCACACCAGCTACACTAAAGCCTTACGATGAATTCCTGGCATAATGTTAGGAAAAATGAACAATTCACAGTTTGGACCCAGTAGGATTTTGTTTGAGCTCATAAATTTATCATTTTCAATTGGGATCATTTGGTAACAGCAATAAAAATCTGTATTTTTAATCTCTTCCGTCAGTTAAAATCTGTAAAACTTTACGAGTCGACAAAGCAGCAGGTATTTCAATCTAATGAGTTTCTGCTCAGAGCAAAACATGAAGTTATCAGTTCAGACATGAACAGAACTGCAGCTCCATGAGTTTATCGTGATCTGCAAGAGACAAGAAAAACTTCCTGAAATGTTCAGTTTTAGTGCTTTAAAATTCAGATGTTGGGATTGAAGTGAAGCGAATGAATCTCATTCTGTTTGCTCCTGTACATGGAGCTGGGAAGTATGGAGCTGCAGAGTTGAATGTGTGTGTTGTACTGAATTAAAATGACCTCCATGTTTTCCTCCTCTTCTCTCAGATCCTGACCCAAAATAAAATGCCTCATTCTTTAAAGAAACCTGGTTACCAGGTAGGAATGCGACCCGCAGCATCATGCTGCCAAAGCAGTTTGGCTCCAGCAGGCAAACGTCTGCCAAGGTCCTTTTGTACCAAATTTAATTATACTGCATAAATATTAGGACATAGACTACTTTTTATTTTAATACCTTCCCTCTGATGTCTTGTGAAGTGCTTTGGATGACCTTAAGTACGAATGGCTATATAAATAATCATGAAGTGCCTCCAGCTAACGAGCATCATAAAAGAAGCCTTGAAAATTATTAGCAGCGATTGATAAAGTGTCAACAGGGGAAGATTTTACTCACTGCCGTTCAGCCCAGATCTGGAGCAGAACCTGGAGGAACACGCAGAGCCGGAGCTCAACAATCCCAGCTCCAGAAATCCACATTCAACTCCCAAACCGTGAGCTTTAAAATGTTCCACACTGAGGGTTTCACATCGAGCATTTCATGACGGACACAACGAGACCTGGAACGGATTTCTGAAGAACTGTTCATTTTCACTCAAAGAGCATCAAGCGAGGAAACCAATCAGCTCAGGGACTCCAGAGTGATTGTTGTTCTCTCCTCTTTAGATGAAAACAAGATTGGAGGAGGATGTTCATACTCTGACTGCAAGAAAAGGTTTTCTTTAGTTCAACCATCCAGATCTGTTCCTGCTGGAACAGGAAGCAGCAGCTGAGCTGCTACTTAGCGCCGCGGTTGAGGATTTATCACGGATCTGCACTCAGGACGCAACGACTGAGGATTAGTCGATTGAAACAGAACTTCTTATTTTTGCTTGAATAATATTTAAAATAGAGCATGAACAGAAATGTTCAGGACAGAAGGGAAAAACTGCAACAGAACAAAAACAACAGAATCAGAAGAAAATAAATAAATGTTTCTTTAGAACATTTCACAACCAAACACGTATCATCACTCAAACTTCAAGCTTTTAGTGTCGGTGCTTTCAGTGACTAGAGGAATAATTTGTAAACCAGTGCAGCTGAAAAATGCAGGAACTATGAAGTTGTTTGGATTCAGTCCATGTTCATCTCAATGTGAAGAAAATGTATATATGGAAGTCTAATAGCCATTCTTTTCTGGTCAGTTTGCATGAATATTTTCTATTTAATTAGTCTCAAAGGTGCAACATGACTTGCACTGACAGAATTGTTCTTGGTTTCGCTGGTTTAACTGGTTTCCAGTCAGCCTCATAGTCGACGTCATTTATTTTCATGAAATTAGTTTTTCATTGCATCGACTATTGAAAATATCCGTCCATCTGGGACTTCCTCTGCTCCCCAGTTTGACAATAAATGTAAAATTTTTCACATTGTTGGACCTTTTGAGACTAATTAATTATCATACATTAATGCAAACTGCCCTGTGCCAGTACTTTTAGTATAAAAGATGCTTTGTTTACTCCTTTTTATCCTTATTAATCTCTTTGTTTCACACAATTAGCCCAAACAGAAGATTATTCCACTTGAAGCAAAGCAAAATCCCTTTTCTCCACAGGCTTTTGGAAGCACTAACTGTGGGTCTGAGCGTTGGAGGAGCAATGAAAAGGTGTGAAATCTGAATTGAGATGCAGCAGCTGCACAGAGCAGCCTCTTCAGCAGAGGCACTGGGGAGAGCAGCATTGTTTAAAGGCTCCTGCCCTGTTATATGAATTCATTTCGCCTGCCGGGGGAAGACAGATTCTGTCCTTCAACGAACTCCCAGAGGAGCCGAGGATCAGCGGCGAGCGAGGCCACAAATGAAACGCAGCCAAATCAGAACGGCTCTAAAGCGGCTCTGACTTCAGGTGGTCTGGCAAAAAGGAGGAAGGACCACGGAAAGCAAAACTACTGAAACTTTATGAAAAGGTTTAAGCAGTGAGTTCAGACTAACATCAAGTTAACTTGATTTATGACCAAAACATGAAATAAAGTTGATAAGCTTTAATTCTGCACACATTCAGTTTCTGCTACCAGTTGAGCAGATTAGTGAACAGCTGCACAAACTGCAAACTGTGATCACAATATGTGATCATCTTAAAGGCACAGTGAGGCTCTGGCATTAAGGAAGGCATTAAAATAAAGGTCAAGGCATTAAAGCAGTAAGTATGGAAGAGCTTTATTAATCTATCAAGTCTTTTTGCCCTCATTTAGAAATGTAAAAGTTCACAACGCTAAAACTTTCTCTTCTCTGCTAATTTAACAGCTGTAAACGGCGTCTCATTCAGGAGGATCCGTCATCGTTTGCTCAATTCATTTGTCTTTTTTGTTGCTTTCAACTCCACAATTCATGACAAAAACACTTTTACTAAAGATTTCTATCATGTGTCCAGAAATGTTCTCCTCCACTTCATTTAAAAATTACATCTTGTAAAGTAACCGGCATGTTTTGATAATATTTGGTAAACCTTTGACTTATACACAAATTTCTCTCAGCAGTAGTGAATGGAAGCAGCTGAAAGTCTCATTTCCTCCTCTAAACCAGGCCGTGTTTTTTGTGTGTTAAAGTGTCAAAACATGGATGTCAAAAAACCTACTGCCTTAAACTCTTCAGCGCCCCCTGTGGTTGTTTCATTCATGACCTGTGCCTGCCCTAGAGGTCACTGGACACTAATTCAACGACCACATGACTAAAGTCATGATCAGAAAATGGTATGTTGTGCTGCTTGCCTGAGAATCTGAAACATTTAAATGTTTTGTCACATTATTTTACCTACTGACTGTAAATGAACCGATTATTCATTATCTAACACAAAAGAACTGAACTTTCTGCAACGCTCATGAGGTGAAAGGTCAGGGACAATCTGTCCAGGGCACCTGAGGGCGACTTAGGCAGATTTTTTAACATGATGGCCGTTCATTGGGCAGTGAGGGGAAGAGAGAGCAGCATTTCAGTTCAGGAATCTGTTCCTGTAGGAGGAAGCAGTGAAAGTCTGAACAAAATGTGATCAAAACCTTTAAAGCTCTTTACATCACTGGTATCAAACTGGTATCAAGCAAATGACTTCTGAGGTTTAGAGTCTCTCACCTTGGCAGAGGAAAGGCTTTAGTACCAACTAATGTTTCTCTGCTGCAGAGGCATCAGGTCATAATCCCGACTTTTCCTTAAAATTAGATGTTGTTTTTTTTTCTTTTAGTTTCAATCGATGCAGTTTCCTCTCGTCAGGATTTTATTTCTCAGTTTGTTTTCCACTCGCTGTGTGATGGTCCGCTGCTGCTATAAACAGCTCACCATGAGGAGTCTGTGGATAACTGAACTCCTTCGCTGCTGAACGGCATGAGGTTCATGCAGAAGTGCATCCTTCCTGTTTCATCTCAGGATTCATAACGCAGATGGCGGCCGACGCCGTGCGAGGAAAAGAAATCAGAGTGTTGATCTGGAGAGGCGTCACGACTCAAAGACACGGCTGGAAAGGTCATTAAAGATGGACAACAAAAGGTCAGATCTTAAACTAATAAAGACTGAGATGTTTATGGAAACATTGCACTTTATATACAAGATTAGATCCTGCACAGCTTTCAGCTTTAATGAGAGACAGAGAACTCGGCCAAAAAACACTGCATGGAGTTTTTTTGTTTCATTGAGTTTATTAAAGCATCATTAAAACTTTCAAATGTTTTAATTATGTTCAAAATTGAATATATAAGCTCCTATTTGGAGTTTTATGTACATTCATCTACAATAAATTAGATTATACGTCCAGATGAGGGCGATAAACTTTAAAACTAAATTTTAAATATACTTTTATATATTTAAACCCAGATTTAGGTAATATTATCATTTTAAATGTTGTGAGGTTTTAAGCAGAAAATCATGATTACAGAAAGGCTTTAAGTTTCCATCTGTGTGTAATTCATTTGTGTGATGTTTCACTTGGTGATAAAGTCCCTGAAATAAATAGATTTTTAATAATATTCTAAGTAATTCAACGGTTCTGTAGCTGTACATCTGAGTCCAGTTGAGAGACATGCAGTCTTCATTCTTACTGGACAAATTCAGAGAAAAAAGTGAAACAAGAGTGTGACATAGAAGCTGCTTCATCAGACCTGCAGCTTCATCAATGTTCCTGCCTCAATGCAGTGTTGACCGCTGCAGGAGTTTTAATCTTGATAAATGTGTTTAATTTATTTCCGTCACACTGCGGCTGCTTTTGCACATGTCGACGTCTAACTGTGTCAGTCAGCTGCGTCCTGCATCCGTCTCCCTTCCTGATCCCCTCGCAGCGGGACGCGGCGTAATGTCGCTGCTGATAACACCTGCATGACACTTCACACACTTTCACACACAGTCTGGCTGTGGAGAGCAGAGTTTTCATACATCCGTGGATGTATCTCTGTACCAACAGACCTGGCTGTGCCTGCTGAGGTCAGGTCTCAGTGAGCGGTCTGTTAATTGCTTGTTCAGGGACACTTTACTGGAGAGTCGGTTAAAGCAGGATGTCGTGACCCAGAAAGCTGCTGCACTTCCTGCAATGTGAAACATTCTCACCTAAAAACTGCTGGAGACGTAGGATGCATTCACACCAGTCCTCTTTAGTCCGCTTTAATCAGACTCTGGTCCATTTACCAGAAAGTCCAGTTTGTTTATGAAGGTTTGAATGTGGAATCAAAGTTTGGTCCGTCTAAAAACTTCAGCCTCAATGAAGCCCAATTAGACCGGAGACTGCACCAAAAGCTGGAAGTGGACTATAACGCAAGGCATTCTGGGTAAATACATCCAAAACAAGCCCATGAGATACTGCTGGCTCATGGTCTATGACCAAAGACAGAAGAGAAATTTAAATCTGATGCTGCTCCATTTTGTTTACATTTAGTGAAAAAGGAAGTTGCGCTCTGTGTTTTCATGTCATTTCCTGTGGTGGTTCTTCGTACAGCGCCGCCACAGGCGAGGAGGGGAACAAGTTGCTCAAAGGGTTTTATTCATTTCACACCATGCAGCTGAAAATGCAGCAAATGATGCAGTTTCTAAACACCTTTAGAGAATATCGCTGCGGCGTGTCAGATGCGGAGCTTTGCCTAATCAATGTTGGCTTGTGTGTTTTTCAGGGGTTATAAAGTTACTGGTGGAGTTATTTCTGTTCCAGTTTTTTAATTTTAATATCATGATCTGGCCTGTTCCTGCCCAATCCCTGCTGCTGCTCTGCTGACCCCTGGTTGCTGATTGCCGGGTCATAACTGTGGCCCATGTGGTAAATCTCCGTCAGAGCGTTCTGTGTCTGATGCCCCGGGTGCATACCTGACCCGTTTCCTGCGTCCTGACCGTCGTATCTACCTGCTCCCATTTTGCTTTCTGAGGTTTTCTGCCTGTGATTGCTAGAGAGCTACCACTGGTCCTGCTCAGTGCCTGATCCAGTGAACTATCCATAAAATCTCTGAATATGTTTTTCATTCATAGCAGCATCATGATTTGGTTTTTCTGTGTGTTAGTTTAAATCCTGTGTTGTCTCCTCTGGCCTTGATGGCTCCCAGCTGTGTCTCATGTTCCCTGATTACCCTTGTATCTTTAATCCCACCTGTGCTTCCTGCTCCCAACATTAAGCTCCTGGGTCCATCCAGCGCGTCGACCTCACCATCCAAAACCCACAAATCATGACAACCTTTCCTTGAATTGTTGAGTTGAACCAATCCAGACGTTGAGCTGTTAAAAGTGACTCAATGTGAAAGTGTGTTTTAGTGTTTCAGGTTTTTGTTTGATGAAACAGAGTGAAGACAGACGGGAGTTTCTCATTTCTCCTGCAGCCATCGCTGCTCTGGGTGAATCTCATTAATGCACAAACGGCCAGCAGAGATTTTACCGCAGCTTGTTCTGTCCTCCTGTTGTCCTGTTGACAACACGGCTCTTTTAATCACATTCTCATGAAGGAGTCGGACTTTAGGCTGCAGAAACCTAAAGGCACAGAAACCAATTTAATGCTCTTTTTTCGCTGCTCGTATCTTTATTCTGTTTTATTTTCACCTCATCTGAATGTGTAAGTCCACTGGTTTCCCTGCAGAGGGAATCGATGAAAGTAAAGAATCATCAAAATTCTGCTGGTTTTCTTCAGAACAAACAAGCAGAAAATAAAATCCTCTGCTGATCCTGAACATCAGACCTTCAGCCCTCTGCTTGTCTGCTGGCGCTCAGAGGAACCAGCCTGTATGCTGATCCAAATCCTTCCTGCTCTGACGTCCAGCATGTCACCACCAGCCCCATCTGTCAGACAGTGATGTTAATGGTCACTTTAATGGAATAAGATCTGCAGAGCTTTAGATAGATGTGCATTTAAGCATCTTACATCCAGGCAGCTATAATTACGCTAAAGAGGCAGATAAGAATCCGACTCCCACTGACTGGATCTTGACAGGAAAATGACTCAAGAGCAAACCGAGGCCGAGAAGCAGAGGGCGATCGATGACGATGGGCAGAGGAAGGCTTTTAGAGGCACAGACAGAAACATTTAGGTCATTTCTCCCCTTTAAGCACCACAGAAATACCTGCTTTACACAGATTTAGTGCAAATAGGACCATAGTAGGCTCTCAGTTGCTTTAATTATCCATCCATCAACTGTCTCCTCGGAGAAAATCCTTCCCACAACAGCATCCAAAACCTTCCAGTTTTCTGGAAGTTTCTTCCAGATTTGTGGTGCATCGAAGGCGAAAGCTGCTTCTCCGTGTTTGGATCTGGACACAGAGCAGAACCAGAACCAGGAGACTTTCTCACATGTTTCAGACAGACGTGCTGGTTCTGGATTCATGAATAAACATTTATTTAGGAATGTTTTCAAGGCTTTTATTTAAAATAAACTAATCTCTTAGTGTTTTATGAGAAGTTAAAAGTTTTAGGAGTGTTTTATTTACAGTGTTTTGCTGTAAAGATTTAAAAAGACTCCAACTTTGAATAGGCGAGGTTATCTACTGACACGCGCTGAGTCGGAATCTGTTTATTGGATTTGTATATGTTATTTTTCAGAAAAGCCTCAAGGTTAATTAGGTTTTGGAGAGGATTCATAAAAGATTAATACATTTATTAAACACATGGATGATGGAATAAACAGTGAACCTGCAGGACGTGTTGGTCATCTGTCATCTCAGTCTCATTTTTTACTGTTTTCTTTGTATTGCAACAAAAATGAAGCCTGTTTTTGTGATGGAAAATGTAAATAATATTTTTGAATACCTGCACTGTTTAACAATAAATCTATAATTGCTTTATCAAAAAATACTGGGAAATATGCCTTAATGAAGATTATTATCTTTTGGGAAGAAGGGAGAGGAAAACAAAAGACTTGATTTCTAAACCTTCATCTTTTTAGATCCTTAAATCAATTTAATTATGAGTCATTGTCCAAAAATAAAGTCTGACTTTTTCAAAACTATACGGGAAAAAAGCCACACATGCTCTATTAAACGTTCTGTAACAGCGCGTCTGTCCAATCGTGGCTCTTTCTTCCCTAATCTCTCCATCTTCTCCTCTCTAATCCCTGATCACTTCATCTTTCCCCAAAGAAATAAATATTTTGAATCTGTTCCTGATTTTGTTGGAAACAACCTGAAGACTCAATGTTCAGATTTATTAACACTCTTTTTCAAGCAGAGGAGAAACAAAACGACTTCCTGTGGAAAGTTTTATCCTTGGGGCTGAACTCCGTCACCGCGCAAGACAAACCTCATTTCAGCGGCTCGTATCAGGATCTTTTTGTCATGATCCATATTTCACAGTGTTATGCGTGGGCCTGAATTTATATGAAGTGCTAAACATTTCTGCTCCTGTCCTTCCTCGCCACAATACAAAGTCATCAGGAAGTTTCGATTTCTCTGGATCTCCTGCTTTATCCTGCCATCGCTCATCACCGAGACATGAAGATACTTGAATCCTCATGACTCACCAGTTCAGCCTGGTTGCACGCGAGCCGCCTCCTTCTGACTGCCACCGTATTATTGTGAGTAACTGAAACATTTCCTCACACTTTGTGTTTGCAAACTTAAACAGTCAAACATTAACAGCAATAATCTGCATTATATAGACTATCATGAAATAAAAAATATAATATCTTTGTTTGAAGTAATATTTCCTCATGTGGGGAAATGCAGGCGGATCAGTTGATCAGTTGATCAGTTGATCAGTTGATCAGTTGCTGAATAGAGAAGTGATTCCATGGAAATAACGGCTCCTTTATTGACCATCTGAATGGATCGCGATGAGGTTACCTGGGTTACCAGCCTTTACTCATTACCACTGCCGGCAACAGTTGCTCTGTGAGTCATGATCAGCTTTAGATGCTGAACTATTGACAAGGTTTAGGATACGCTCTGATTGTAAAGAAAGTCAATGGCTGTTCTTACCACTTGAACGGTTCTTGTTGTTGTTCTCCTCTTCGTCTGAGGCGGATGACGAGCTGAGCTCTGTGGAGGAAGACGACGGGGTTGGAGATGTCGAAGGTGAAGAAAGAACCTCAGAGCCTTGGGGTTTTGGAGGAGAGATGTCTAAGTAAAGCAGAGCAGAGCATTAATTGGAAGCACATGTCATTGGAAGAAATGGGCTTCAGGGTGCAGAGGTGGAGTTAAAGCATTCAATATGAAAGCCACTAAAAGGGATTGAAATCTCAAATCTGGGTTCTTAGTGCGCTGAGGAAAACGGCTCAAAGTGAGCAGAAACATCTCAAACTGCACCAAAATCCCCCGGTCATTTTTCTATGACTTGTGTCGCCACTGCCTGGCTTGCCAGTAGATGCACGTCCCTCCATGGATCCTTCATTTGGTTGGCAAGGCCGTCCTTGTCCCTGCTGCTTCCTGCTGGTATTTTATTTTGGTCCTGAAGGTCTTCTACTGTCCAACTCTGTTTGCTGTTTCAGCTTGGACGATTCCACTGCCCCTGTGGGCGACCCTGCACACGTGTTGGTTAACAAATGTGATTTTAATATTGATTCAGCCTTTGCTTAACTGCCGTCCCAATAATGTCCCTTGCTGCATATTGTCAGAACAAATGGCAGACTGGCAGACAAATGTGCAGTAAAAGTCTTAGAACTGCAGCATTGACTCATTTTTCAGTTTGTTTCTCTGAAACTGCATCAGGCAGACAGCAGCATCTACTGGGCAGGTTACATCTCATTCAGGCTGATGTGAAATAAAGACGTTTTCTGTGAGTAAACATGTTGGTGAGGTTCAGGTTGAAGCCGCTCGTTAGGAACTTTGATCCCACTCTGGTGGGAATACCTGTACGTTTCGTACGTGCTTGGAGTTTATTTTCCTGCCGTGATTCTTCTTTAGCATGCAGACAGCAGCCATAACCTTCCAGGATGTCAGAGTCATGACTTGCTCCCATTATTCCCAGTGACATAGGAAAACACACAGAGAAACACATTTAGCACCAATGCAGAGGAGACTGGAGACTGGAAGCAGCTTCGATAATTCCTCACAGTTTAAGATAAACTGTTAGCGTCTTGAAGACGGCGACCAACAGCAGAAGAAAACCTCAGACATTAAGCTCTCTGGTTAGCCAAGCTCAGGGAACTAAAGCTAAAACTGATTTTTGGATTTTATCTTCAGAGTTAGTGTTAAATTCAGGCTGGCGTGTATTATTCTTGGCACTCTTTGGTGCCAGTGGTGCACGATTTAAATATGAGAGCCGAGCTAACTACTGTTCTCTAGAGTTTCATGTCCAGCTGCTGAACTGAGCTTAAAAAACGTTTTGTTAAAGATGAACTGGCACTAAAACTAATAAAACATCCACAGAGGCGTCTGCTCCTCCTGTTCTTGATAAAATGCCAAGAGGCTCAAGAGGTCAAAATGACAGCAGGACGTGCAGAACAGGAATCACCTGGAGACAAAGAGGCTGCAGTTCAGACAGGACAGCTCAATCCAAGCAAAGCAAAGCATCAAGCATGGCCAACGTCTGGCAGCGAACAGCGCTGCTTTAGTCTGACCACATTTTAAATTAAATCTCTGACTTATGTCTCTCTAATGCCGGTCCAGTGCCCTCCATTACAGCCAGATATTACTTCTGTGTCCAACTGAAATGGAGACTGATGGCAGGTGAATCATTTCCATCCTGTTGAATATCAGGGACAAACTGATCAAAGCTGCGACTGGAGGAAGAAGCTTAATAAGCATCAGCTTGGCCCAATGGAAATGGTTGACCTTTGACTGACTCCATTGACCATCTGTTGGAAATATGAGCATACAAATTAAACACATAGAAATTTATTCACAACCTTTTGTCTAGGAAAAATAAACTGGTTCCAATTAAAAGATTTAAAATTAAATGTTGTGCTTGCAATTTATTAGTAGTTTTGGCATTTATGACTATAATTTGCATGTTTATGTTTTGCATGAGAAATATTTTGTTCTTCTGGATAAGCTCAGACTTTCTTTCATAAAGCGATGATGTGACGTTTTCCTGCAGGAGGCTGCAGCTGCGATCAGTTCTTTGTGTTTCCATGTTTGCAGCTGAACTTTGAGGAGGTAAAACCCGAGAGCCGAGTCCTGCTGCTGCTTTGGCCCCAGAGTCATCGAAAGTCACGGCTCGTCTTCAGTTCCTCAAACAAATCCGTTAATGACTTCACCTGATGTGACTTGCACTTGTTCAGAACGGGGAGGAGAACGTTGGGACAATGGAAACAAGAAAGGTCACCGCAGGAAGTCCAAGGAAAAGTCAAGAACTCATTTAAAAACCATGGAAGGAAAGATCTTATTGCAGAAGCATTTTTCCTTTAATCCACCAGGGAAACCAAATTTCATTTTAACACGCTCCTTTTTCCTCACTCTCTATAATTGTATGGAGGATTTTCTTTGCCGCCTTTTGGAGTTTGATAAATATCCCTGTCACTGTCCTCTGACAGCACAGTTCAGTTTTCTTTGGGAAACACCTTGAATGTGCCGAAGGGAGTGAATAATTCAGCAGAACAAAGCAACAATCTGCAATTCATCAAAGTTCACATGGAGGCTGATTGTGCAACATTTCTGTTCAGGTTCAGAGAAGGAAAATCATTTTCTGGAGGCCAGTTCTGATGTGGCTCCGCTTTACCAAGAGGAGACAGTTTTAGACAATGTTTCTTCTATTGGGTCATTTTTATTGGAATATCTCGATCTGCAGAATACGGAGAGTTTCACGTCTTGCCACATTTATCTACCTGCCCCAATGCATTATGGGTCGAATCTGTCTTGATGATTGTATCGAAACGTCCTGTCTGACACACAGGCCCCCGGCGTAAAACACAATGCTAACAGTGTGTGTGTGTGCGTGTGTGTGTGTGTGTGTGTGTTTTACCTGCAGCACTGATAGGAAAGCCCTGCTGAGCAGCATGATGGATGGAGCAGAGCAGGCAGGATGGAGGGATGATGGAGGTAAAGAGGCCTGTCAACTCGGCTGCTGATTGGCTACTGTAGCTGACAGCTCCTCCATTCTGCGGCTTTCCTGCTCGTCTGCCTGGATATTTATCACTTTATGTCCCACAAAAGCTCCACTCTGGCATGTCTTATTTGACACATGCTTTTGTGCAGCAAATTAGGAATTTCTCAGCAAAAATGTGCTGGAGCTCCTTGACCTTACAAACGTTATCACAACGTTTCACTTCCTGTAATCCATGCTGGCATATTGAACAAGTATTTTACCCAATAAACTAACATACAGTTTTTATTAATTTCAAACAGCCTTTTAAAGACAAGAAAACAAATCAGTAGGACAAAAGAAAACATGTCGTACAAAACCAAGAACACAACTAGCTCACCACTTCTTCTCTGTTTGAAAGGAGTAGGAAATAGGGAACACTTATTAACATTGATTTTATATCAATTTAATGAAATATATTATTTACTGACTCAATGCCTGTCAATAGGCACAGGAACCAACACATAAATTATATTACATAAACAAAATGATTTCAAACCGACTCACTACAAGATAAGACAATCTAGCAACCCACAACAAAGTCGTAATAGTAATATTGAAATATAATTTTTCACTGATATTGTGAAACATGTTACTTTTCCCTGTCGCCACATTTTTATTTTTCAGATTTGAGAATCATCTGACCATCAGGGAATTAAAGTTTAATCCTCTTTTATTTGCAAAATTAATCATAAACGATCTCATGTACAGTAAATTCAAGCACTCAGAATGCAGAGGTGAGTCAGCTTTCATCGGTGCAGACAAAGCGTTTGCATTGGTTCAGTAGTGTCATTCTGGAATTGTTGCAACATGAACCTGCATGTGTGGTGGAAATGGATGCGATTTAATTATGGATGCTGCATCGTTAAAAATGAAACAGAGGAAATGTGGCATCAGGGTGAAGCTGCTGATGTTCCAGGAGAAGATAGGAATCTTAAACAGTTTGAACTCAGCTGAAAATACTCAGAAATGTCTGAAACTCCACTTTTTCTCCTCATTTACTGAGGTCAGGATCTGATTCACGCTTCATATTTTTGCTATGAAGAAACTGTTCTTACTTTACAACGCGAGTCGTCCATCTTTTCCCCCCTTGCAAGCAGAGAGGCTCTGTTGTAATCTTTTAAGACGGTATTGATCAGTGGTTCTCCAGGGTTACTGCAGGTCTTTTGAAGTCAGTAGCACCAGTTTAATACGCGGTGGAGTTGTAATAAAAAGAAGAAAATGAAATCCAGAGAAAAAGTGAAACACCAGCCACATCCAGCTCCACTGCTCAGCCTAACTGTAGAGTTTAAACACTTCAAGTTCAAATGAACAAGAGGTTTTATTGTTTTGAATTTAATGCACTTTGATTTCTCTTTTTTACAGTGCTTATGGTTGTCTTTAGATTCTTAAATTGTTGAAAATGTTCCAGGATTTTACTCTCATAAACAGTTTAATGAGTCTCTTCACTGTGTTGTGTTAAAAGCTCAGGCAGTCAGTAGAACCTGTTCAGTCTTCATGTGTTTAGAGGACGAATTCAATCGGCTTTAATCTCATTTCAGACAGAAAACAGGAAAAATCAGGTTTAATTTTCTGTTTAGATGGAAAATGTGCTGCTGAGAATCCTGAAAAATAATTGAAGTTTCATTTATTAATGTTTCAGTTCCTCAGATGGAAAACAAATATTTTACTTAATTATTTTCTGAATGTATTCCAGGTCATGTTGGACAACACAGAACCAAATATGCCTGTGTTGTTCACTGTATTCTTACTGAGTTTCTGGTTTTCCTCCCATTAATCCTGATTAAACCGGGAATCTCAGTTATTGAGCAGCCGGATCCACACAGCTGCTCCCCGGTTCTGTTCGACTGTAACAGAACCCGAGTCGCTTTGACGTCACTAAATAAAATGAGATGATAAGGAAGATGTGTGGTTTTCATTTCCTTTCATTGGGCAGGCGGGTCAGCATGACACTTTTTATCTGGTTTGTCCTTTAAACGCTGATAACATGATGGTTCTTTTGGGTTCCTTCAAGGCTCAGATCATTTCTGCACAGTTCCTCAGATAATAAATATTTAGAGTCAAACATACAGAAAATATTGAGAACATCAACATTTTGTCAGAATAAATATTTCTAACGGATTCATTAATGTTAAATTCCAGTTCAAAATTCACCACACAGTTTATTTAATGGGCCTTTTTATCAGGTTTGAATTATATATCTAATAATCTGTCTCCAAATTCAGAAAACATGCTTGTCTATTTCTTTTTATTTTAATATATTGTTATTTTAAAATATTTTATCTGCCAACGATTTAAATATAAAAACAAGAAGTTTGGTAACCTGAGTGTTTAGCATCATGTCAACCTTATTTTCTATTTTACTACTAATATTATCTCAAATGCTACATTTTTTGTTAAAGTAACAGAGACATCATTAATCTGAGATTATTTATCATTTATTTTATTAATGGAAGGGTTTTTATATACATGAAATATTTTGTCAAGTTTCTAAGTTTGGATCCAGATTTTCTTCAAACTTTTTATTGAATAAATAAACAAATGCTTGAATCTGTGTGGCTTTATATTAACAGCCAGTATTCCAGTCTTTTAAAAGAACGTCCTCCGTGTTCATCCGGATCTTCTCATCTGTCGCACTCGGCCGCTTCTAGAAGGTCGTGTTTACAAAAGCGTGTAAATCCTCTCTGCCCTCGGACAGATTGACCTTTCTGTGCTTCTCAGCAGAAAGTCACACTGATATCTGTGGAGAGACTTGATTCAAAAAGTAATAACAAGAAAATTAGGTGCTACCTAAAGGTTTCGCTCACGGTCGGATTCTTTTTTAGTCTGGTTCTGTTGTTAAGTTATTATGCAGCTGTAAACATTTCTCTGCTGTTTCCAACCGGAAGCTTTTGACCCTTTGCAACTACGTCTCTGAATCACTGGAGGCTCTGAAGTGTCGACCGGAGCGACAGGAAGTCAAACCAAATCATTTTATTGTAAATCTGTGGTTGATGAAAGAAGAGGGAGATCAGTCGTCATTCGTAAAAGACGGCAGCAAGAAGGTTGTGGGTTCAATTCCTAGCTGAGGTTTTCTGTATGGAGTTTTTCTCACTGTAGTTCATCTGTTTTTCACCTTGAAGCATCTTGGTTTCCTCTCAGCTGTTTCTGCTGCAAAGACTTTTGTCAAAGTTAAAACAATAGTTTGTATTGATCAGCATCAGGTCCTGAGGCTTTGTTATCAGTAGTGGTTCCTGCAGAAGATCTTTTCACTTGGAGGACGGTGGATAAATCCTCCCGGTGGAGAAAAGCTGACAGAAATTTCAGGAGAGAGCCGCGCCGACGTTGTGAATGTTTCCCTGCTTGAACACATTTGCCTTAAGTGGTCGCATCGTTAGCAGACTCCTGCAGAACCTGACGACAGGCTGAAGAGGCAATTTGAATAATCTGAAGCAGGAACATGTCTGGAAAAGAAACAACTCTTACATGTTTCATCACTCAGCCACAGCTTTGGATTGGAAACAAACTGGACTGCAGAAGAACATCAAGTCTTTTCAGACAACTTGGAGGCGCCATGATGGATAATCGATTAACCTACAGGGTTTAATTTCACTGAAATCTTTGTTTTGCTCGTTCTTTAGGAGCCTTTATTTCCTCGTAGTCGTCACATTTTCTCAGCTCTGCGGTAAAATCGTCATTTGGAGCTTCTGTTAACCACCTGCATTGCAGAGAAAATGAGCTGTGAAAATACTGACACTGATTACTGGCCGTTTTCATGCTGAGCTGCCAGTAATTTCTGACCATCAGGATTTTTGGTGATTGTTGGAAGTATGTAGGTGGAAATTAAACGCAGGGATCCCATTATAAGCCGGCTAATGGACGCTGGACTGAGTCACGTTGTGCTGTACCAACATATTGAATGAGCCTTTTCATTTATTCAAATCTCCATCAGGAACTGATGTCATTTCATAAAAACATAATTATAGTGAACATGTTTTCCATGTCTACTTCCTTTTTCTTCTCTCATTATTAAATGACACTTTCCTTTCGGAACAAAGACTATTTTCATCCTACTGATGTTCACACAAAAGAGTGCTCATTATTAAGTACATTTTTGTGATAATTAGCAGAATTTTTTTAATTACTTCTCTGAATTATATCATTTTTCAAGTTATTTTACTTTGAATGCAAATCTCTGAGTCTTTGCATGTCATAAATTGGCTCTGAGTCACAGATTGGATTAGCAAATATGTTGCATATGTGCAAAGAGACGGTTTTCAATATCAACCCAGACTTCTGTGAATCTCTCTCAGGCGCTGATATCTGCGTCTGGAATGAATCCTGATTGGTTTTCCTCTGTTTGGTCCACATCAGGGGAGTGTGCAGGAAATATCACATCGTTAAGGAGAAAAAACTCATATAAAAATTAGATGCATTGGAGGTTGCAATTCCTCTGATATTAGTTTCGATCAATCATCGCTTCTCCAGCTGCGTTTTCATAGCCCATATAATTGCAAATCTGGAATCACAAATATATGGCAATTTAAAAAAAAAACGATTTTTGAAACTTTATCTGCTTAACACAAGTCATGTGATCAGAAACTGGATGTTATTACTGACAAAAAAAAATGAAGAAGAGAACAGGAACGTGGGATGATGATGATGATGATGATGATGATGATGATGATGATGATGATGATGAT
>VMRN01000001.1:396870-419835 GCA_010277015.1 Poeciliopsis turrubarensis | reverse complement strand
ATGATGATGATGATGATGATGATGATGATGATGATGATGATGATGATTTATAGTGTTAGTTAAAATCCTTAAATAGAAGCATAAACTCGTCAGAAAGCTCATCATGAGATGGTGCCAGTCTGATCCGTTGACTCGCTGCTGCAGACACAGACTAATGAAGCTGCTGCAGCAGCTGTTCCTCCTGCTCATCAACACATGTGGTCCACTTTTTATTTTTGGTGTTGAACAGATCTCGTCACATGTTCTGCCGGGGTACAGACTGTCCAGGTGAAAGCTGTCTTCATCTGGTTAGTGAAGTGATGTTGGGAACATCAGGAACGTGTTGCTGATGTTCTCTTGAAGTGTTTTGCTGCCATGAATTATATGTAAAAAAAAAAAAAAAAAAAAAAGGTTGTTATTTTAATTTTCAGGTTCTGAATTTTGTCCTTATATGTGCCATATTTGATATTTGCACAGATTAAACATTGGATGACTTTGTGGTTGGTGCAGCGTTCATACAGGTGAGCTACCAGAATGTGACGTACTTTAGCCTACAGCTAAAAGTACAAGATGCTCCAGGAGTCTGTTGGGTTCTCAGTCGGGCCACGAGGGGCTTAAAGGCTGCTGTGTTTGTTCTTACCTGTGGAGCCTATCAGATATCTACAGGTTACAAATAAAAGACATAAGTAGCTATATGAAGAGCAGATTGGGTAAGCTGAGGCCCCCATGTTGCTATGAAATGGTGAAAAACATTTGATCATGTGACCAAATAGCTGGAAGGAAGGAATCACTTTTAATCTGTGTCATAAGCTGAAGATAAAAATGTTGCATTTTAGCTGTGGGCACAAATAAAGTCCAAATGGAGGCTTTGGGGTGAGTTTGGTTGGCTGTTGAGGAAAAGGGGCTTTAGGTAGACGCCTCAACTTACCCCACACCTCCATGTTGGGGTAAGTTGCTGCTGCTGCTTTCATGAGTTGAGCCAGGCATGCTACATTATCAAAACAGTTCTGTTTGTTCCTGTTCCGATTGTTTGGACAATAACCTGAAATATAAAGTTGGCTTGATGCTCCCCAGTCTCTATTAGGGATCCTACTGTATTTAAATGGTTATTACAGCTTAATTAATCAGTAATTGCTCCTCTCAGTGGTTAAGAAGTATTGTTATGGTTGAACTGAACCCTTGGAAAGTCAAGACGATGCTGAGGTGATATGACAGACATCCAACTGAAATACAGCTGTAAGACTGAGAGCAGGTCAGTCCAGAGAGACGTCACCTCCTTCTTCATGTTCTGTCCTTGCTGCAGAACCAAGTTACCCAAACATGAATCTGAATCCTCATCTCATCAGCACTCCTCTGTTTCCGTGCTTTACTTTTTCATTTGCACACCAATCTGCAAACTTTACTTCAGAAACCTTTCTTCCAGATGTCTTTGGCGTCAGTGTTTTGCTTTCTTGAATCCTCCTGATATCAGGGAGAATCCAGCAAAGACAGACAGTGACAGACAGCCGAGGGAGGAGGGAGCGAGTCCGACTTGGAGCTCGGTCGTATTAATGGGAGCAGAAATAAAAGCAGGAGGAGAAGAAGTGATGTTAGAGAGAAGGCCAAGGGAGCTCATTACTGCAGCGCTGATAACCTCCATGACTCTCCAAACACGCTCAGGATGATTGATCAGGAATCTGCCAGCCACTTACACCAGAGAGCAACCGGGACTTAATCAGGTGGACGGATCCCGAATTTACTTACAGAAATGTCCGGGCTGCTGTCCTGGTGGAAGGCAAACCTCCAGCTCAATGTCAAGACTCCTGCAGCTCCAGCAGGTTTTCCTCTCATCCATAAGAAACTGATGCAGGAAAACATGCAGACAAGTATCATACATCTGGCTTTCACAGCCTGTGATTTTATGTGCTGATGTGAAGAACCAATGAAGGCAGTGAGATTGTAAAAGTCTTTCTGCTGCTGATGTTTTATTCATGAGGAAGAATTTATGATCAGAGCTCTGAGGGAGGAAATCGGTTGTGATTATTTCTTCACACTGTTGACAATTCAGTTTTCAAACAGTTTTTTTATGCTTAACTTTAAGACTTGATCATTTGGGTGAAAATTTCCAAGTTTAGTGGAGTAAATTACTCTTTAATCTATACAAACTGATCTAATCCAGGCAGATTCAGACGTAAGTTTGCATCCCAGTAGTTTATGTTCTACATGTGTTTTTTAATGAATGTTTCAACACAGAGAGGCTGCCAGTCTGTCTGCTCTCACTTTGTGGAGATTCTCGCGTCTGCAGGCTAAATGTTAACACAGCCAGTCATTCTTTATCACTTTTATCATTTGACTCTCTACATATCGACTCCTGAACCAGATCCTGAGACGCCTGCGTTTGCTGTCTGACGAAGCTGCTGATGTGAGAAGATGCTCACACAGATCAGCATCTTCATGCCTCACCTGTGAGGAGGGACGGATTCACTCAGGAAGGAGAAGATCTGTGGATATTATTTGAGAGAATGGAAAAAGTTTTGGACATTTGAGTTCAGTTTATGACAAAATGTTGCAGGGTGGATAATCTCCTTGCTCTTAAATCAGTGCAGTCCAGGAGGATGTTGTGATTACAAAACGACTAATAGCCCAAGCGAAGCCACAACGTGTTCAATGTTGTTATCTGAGAGGGATTGTGGACGATTAATAATATGGAAAAGACTGTTTGAATCCACTGGATCTTAACATTTTAGAAGTGGAAGAACAAGATTTCCATGAAATTTGAATAACTACAGTATTTGAATTTATAAGATATTGACAATAGTTTGACAATAAATCATATTTTGTATTAAAGAAAATCTCAAAACTGAATACTGAACTCAAGGTTTTGATGCTCACACAAGGTCTCATGTTGTTTTCTGCAAACATTTCAATGAATGAATGAGTTTATTCTCTTAAAAAAATCATTTTCTAACCAAAAACGTTTCTCTGGATGTTCTGAGAAACTCTGCGTCACTCAGATCCATTTCCCGGACGCGTTCCCTCTCTCCTGAATCCGTCTTTGACGTTTCTGTCGGGTCTTTAACTCTGACACACGGCTGAAGTGGCCTCCTGGTGTTGTGACCTGAAAGATGAAAAACATTTCCCGGAGATTTTTCTGCTCTGATTCCTTTCATCGCTTCCCTCCCTGACATCTCCTCATCGGTCGCAGCATTTTCAACAAAAAGAGCAGCAACAATTGACTTCTTAACATCCCATCATGCAGCTGGAAAACAAAAAGCTTCTTGTTGTTTTCAGGTATTGATGTGTCTTTCCTGTCTACCTTATTGCAGCCTTTTCTGAGTGTCGTGTTTTTTGTTGACTGGCAGGAACTTGAAATTTTCAATTAAATGAAAACATGTTGCACATAAAATCAATCAGCAAAAGATGTTTATTAAAAGCATCATAAACTAGTTATTTATTGCAAAGTAAATTACACAGTCAAGCCAGTTAAGCTGTAAACAAAGGAAAACAAAATTGCAACACAAGGAATCACTTAAAATTCAAACCAAATTTCTTTTAAAGGAAACCAAATCACCAAAGCTAAGTTTAATTTAACTAATGAAGCTCATAGTTTATCCCTTGAAATCATTACAGTAACAAACTCATCAGCATCAAACCACATGAAACAATGTTTTCATTAGCTTACAGCTAATCTGCCAAAACACCCAAAAACACATTTTCTTGTAGGTTATAAGATTAAAAATCGACTGTTTAAGAAGGATAATAAGTATTTTTAAGCTGGCAGAAACTACTTCCTGTCCGCCATCCTTGTGAACAAACTGCAGAGCCCCCTAGTGGAATGGGAGGAATGCATCCAACGTGCTCCTACTTAAGGTTAAAGGTCAACAAGCTCAGCAGTGTGAGTCAAAACTTTCTGTGTTATTTAAATAAATGTTTCAGCAGTTGGTTCCACTCCGCATCCAGTCCACTCCAAGAATAAACAAGTTTTCTTTAACATTAATAGGAAGGAAATGGTAATGAAGCAGGATCTTATGTGAATGAAATATGCATCATGAAAGTCATTTCAATATGTAATTTAAAATAAAGCAATAGTCCGTCTGAAGATGTAAATAAATGGTTTTAGACTTGCAAATGTGTGGCTGGCTGTGCAGCTAATGGCTGAACCCTGACTGGCCTGTCACTGCTTCCCTCAGAGAGTTTAATGGACCTTCTGCCTCATTGCCCAGTGACACTAAAACCCAACGACAGCAGCAGCAGAGAGAAAAGATGGCAGCAGAGACAACAGCTTCATCGGGAAACGGTGCTCGTCCAAGTGGGATTTTATTGGTGTTGCTCAAAAGCACAAGGATTAGTTTTACATGTAAGGTTTGATGGGGAGGAAAGCAAAAGTGAGTATAATCGGCTGGAGGTGAAGCCAGTGATTGTGGTCCAGTTTCATCCTGCATTTTTATCAGAAAGTCTCAGGATGCAGAGAACTGAGGTTAGAAAACTCACCAACATCTTCAACAATCCACAGACAAACCACAGAACCAACCGCTTTAAACTGCCCCAAATAAACATGCTGCCATGTTCCTCAATGGCCAACCGGTTCAGCATCAGGTAACGATGATGAGCTTCAGTACAAACATCCAACTGAGCCAGACTGAAAAACAAAGGAGGAATCCCAGTAACTCCCAGAACTTGGGGTTATGCTTGAACTCTGAACTCTGAACGGCCTATTCTAAGTTCTGATTAAAATGACAACATGCAGTAGATGGATGCTTCACTGCAGGCATCAAAACGTGCCGATCTGGGAGGGAAGGCCTGCGCAGTTTGGATCAGACTCAGTTTGTCCTTTTTTCACCAAACAAAATGTCCAGATTCAAAGTTTAAAAACAGTTTAATGGGACGAGGAGCAACTTCTTGCCAAAGCTCTGGTCTCTACCAGGATGTTCAGATGCTCCAGGACAGCTTGAGTTCTGGATTTTAAGTTTTGGTCAATAATCCTGTGAGCTGATAATTACTTAACATCTTTACAAATCAAAAAGCTTCACAAATTCTACCTGCTAGTCCAAACCAAAGCTGAATGCAATTAGCAGGATCTGTGTCCCTGCAGCACATGTAGCTGCTTGTCTGACATGTTAGCTGCTAATAGCAGCTTTAAGGCAGCATTAGTTTGTTGATCTCTCCTCTCTGCTGTGGGTTGTTCATCCTGCCAGAGGGCAGAAGTGGTAAATGGGGTCGTGAAATGGTCAGAGTGAATCTTTTCTGTCCGTTTCTCCAGTCCGGTCCTGGAGGGGTGCCACCATTACAGACTCCTACTTAACGCAACATGAGTGGGCAATAAAAGTTGCATTAGAAACTGTTCTTCCTGTACAGTTAGAGTCAGTAACACTTGTGGTAAGCAGCAGATGTAGGTTCTGTTATCTTTCCTCCCCAGATGTTTCTACAATGAGTTCATGGAAATAGCCAACACTTTGTGCCTGTAACAGAAACGTTATCAGGATGTGAAAACACGCAGGAGCGTTGACTCTAACCTGAGCTGAGCTGTGGATCCTGGTGTTTGTGTCGCATTAACCTGCAACAGCCTGCCAACCCAAACCAGTCAAACTGACATTGGCACCAGACACACACCCGGACCCGCTCCGCTGCAGACGCTCTGTCACTCTCATTAGCACCCTTTGACTCTTAATCAGTTTAATTAGGCGGCTGAAAAGGCCAGCCTGAGCCTCGGCGACCAGACAAACGAGCCGGACCTTTGTGGGCTCATTTAGACCTGCGGTGATACAAATGTTTGTCTTCCAACATCACCACAGTCTCTGCAGTGGGTCCGGCTCTGCGTCTGAAGCGGAGGCAGAACACAGACCCGGCAGGAAGCCCACTGGGCTCCAGGCTGATCTTTATCAGGAAACCAAGAGCTTTTCTTGGAAGCACAGAGCAGAACTTTAATCGTTAATCTATCCCGGCCGGATTCTGGCTTCATGTACCTGACAAGTTGAACAACCCCTGATCTTGTTTCTAAGAAATTATATATATAAATATGTATATATATTTATGAGTATTTTTATTGTGTTTTTTACTTTTAGTACTTTTCTGATGAATTTTCACTACATTTACTTCAGTAACATTTCTGGACTCTCTCACCAAAGAGACTCCAGACCTTTGACTCACATCTGCAGTTTTTGTTAAAGTTTCATCCTTTTTTATTTTGAAAGGAAATTATTTGGAGAAAAATTATTTTTGCCTGATTTTATCTTTTTTTATTAATATAAATTACTGACATTTTTTGTACTTAAAATAACAAAATTTCCACTTAACTTTACTCTTTGATCCATCTGCTGATGTCATTTTTAAATATTGATTGATTGATCATTTATCAGTTTCTCAGAACTTGAGTCAATTTTTTTACCAAATAGTTTTTTATTCTTGACTGATTTCTTGCATGGATGCTTTTTACTGTTATGTGAGTAAAGTATGCTGCAGTAGTGCTCTGGTTGTACCCAGTGATGCAGTCAGTGACGTCAGCGCCGACACAAACAGGAAGTGCTTGCTGGCCCCGCCCACCTGCTCTGGCTGCAGCATCTGAAGGACAAACAGTGAATGTGAAAGAAACAAACAGGAAATTTACCAAAAATCTTCCTGATAACAGAAGAAGCATTCACATTAATCAATGCAACAAACAAACAGCCTGTGACAGTAAGTGAAGCAAAGTCTGAACTCAGGCATTATGGCTAACTATAAAAAGATTAAATCAATCAAAAATATGGTTAATGGGTGAGTGATAATTAAACACAAACTAAACACAGATTGGTAAAGATGTTAGATTTTATTTCTTAAAAAGTTTTTCACTCTTTAAAGTGGATTTAGTCGATCAGAAGTTTCATACGTATTGTGTTTAAACCACAGTAGATATTTTTAAATAGTTTTTTATATGAATTGTGCTTTGTAAGAGAAACAACATGAGATCATAAACTGAAGATTAAAGAGCAGCATTTTAACTGTGGGCTCAGATAAAGTGGAAATGTTGAGCCATTTGTCATCCCAGAGTCTCACCTGGCCAAGAATAGAGTTTTACCGTATTTATGTTACTGAGTCATTTTATTTAACTTCATATAAAACTGGACAGACCTGGATATGAAACTGGAGCATGGAGGCAGGCGGCCAGGATGATGATGATGATGATGATGATGATGATGATGATGATGATGATGATGATGAAGAGGATAAACATTTCTTTTTCCTGACAGGTCTGAACTGAATTCAGCTGCTTCTTTGCGTTTCTTCTTTTCATTTCGCTGACGCTGCTGATTCTTTCTCTGATCCTGACAATAATCGTCGATTTATTGGCCGTTCTGCATTTAGGGACCAGAAATAATCAAAGTGCCAACATTCCAGTAAATCTGTCCGTCTGACTGAACGCAGCTCAGCGCCACAGACTCTCCTCCTCTTTGTCATTTTTGCTCTGGCTGCAGAAACGTTCCTCTGAGTGAAGCTGCCTGAATGAGCTCGAGTTACGGACTAAGCTTTATTATTTCATTGTGAGGCAGGACGCCCGATATTGTTGACTTTCTCAGAGGCAATAAAGTAATAATTAATTTATTTCGTCCTTTTGTTAGATGGGTTAAATCCCCTTTTTACTCAGCAAAGTTTGATTTTCTCCTGTTACTCACTGACATTCCTGAAGCTTGTTCATGTTCTGACTTTTTCTTTGTAAAACTAAGAAAAATCTGTTTTACCTGCTCAAAGCATGCAAGTAAACACTTTGAGTTTTTGCCAAATCAGCAGAGATGGATGTGCTGGAGCTGCAGCTTCACCCGGAGGTGGATGAAGGGTTTTGCTCATATAATGAACCTTTGGTTGCAAACCGTTCAGTTTAGTCAGAAAGCTTCAATGTTGGTTCAAATGTTAATATATTTCTCTGTCTGCTTTCCTGTGATGCATCATGTGACAGGACTAAACAGAATGGAGACAAAACGAAGAGGAATTGGATCGTAAAGCTGTTTGGATCTGAAGACGGAAGCAGATCTTCTGTTCAGGTGATTTATGATTCATTCAGTTCCATAAACGGGTTTTTAATGAAAACTGTGTTCGAACCAGCGACTCTTAAATCCTTCATTTGATGCGCAGCCTGATCTGATCAGGCTGAATCCTGGGCAGGAAATAGTTCACCACCCACTGACGTCTCTCTGATGAGCTTTTATGCTGATTTCATTCATCAGATTAACATTTTCTGCTTGGTTTTTTCTTTGGTCTAATAGAGTTTCTCACAGCGGCGGAGATGATGGCATCAGATCAGCTGGAAAAGACGCTGATAATAAAACAAATCAGCTGATTCACAGCAAAGGTTGAGCAGAATATTTCAGATTTATCACTTAAAGAACCAGTAACATGCTTTAGATGGTGTTCTTATCACTTGTTGGTTGGAATCAATTTGCTTTTTTATTTTACATCATTTTCCATCATTTTCCATCCTATCAATCCTCTTTTGCAAGAATTTAGTTCTAAAAAATAAATTTGTAATTCTTTGAGGATTAAAACAAATTTTCTAAAGTATCTAAATTTGTAAAATGTCTTTTTCTTCAAACAGTCATAAAATTCGATCTAAAGTTATATTTTTTAAAAGCAAAATGGCTGTTTGGTTTGTAAAAGTTGCAGATTAATATCAGAAATGGGTAAAATATTAAAACCTCTCAATTCTCCTTCACTTCCTCTCCATCCATCCTTCACTTCCTCTCCATCCATCCTTCACTTCTGTTTATCTTCAGACTCTTTGTTCCATTTTCTGTCTCATTTTCTTGCATTTCTGATGATTCTTTGCATATTTGTTGCTGCAACCCGCCGCTCGTTCTCTGATGAGCTGCTGCAGGTCAGTCACAGGTCGGTTCTGGTTCTGTTGGGTTTCAGGCTCAGGAGGGAAAAGATTAACAGTGGACATACAGAGTCACTTTACATGCCTGTAAACAGCAAAACCTGATCATTTTAGGAAAATCTGACATTTATGCTGGTATTTAATTGGGTCAAATCTCTTATTTACTGCATATGTATCTTCAATTTTTTTGATATGTTGTATTTAAAAAAATCCCCAAGCAGGAGAATTTAATGTGGATAATCTGGAGTTACATGAAAAATCAGTGAACTGAACCGTGAATAGATTCTTCTGTCCTTCTAGGTTATTATTTAAACTGTTTAATGCAGATCTCAATATAATATAACCTCAATGTAATTTAATCTATAGTTTTGTAAACTATGTTTGTTGAGTCTGGTTGATTATTTTATTAAGTATGATCTGACAAAATCACATTTTCTGAATATAAATCTTGAAAAGCTCAAGTGAGCAGCTGTAACTCTAACCCGTCAATTTCAGATTAATCCCATCATCTTGATCAATTTCAGATCAATCTAACATCCAGCTGTTCATCAGTGCTGATCAGGAGGAGTTTATTTTACGTTTGAAGGTCTTTACCTCATTGATAGATTATCGTATTGATCAAATGGCTCTGAGATCTAAAAGCGACAATATCTGATCACTCAGACGCCCCAGCCAACCACCGGCCCCCCTCTGGGTCTCAATCAATACATTTGATTAGTTATTTGTGGATATTTACGGAGCACTTCACACTAAAATCTTTACTTTGTAATTGATCTTCTCTGTTTGAGGCGAAAAGGTTTTATTTATGTGCTCAAAAGGCTGAGAGGCTTTTGAGCACATAAAAACATAAATATAATAAATAATTTAAAACACATAAATATATCCATAACATATCCAAGACACCATGCACCTGCAGTGAAGATAAAATGTTTTTAATTAGTTTTTTCAGTGAACTTCATAAGATTGAGAAAAGCTCCAAAGATCACGAAACTTAATTCATCTGAAGTTTTGGGTTTTTTAAAATCTTGCCATGAAACATTCTGCAAAATCATCTTTGATCTTGTGAAAGATTTTTCCTTTCGTGTCCAGAAGAAACTTTACGGAAATGATTCAAGGAGAAAATGACTCTAAATTTGTTAGGTCCAAACCTCGAATCTAACAAATCCTAAATGTGGTTTTGAAAAAGTCCAAATTCAGCTCATTTCCAACGGCTGTCGACTCACAGATGCTTTAAAATAAACGTTCAATTCTGGAGTTTAACTCTTAAAAACAAACTGTTTCTTCTCTGAACCTGAATCTATTTCAATCTAACCTCCAAACATTTTTCCTGCAATGAATAAAGGTTCAGTCCGTGTAAGTGCTGGTTGTTACCAGTCGAAAGTAGCATCCAGGTGTTGCTAATCAAATGTATTGACTTATTGATCAATCAATCAATGTCAGGTTCTGTATAAACCAGAGGTTTTGCTGCTGTGGTTGGAGGTAACAGTGACTACAGCAGCTTTACTTTGGTTTGTAAAGTTTCATCGTGACGGTTTCGTTGGTTTACTCAGATGAAAACGTTGTTTTTATTTTATGCCGTCGTTTTGCCACAGCAGGAATAAGAACCAACAGAAAGTCGTCTCTGGGATGGAAACTGCAGGCAGAATGACTGGATTCATCTCAGACATCATTTATGCTGCAAAGTGATGCCACTGCAGCATGATGGGTTCATTTCACGAGATGGAGGGTTGGCTTTACTAAACAATGATTTCCTGTCTGGAGAGGTCAAAAAGGTCACCGAGTTGAGAAATGAGAGGTCGAATAGAGAGAGGGAGGAATTTGGACCCTGATCATCAACAAGATCCAGCTGGACATTTGACCCCTCTGTGGGTCAGTTAGTAGAACCTGTAATGACCAGCAGAGCTGAGATCAGAACATTTTGAGATCCATTCCCAAAGCTTAATAAACCCAAACTGCCTGTTCTGAAGGAAAATGACAGGAACATTCAGGAAAACTCAGAAATCATGACTGAAGCTCAGAGTCACATAAAAACCATCAGAGTCTCATAAATAGTGTAATTTTAATTAGAACATACAAATATAAGTATGAGTGTAGAGAAGCTCTAAAGGAATAAAACTTTAAACCTGAGATCTATTAGTGAAGTATTTGTCAGGTTTTAATTATCTACTTGGACCCAAAACCTTGGAGAAGTTAGTGAAGGAGAAGATGTTAAATCCTGGGAGCCTGAAGACCAGAGAATGGATTAGAAACCGGGTGCAGCTGTGAGCTGAAGGCAGGCTGAGGGAGAGAAATAACAGAACAGGGAGGAGAAAACAAACCCAGACATCTAGAAAAATCAACTAAACACAAGAAATAAACCACAAAGTGACCAAATCTAAACACACAACGACTAAAACAGGCTGATCTAAAGAAAGACAGAAACAAAAACAATTGATAACTAAAACCAAACACAGAAACAAATGATCAGAAACACAAACCCAGGTTAAAAACCTCAACCAGGATTTTGTAAAGTTGTATCTTTGAGTCACATTTGACTTTTGACGCAGGAAGAATGTTGTAACATTTTTACCTTCTGCTTTTGTACTTTGGCTTTATCTTTGTTTTTTGAACCTTTTTAAGGTTAAAGTTTGTTTTAGAAACTGATGCAGGGTTATTTCTTTATTCCTGTATTTGGAAACTGGAACCAGAGTGAAAGAACCGGCCTTGACAGAAATCAGTGACGTTTGTTTTTCTTCTGAAGGATGAAGTTATTATTTTTTTCTCATCACAGCACATTGTTTGTGTTCATGAAACCAAACATTTCATGCCAGATATTTGTTGTTTCAGGCTCTGCATGTCCGGTGTTTCAGTGACCAGAGAAAAGATGATTCTTTATTCTGACCAGTTATTGTTTTCACTGTTAGAAATAAAATAATCTCAAGGATTAAATGTGGATTTATCTCCTTCTGTGGAGCTTCAGTCCAGTCAGATGGCGCCGTATTGTTCTAAAAGCTCTCAGGATCCATATGGATCAGACATTCAGACATTCAGAACGGTGTGCAGCAGCATCAGCCTCTCACTGGTTCAACTGGAGGAGATCTGCTCTCCTAAATAGATTTGTCTGCTCTGTTTTTTTCTGTTTTTATCTTTATAATTGCTTGTCTTAATTACTGTAATCATCTTCTCTTCACCCCTCATTGATGCCACTTTTCATCTCTCCATGCTGATGCTTGATTACTTTGAACTACCCCTTCATTTCACTTCATTACAGTTTGTGTCTGGGTTGTTATTTCCTGGCCGTTTTTTGAAAGAAAATAATTTCTGTACGAAGTTTCAGAAGCTTGTAAAGTTTTGGTGATTAACATAAACATGTTCACTGAGTGGGAATGTTAAGAAGTAAATGATAAATTTGAGTTCTTGTCTCTTTTTTTGTTGAAGTGACTTCAACTCATCTAAGATAATAATAATAATTATTAATACCCCCTTGCATGTAATAAGATAAAGTGCTGAATTATATTGTATTTTTAGCTAAATGCATTGGTAGATGCTTCCATCCCTCCTCCAGTTGCTGTTTCAGACCAAACCAAACAGACGAGGCTGCAGCAAATCTAAGCAAAAGTTCCCAAATCTCTGCACCATGCAGGCAGCACAAAACCCTCCAACACGGTCAGGAAGCAAATCTGCACGTATTTGTAGACAGACTGTATTCCAAACCTCACAAGTTCTCAGGCAGCATGAATGTGAATCATGACTAAACGTCGGAGCCGGTTCCTCTGAGCAGATCCATCATACATGTCGTGTTTGTCGTTTCTCAGGTTCTGACCGTTTGAAAATCTTGCTGTGTGGATGAAACATGACGAACTGAAGCCACAGAAGCAGCTGCTTTCTGCTCACTTGTAGAAAATCCATATGTGTCAAATTGTTCTGTAATATTCTGATGTCATAGCGTTGCTTTCATAACCTCTTCTGACTCAGTGGGAAATAAACACTTATTAGTGTTTGCTAACCATCAATGCAACGACAGAAGCTTCAATAGTTCTTCTGTTATTGACGACTTCCTGATGTTCAGCTTGAACAACATTCACCTGAAACTGAAATAGAACAAAAGTCAGTGTTTCATCACAGCTGCATAAATCTCACCCCAAAGTCACGTAGACGGGACTGAATGAGAAAATGTTAAGAGTCCTTCAGGTTCTGCATTTTAAATTCAGCTGAGCACAGAGGTGATGTGTTATTAACCCTCTACGGCTGATATATCCATCAATGCAGCCGCCAGCCTGTGATGTCATCGTTATTCCAGCCGTATCTTTGACTGTGCAGCAACCAGGACCACAGTGGACAGAGAAGTTTCTTCTTCATGCCAAAAGTGAACAGAGCAGATCTCAAGGCCAGAGAGGAGAAGAAGTTAACGGTTTGATACACCAGAACATTTTTAACCTGATGAGATGTTTAGGAGGAAAAGTCCTTCAGCTGGTGAATCTGCTTCAGTTTCAATGAGTTACTTTAGATGATATTGTTCTGGACAACAAAGGCAACAGATGTTTGGATCATTGGTCTGAACTCATCTCCGGTTCTGGCTGGTCTCCAGCAGTAATCTTAGTCGTGGAGAGGAAGGCGTTCGGTTCTGGGAACCTCGGCGTTCTTATATTTGACTTTTGCAGCTGGTTTGGTTTGTTGCACCAGAGCAGTTTGCAGGACGATATCTGAGGTTCTCAACTTGAAGATGGTGGATTAGTCTTCAGTTATGGACTGAGGAGAGGACGTTAGAAGAGGATGGACAGACAGGAGTCGATGAGATTGTGCCAGAAACTCTTTTGGATCCCTAAGATTATTTCTGCAGAGAACTGATGCATAAGAAACGACCAGATCAAACCGAGAGTTGAGGATTTTAGCTTTGAATTGGTCTCATTAATTCACAGAATTCAGAACTTTTGCAAAGTTCAGAAATGGCAACAAATCTGAAATTCCTACATGCATTTCTCAGTCATAAATCAGAATCATAAGCCTGCTGCCTTCTCTGCAGGTGAGCCTGTGGCAGTCGGAGGGATGTGCGATCTATTCATCCTTCGATAATATGCAGAGAAACTCAGGAGCTCAAACAGCAAATCGATAAGCTGTCAAGCAACTAAGAACCAAAACGTAGAATCAAGCTGCATTGACTTTTCAGCCCCGATTGGTTTGATTTGAGATGCTTCGGCTTTTACAACCTGAACTGCTGGTAATAATCAGAGTGAAAATAAGTGGATTTTCACTGAATATTTTTCTGCTTTTCATCAGAACAAAGTGTTTGGGCTTATTGGGCTAATTTTTGTTCTTTCAGCTCCACCAGCATTACTGGAAATAACAACCAGCTTTTACACGGACTGAACCTTTATTCAACGATTTCCATCAAGCAGAGACCAAACGGTTCCTGCACAGAAACATTTATTACAGAGCAAAGCAGAAAAACAAGAAGCATGCGAAATACATAAAAAACACATCAAGCATTTGAAAGAAGGAAAAATATCAGAACACGGCTTAAAGAAGAGCAAACTGTGGAGATTTTCATAAAAAATAAAGCACAGATCATCACCTCTGAGTTGAGGCTGAAGCACCAACACCAAGCGATGATGATGATGATGATGATGATGATGATCACTGGCCTGTCAGTCCATGCAATCAGCAGGAATCTCTCCATAAGGCATCACTTTCCTCTCTGTCTGTCTGCGTCTCTAAAGCCCCACAGGAAGCAGGGCATGCTGGGACAGGAGCCGCACAACCCACAGCAGCCAGATGGAAATACATATTAGCAGCAGGATTAGCTGAGAACTCAAACTTGACTCCTGGAAGTATATCATCCCATTTAATTAAACGCAGTTTGACTGATTCCTGAAATCGTTTACTTCACAGCTCTTTAATAAAAATTCATTCCCGTAATGCAATTAGACACTAATTACAGGCTGCAGAGGGAAAATGGGGATTGTGTTCAGCTCACTTTCGCTTAATTAAATCCAAATCATCACTTCCTGAACCTTCGGAGGCTTTTCTACCAACAGATCAACAGTCACTAACGATGTTTGCTGGTTTTAGGGAAACCAATGTGTTCTTATCAAACCCACACATTGATCATTTTGATCTTAGAATAATTCAGTCATTTAAACCTCCAAGGTTCAAACATCATCAAGATGTTCTGATAATTGTGACATCATGAAGAATATATTTTTTTTCTCAATAATTGAATATTGACCACCTGTTGGTAACAATGTATATAAACCATTAAAATATCATCTTTTTTCTCAAAATCCAGCTTGTAATTGTGGAAACGAGAAGAAATAACTTTTAAACAGAATCATCAATTATTGCTGTTAACACTTTGCAGCTCTCCTTTTGCCACTGGAGGAAATCAATCACCGTCTCTGGATCCTGGTTCTCATGGATGTTTTCTGTTTTCTGCAGGCTTCAGATGGGAGAAACACAGGAGCTGAAGGTAATTTGGTGTCTGGTGAAGCAGTCCTATGTTGACCTGGCCAAATGTTTTAGATCCAATGAAGGATCCATTTTCACCTTAGTGTTGATGTCCTGGTGTCCCACAGCATTACAGGACCTCTACCTTACTCAGGAGACATGAAGTAATTCATCCTTTACCAAAAACTCTTAGTCTGACGCCAGAAAAGCAACATTTGTAGTTAAGATCCCAGCAGAATAACAATGTGCCATCACAATGAGTACGTTTGTGATGGTAGGATGAAAGAAGCTTTTTTTTTGTTTCTTTTTGGCTTTCCTCCAAAATGACGACTTTTCATGGCATCTAATGGTTGTTCGGGAGACATTGTGACTCCAGTCGCTGCTGGAGTTGATGTATTTCTACCTGCTGTACCGTCTCTTCCGTCTCCATGGTGACAAGATGCGACACAAACCTTTCTTAACTGAATGGCATGTTCATGATGCCTTTTCCGTTTTGCTTGATGGGGATTTGGGTTTCTCTGTCTCGTCATGTTTGTATATCAAAGAAACAGAAATTTGTAGATTTGTAACTAGAAGCTCTGAGATGAACTTTCAGCAGCTACGAATAAAAATGTTTCACTCACATTTAATTTTATTGGAGGAGTTTGTGATGACAGCCAGTGATGCAAATGTGATCTTGTTAAAACAGTATGTTGTTAAGTTGAGATGTTTTCCAAACTCTAATTATAGGTCTGGTTTTCCCTGTGAGGGACGTTCAGTAAAGGACCAATTTATTTTCACTGCTTTACAACATTTTACCTGAAATGTGAGTAATTTCTGGACATTAAAGGAAAGGAAAGGCCTGTTAATTTACATAACCAAACTCTCATGGTACTGACTTCATCACCCGAGCATCACCTGTTATTCCTACCTGCAGAGCAGTGACTGTTCATCCACACAGTGCCTGCATGGCAGAGCCACCTGCTGTTTCATTTTTCAGTTTTGTGTTGTAAAGCTTCCCGTTGAGCTGAACAGACACAATTTCCTTCATATCTCCAAAGATAACAGGAGTTTGCAGATATTTCCAGGTTCATCCGCTCGACCCAACGCCTTTGGATGTCTATGAACCGCTGCATTCACAGACATGCAGTGGTTGCATGCACTTTTTGCAGACAGAAAGTTCAGACAAACCGTCTCCAAAGCTTCAGACTGGATGTGTTGATGCCTGTTTCTGCAGCCTCAGGTGGTCGCCGCTGTTCTGCGGAGAGTTGTTGCACATTCTCAGGGTGTTTCTGCTCTTTTTTGTTTCAAAGAGGCACTTCTTGTTTTGGTTGTTTATGATGGTCATGATTTATCCTGATGCTGTGAATCATCCAATTGGTGGACCATGTCAGAAGTTTGTTCTGGGGTTTTTTCCCCAGAGTCCTTCAAACAGGATTATCGTCTCTGCAGAGGATCCTGGAAACTTCACAGAGCCACTTCCTGAGTGCAGGAGTTCCCGTTTGCTGCCGGAGCCACGATGACGGCGGTGGGCGTGGTCTTCTTGATGGATGTGAGGTGGATGTGAGAGGTGCTGTGCATGTAGCTGGGTTGGCGTTCGGGACGGGGGCCTCGACCACAACGCAGCTGACTGGAAGAGGAGGAAGAACAACAGCCGGTAAACCAGAGACAGTTTCGCCTCTGACGTTTTAGAGTGAATAAAAAAATGTTTTAAATTCCTACTTGTTGATTTTGCATGTATGCTTTTAGTGCTGAGCAAACGTGCTAAAAGCAGAGCTAATTTTTCAGTTAGCTCTTTTGCTAACTTTAAACAAGCCACAATGCCTCTAAGTCAATTTGTCCCGATAAATCCAAACTTACGTGGCTGCTGGGTAATCGTATACCTGAAATATTTGTTATTGACTGAAAAAAATCTTCAGGTAGACGTTTATATTCATGCTCTTATTTTGAAGGGGTGAAAACTGTTATTGATGAAGTGCAGTTTCCTTTCCTCACCGACTTTCTCTTTTTTTCCCCAAAAAACAATGACATAAAACAATGTAAAATTAAAGAACATTTAAATTATTAAAATTAAAATATCTCCATGGTTGCAGTCTTTCAGAGGTAAATGTAATTTCATGGGAAGTCAGCGCTTTAGGATTAGCATCTGCTAAATACCATGCTGGTGTTGCTCGTTTTGTTAGCTGACAAGCTAAATCAAGCTGTAATTCAGTCCAAGAGAGATGTGAACTCATCCTCAATGGGTCAAATGTCAAACATATTGGAAGAACACGGCTCTGAGTTTGAGGTGTAATTTTTACATTCAATTCTTTCTCCAGAGGATGAAGGACAAACAAATATCTAAAAGACTTCAGGTCTCAGATAAATTGTCAGGTATAGAGTCTGATCTTTGTTCGCTTGTGTTTAAGGTTCATCTTAATTTTCCGTGATGTTCTGTATCTAAAGCATAACGTCTGTCCTCAGGTCATGGTGCCTTTCAGCTACAGTCGCACATCAGGAACGAAATAATAACTGTCAGGATGTCTGGTGTTAGCGGGAGCACTCGAAGGAAGCTTTAGAAAAAGACTGGGCCATGATTACTTCATTTCCCATGTGAGGGAGTCGATTCACTAAGAAAAATGAGGCACCGGCCTTCTGGTCCTCGCCTGCATCCGTCCCTGAAAGCTCCCAATTTCACAAATATTCAGCCTTCTGAAAACTTTTGATTAGACTGAAAATTACGATTTAACTTGGATGGAGAGCATTCAGGACAGCAGGCTATCGGAGTCAAAGCTGAGGCTGTTTTCACCTGCTGCTGCCAACATGTTGGACAGATTCACGATACGTAGAAAACCACACTGAGCTAATGCAACATGCTTTCAGCGGCGTTGCTCTGCATGGTGACCGACGTAACATAACTTCCCTTCTAACTCAAACGGTTGAATCAATCTGAATGCATGTGGAGCAGAACTTTGATTAGAGACTTCAAATATTGATCCTGAGGGAAAAAAAGGGTGTGAAATACAATCATCGGACGCTTCCCCATCCAATCATAGGTTTAGGTCTTTGAATGGTGAAGAAGCTGCTGAAATTCAAATTAGGCATCAAAACGTGGAAGAAATGGTGTTTAAGTTTAACGGACTTTGATCATGTTGGTATTGTTAATGAAAACGGCTGGACTGAATATTTCAGAAGCTGAAGATCTACTGACATTTATGAACAACCTGAACTTTGTCAGCGAATGGGCAGGAGGTGATGTAATGGTGTCGGGTTTGTTGGCACATTTTGCACTCCATAGTGATGACCATTTAAACCTGATTACCTTCCTGAGTTTTGCTGCTGACCACAGTGCACACATCTTTTTTAAATTTAGATAAATGTCTTGGTTTTGCATCAGATCACAAAACTCAAGTCATCTCACTCTGGGTAATTGGACATGACAAGGAGTCAACTGCACTCCAGTGATCGCCATAGTAACCAGGTCTGAGTCCAACACAGCAGCTTTGAGGATGTGAGAGAACAGGAAATGTTCAGCCACGTCTTGAACGCGGTCGGATCGAGCTATTAGTTGTATGAAACATGATCATTGCATTTTTTTAAAATCATTCTTGGATCAGAAGTTTTCTGTTTGTTCAGTTCTGCCTCTTGTGAACTTTGTTCAGAATGAACTGATTTAGTGCGTCTGTCACTTTAAATCCAATTAAGCTCCTGCTGACCACGCCCCCAACTCGGTGTTTACAACCGAACATCTTTGAAAAGCATACATGTAGCCTCCTGCACAACCAACAAGAATAGAGCCGCTGGCTTCTGGATGGCAAATCAACAACAAAACACTTGTCTTCTCCAGCAACCATTGTACAAACGTGCTGGAGCTCAGTTTGTGTTGCTAGGTAACAGGCAACAGCTGCTGTGGGACGCTGTCATGCCTCTGACCTGTTGAAGTGCCGCCGGAAGCTCTCACTGAGCAGGTAGAGGGCGAATGGGTTGACGCAGGAGGAGGAGAAGCTGAGGACTCTGGCCACCAGCGTGATGATGAGGTGGGCAAGCGACAGGTCCATCTGGTGGTAGTGGAAGGAGCGGTACATGTAGAGCACATGGTTGGGGAACCAGCACAAGGCGAACAGGCCCACGAAGACCAGCACGATCTTGGCCAGGCGCTTCCTCGTCTCCATCTGAAAGGGCAGACACACTTCTGCTCAGATGTTTGATCAATTATTTTTAACCACAGCTTTAACTTTCACAACCAAGAGACCACAAAGACTGTGAAACTAAGGTGACATCACCATGGAAACAACAATCCTCAAATCCAAAATCACCTTCAAGCTGGACTGAAGTGTCTTGTGTCCACCCAGTTGGACAAATATTCTCTACTGGAGAATATTTTTATGGCAAGACACAGTTTAAGGAGTTTGGCTAAAGTGAGAAGCACATTCACAGGAGACTGTACCTACTCTGAAGCACAGTAACGGTATCATGTTCTTTGCTATCATTGGTATACAACATGGATGAACTACAGAAATTTAAGCACATATGAATATGTTTCATCCTGCAAATTTGTACGGCTGAGGCTTTGAAAAGCTGAGAACACAAAATGTAGAGCGTTCAGAGAATCAGGAAGGCAGAAAAAAATACAATCTAAGAAAGGCTGGAACAGAGGAACTTGAAAAGAAATCACTTTTCTGTTGAAAGAATATAAACAATTCCCTTCCCGGAGTCCCTGCAGGACCGGCGAACAGAACGCCGGCGAACAGAACGCCGGCGAACAGAACGCCGGCGAACAGAACGCCCGATGATGAAACTAATAAACAGAAACGGACAGCTTCAGATTCAGAGCGTCAGGCTGACATTGCTGCCCTTTCAGAGGACTCAGCATGAAAGACGCCGCCTTCAGTCATCCAGCAGACTTCACACCAGTCAGACATCTGTGCATGTGGACATGCAAAACATGTCAGCTGTGTTTTCTCACAGCGCTTCCTGTGAACTTCAGGCTTCAGGAGAAACATGAGAACCCAGAGGAACAGCTCCCTTCTGCTGAAAGTGGATTCTGGATGCAAACATCCTTTGAAGTGATAAATTCTTATTGAAAATCCGACGTTGTGTGAGCAGAACCGTGATAAGACCTGGTCTGGTCGTTGTGCTTTGGTTTAGTATCGTACGCTCAGTGGGTTACTGTGTTCATTGATTTTCTTTAATTTCCTTTTGCTTTGACTTCCTCCGATCATTTCAGCTCTTTGTTCCCAGTAAGCTGTTGCCTCTCATCCCAGTAAAGACTGGAGAGGCACAACCAGCATGCCTCTCCTTTACTGCTGCATGAGGTTCAGAGTAAAGTTTCCAGTTTCCACTGAAGTTTTATGGTCCCATTTAATCTGTTTTAAAATACCGTTAGGTTCTAAATCAACCATAAATAAGTTCTGCTGATGCTAAAATTCAGCAGAATCTTTGTCATAGTTGGAATATTTATAACAGGAAATGTTAGTAAGACGGTGTTTAGGATCGTTGGATGTGTCGGTAAAACAGTTTATGAGGCTTTTATAAACAAAACTGAATATTTTATCATTATTTTGATTCACTGAACATTTTGGTGTCATGCATCCCCTGTCTTTATGGCTGCTTTCTGTAAAATCTCCAACTGAACCAAAACAATGTGATGTAAGCAAGTCCACAGCCAATCAGAGCAGTGTGCAGACGTTGAGTCTTTCAGGTTCTCACCTGTTTGTTCTGAGCGAGTCTCTGGTGGATCACCTGATCCAACATGATCACAAAGTCATTTACACGCTGTAAGAGGATTACTGAGCCGGGGATTAGGTTTAGCTGAAGTGGATTTTCCTCAGTAAATATGCTGTAATTAAATGCATTCAGCAGCAGCCGCTATGTCTCCTCAGCTGCTTTGCCCCTTGAAGGAAGTAAATCATAACTTATGTGAAAATAAGTGTTGAGTTGAAGCAAAACTCTGCTGATCCTCTCAGAGCTCCGGGACACTTTCTGCTGCTTTCCTTCCTGCCGTTTCTCAGAAACCTGCGAGCTGGGAGTCGGGATTAGAAGAAACTTTGTTTTTTCACATCTGCATTTGTATATTGCCTTTTATCGCTGTATGAAAATGTAACTTCAAAGGGAAACATTCATCATTCCAGCTTTAACTTTCACTTCTTTTATAGAACGAAAATGTTCCAATGTTATTCTATCTATTCTAGGATATAATTAAATGATTTGGTTTTGAAATGATTTGAATCTGAACTGAAGTTAGAAAACACGCAACAGATATTACCAATAAATCAGAGTCAGATTGATCAGCATCTGTTTGGTTTAATCACACAGATCTTCTTTCAAAAATACAGAAAAACATGGAAATTCAAAGCCCCGGGTCTCCATTTGGCATTTTATCAAGATTTTTGTGAATTAGCTACACAAAGTTGCACAAAAAATAAAACTCCAACAGGTGTGGCCTGCATTTCTATTCAGACCCCCTTTACCTTTTCACCCTTAAATAAAATAACCAACTGACTTCTGAAGGTCAATCACTGAATAAGTAGAGATTCCTGCATAATCCAACCTCAAAATGCAAAAACACAAAGTCTCATTATAAGACAATAATTCTTTAATATTGGCTGGAAAAACTTCCTGTTGCACTGGCAGATTATTTCACTGCAAAAGTTTTTTATTCTTGTTTTAACATTTTACTGAAACCTCGATAAAAATTTAGAAAAGTCAAAACTGATGATGTCCAAATCCATCATCGATCCATTTTACATAAATTTGTTCAATAATGAGCTAAAATTGAGTTTTAATGTCACAAAATCTAAACTTACATTTGCATTGTACCGTAACACCAGGATCTTGTGACCAGCATCCATTTAGTGTTTTTATAAATTTATGACCTGTCAGAAACATCTAATTAGAAACTCATTTAAGCGTCGTTTGTTCCCTGGAGGCGTCTCCGGGCCGTAACGTTACTGCCTCCCTCATGAATGGATTCATATCTGCAGTAATAATAGGAGGAAAGTTATTATCAAGAGATTTTTCCCCCGAGGCAGAGCTGAGAGCCATCGTTGTCTCTGAGGCAGAAGTCTGCAGAGCCGCCCGGGAATTACAGGCTGCCTGATCCCATTAGAGGCTCCATGGAGATAAATCGGCTCTCCAGGCCCCTGTTGGATGCGCTGATCCATGAAGTTGTCATTTTTTATTCTTAGATTCGCTATATGCTGAAATTCAGAGAAAGTATGTCCTCATGAGGTTGGCAGTTGTTACACGGCGGGGCAACATCTGGGTTTGCAGGTGAAATAAAGCTTTTAGTTCCAGGAAGCAGGTGGAAGTTTCCCATCAAGCTTTCAGGAAGCCGACTTCAATCCGTCATTCATCCAAACATGCACAAAGAGGAGCGGGTTCTGAAAGCATGCTGGCATTCATGACCGACAGAATCAGTCTGACAGCTTCGCTCTCTGAGTGACGTAACTGGAAGACATAAAGCGTTTCCTCAGGCTGTTTATTATTTACAGGTTTAATCTCAGATTAACTCCAGATTTGTTAGGTTTTGTGAAAATGTGTTTTATATAAAGACTGAACAGAGCGGCAAATAGAAATGATTGATAAATGAAGTTAAAGCTCTAGGAGGCCTCAGATCTAAACTTGGAGGACTTTTGGACCCTGAGGAGCAGAGATGGAAACTGAACATAAAAACAGGAAATGATTCAAACCAACATTTCAGTGAAAACGTTCACAAAATAATAGTTAAAAACAAGCCGAGAAAATAGATTTCCAAATCATCCATCCATCATCCATCCATC
>VMRN01000001.1:369078-391870 GCA_010277015.1 Poeciliopsis turrubarensis | reverse complement strand
CCAGCCATCCATCCATCCATCCATCATCCATCCATCCATCCATCCATCCATCCATCATCCATCATCCATCCATCCATCCATCCATCCATCCATCCATCCATCCATCCATCCATCCATCCATCATCCATCCATCCATCCATCCATCCATCCATCCATCCAGTTGTTTCTGTTTGTCGTGTCATTAAAGTCAGAAGGTCTGAAATGTTTTGACTCATTTCCAGTTTTTTGTTTTGACTTGATGTTTTCCTCTTAGTTCATAACGATAAATCATTTTCAGTTCAGGTTTTAATGAAAACATCTCTGTAGCTCAGAGGCATCTGTTGATGTGACTGAAGGCAAATGTTTCAAAATGTCTCTGATTCAGGTGTTTGACTGCAGGATTGTTTTCTTTGGTTAAAAAAAAAAGAAAAGAAAGGAAATAGCAGATCATCGTTTTACATCAAATTAAGTTTAAAACTTTTTGGTTTTTTATCTGTTTCTAAAGCAAACCCTTGAGTAATTATAAAGCAGTGGCATTAAATAAAACCAATATGCTGATGATCTCAGCCTCCTTTCTTCATGGGGTTCATGTCTCTGCCTGTCGTCTCCATCATTCTCTCTCTTCATCTCCGTCTGTCCGTCTCACATCTCCATCATTCCTTTTCCTTTGTAAACATTCACCTGCCTCTCCTGCAGCACATATTTCTCTTCTTTACTTTCTGTTGGCTGTCAGTCAGAAACGCTCAGCCCTCCAAGCATCTGTGGAATCACAATAGGAGAGCCGCCTGCTGCTGCTGCAGGTAATGAAGGCGAGTCAAACGGCTCCATAATGAGCCAAACAAACTGAAAACATCCTCTGAACTTACACTGAATATTCTGAAACACCAATTATGCCTCCAACAAAATGTGGTTCCTCTTTGCCAAGGTTAATTATGCAAATACATAAGGTCAGGACAAACCAAGAACGCCAACAAAAACTTTCTAACAGTTAATTCAATTCACATCTTGGACATTAATTTTTCAGTTCTGGCTCTGAGTTGTTTTCTTAACATCTGTGAAGAAGCTCTTTTGATTCTGTTGATGCTGATTAAATGCTTTTGCAACTATTTTTGATTTGTGGAGTACCTCAGGGTTCAGTCTTTGGCCCCCTTACCTTTTCATTGGCATGTTTTTGCTAACGAACATGTCATTATTTACACATATGATATCTGGTAAAAATACAGGTTTTTTATGAAGTTAAATGAAACAATACTTCTCTTCTTTTAAGTCAGTTAGAATTAGGAACATTATTTCTATTTGTGAAATGCCAGACATCTTAGGAAGAAATATTTTTATCCTTAGATATTTATTGTGTAAGTTTGCATCCATCAGGTCAGTGTGGATAACTGCCTTAAAACTGTAAAGAATTACTAAAGTAACTAATTACTTTTGAAACTGGGGACGTAATCAGCAGTACAAGTAACTTGACAATCAATACTGAATAAATGTTCAGTGGTATGTTGGCTGCTGCAGCGTCTTCAGCCTGAACCTGTCTGATAGAAATGGTCAGTGATGAAGGCGAAGTCGTCTGGAGTCTTTTCAGCAGATATTTTAGAGAAGACGGAGCGTTGATCTGATTCACCGAGACGGAGCTGATGTCATTCTCTGTGCTGTCAGTGTTTCTGCCCTGAAGGACACCTGAGGGGTGAAGATGTGATATCAGGCAGCGTGGCTCGCCACAGACCAGAAATTCAATCACAGCACTTTTTATTTTGATTTTTCACTTCAACATGAGCGTTAAAACGTGGAAGGCTTCATCCATTAAATGTTTTATTACCAAAGGGAAGGATCACCAGGCGTCGAAGAGGCTCACGGATCATAAAACAAACGATATTAAGTGGATATTTTTAAGTCCTTGTTGTCATTATTCTGTGTTTTCTGGTACATTTGCAAAACCTTTATAAGCTGGAACTTGATTTTCTTTATCTTAAAAGTTTTGCACATTTTAACTTATTTGAAATATGCAGAAATATCTCATTTATGCCTGATAATCAGTAATTTGAGTCTGAACGGATATTTGAAGGTCCAACTGCATCATTTCAATCAGGTTGACATCTGGACTTTGACTGGGCCATTTCAACACCTTGATTTCTTACTTTTTAGTCCCTCCCTTCTATATATGCTGACTGTTGGGTTGTGGTGATGAGATCATGGCCTCAAACACCAGCCTGCAGAACGTCATTCTGCTTTCACTCATCATGAATCATGTTTGTCACCAGATATTTGCTGTAAATGCAGTTTTTTTTAAACTATCACGGATTGTAAGGCAGCTAGTTTGGGATTAGCAATCTGGTTTTGAGACCAGAGGTTATGGGTGAGTGGTGAAGCAGCAGATTTTTTTCTTAAATTATCTTCAATACTCTATGTTAAGAGTCATGGCTCATCTGACCCACTTGCACCAAAATAAAGTGTCAGGAAATCAAACTGTGGTGCAAAGAGGAGGTGAAAATCAATCAATCGCACATTTCTTACTTCTAACATCTATGAAACAAACTGACTCATATTTAGTCCCACTCATATTGACAGCGCTGTCCATGCCACTCAAATCAGAGACTTTTACTGTGAAGTTAATAATCCTGGTGACAGCAGGCAGATTAAATCCAGACATTCAATCTGCTGCGGTAAGTCACTGTCCTCCATTTCCTCCTCCCTCCGTGTCGCCTTGTCGCAGCACATTGTGTTTGTCATGTAATTCATCTCATTACTGTTAAACCCGTCTGCAGCTCCTCAAGGGGCAGCGATTCCATCAGAGCTTCCCTAAATGGGAATATCTCGTCACACGGCGCCCAAATCTGCACATCTCACAGGGTCACCAGGCGATTGCTGCGTTAGCCGCATGCGGCTGCTTCAATAGGCTGCTGCTTTATCTGAGAGCAGAGCTCATTATGTCCCCAAAGATTAGAAATGCAATGAATCACACACACACGCACGCATGCACACACACACACACACACTTCCACAGGAAAAGTACCAACAATGAGCGAATATCCAGAGATTACAACTAAACTCTAAAACCAGTTTAAATTAGTGAAAACTCAGTGAAAACTGGAATCTCGTTAATTGAAATTGCAAGCAATTACATTTTGATTGAAAACCATATATCAACAAAATAAGCAACATTTTCAAAACAAAGACCATTTTTGCTGGTAAATTATTGAAGAAATAAACACAATTACTAAACAAATATATTGATTTTCAGGTTCTCCATCCACCAGATGGTGCAAAGTGTTTTCAGGAAGTCCTGATCATTCATGGAGCTTCTTAGAGATGTAAAGTGTTAATGTTGGGACGTCTGTGTTTATGCTCATTTAAGCTAGCATAGCTTGGTTGACAGGCTAACTCCTTTTAGCACAACTTGAACACAGCTGACCTTTTTACAAGATTGGTTTTTGAAGCAAGAATCAACCCAAGAAAGGAGACGTTTTCATTTGACAACTAAGCAGATGTCCCTACTTTTTTTTAAAAAAAGTTACATTTTTAATTTAAAGTCCAGACCCCAGTTGTTTTTTTAACTTTCCCATCGGATCATTTTTTCCACTCAATCAATGAACCGGAGAAGCAGCTTCATCGTCCATCGCTTTGTTTGCAGATTTCATCTGTGAGTCAATTTATCTTTAATGCCCTACTTAAAATGTCTGTATTGAACTTAATGAACTGATCCTACAAAGATGCCTGCAGATGAGGTCAAGCAGCACAACACACAGGTGTGAGTCTAATAGAGATCGAAGATTGAAAATGTTCAAAAAGCTAGAAAAATATATGTATTTTTAATTCTTTTGATTAAGAGATCAGCTACTTTTTCTCACCCATCTGATAAACTCATTAACTCAAAGAAACACAATAAATCTTTAGAACTAATTCTGGTGCTTCTTGCTGTAAAAACCTGCTTAGTTTGAAGTTTTTCTCTTCACGTTTTATCAGCATTAGAGATTTTAGATTCTCTTAAAGCCCAACATCTCTTCTGCTCTTCGTGGTTCGCAGTTCGATGGGGCTGAAAATCGATACCCAGTTTTTCATCTCTCCTCTGGGATGGAAGGCAGCAGCTCAAACTGCCGTGTCGCTTTGCATCTTCACTTGCAATATTTCTTCATCATCACCGTCATCATCATCACAGCTGATGGAAGCTGATTTACTCCCACATTCTGCAGAAAAGTGGGACTGGATCTGCTGTCCGACCGTAAGCAGGAAATTCACCCGACTGCTGGGTCGACTCATGAAAGATGCAGGATGTAAAACAATATTAATCGTACAGAGAATAACTTCAGCCTCTTCAGAATTACTTCATGAGGACATAAATGTGTCTTTAGGTTTCAGCCTCAGGTGACATGAAGTGGTTTGGTCTCACCAGGAGTTTATAACAACATTCTCAAAACCCAGCTTTTAATTTGGTACTCCACTTCCTCTTATCATCAAGTGTGTTTGCAAATTACCTAAAAATATTTGCAAACTAAATACTTCGCTTCAAACTAAATATTAACTTTCCAAACTAAATATTTAGCTTGCTGCCTTTGACTGAGCTATTTAACTAAATCAAGTTCATTTTTGAAACGTCTGTCTGACATTATCACGTCAATCAAATCATCTTTCGTCACTGATTCTGTTGGTTTTGCATGTTTTCTGTTCGTGGTTCAGGTTCTGGGTAAAAACAGCTGAAACGGCCCAGCAGAGCTTTTCCCAGGTTCCTCCTGCAGCTCATCTGTTGGGACTTTGAGACGTTTCCCAGTCAGCCGTGAAATGAAATGATTCAAGTGGGTTCTGGTTCTGGTTCTGGTTCTGGTTTGTTTTGTTCTGTTCTGCAGCCTCTTCCCACTGGGAGAAATCATTTCTTGGCTTCTTAACCAGACGCTCCAGTCACCACAGCGCCGTGTCGGTTTTGTCTGAACACTGCTTCCAGTTGCATTCATGTCATTAAAGCACAGACTCTCTCAGATTTGCCATCAGCATTGATTCTTGTTATATTTTCCTCTGGAGGCGTCGCAGTGACTCTGGCATCCTCTGATTTATGACACCTGATGCTTCCTGCAGCCGTGGGGCTGTTAATAACTCAGCTCCTCCTTCTGTCCTCCATCCGTGAAGATCAAGCTTGTGAAAAGTGATTACACACTCTGACTGACACGCTGCCTCCCACTAAAGCCTCCCCTGCAGACCAAATGTTTACTGCGGCCCTTTGAGGGAGCTCTGGGTGCAAAAAGCTCATGATTGAATCTTCCCCCGTTGGTCTTAACAGACGGAAAACTTTGTAGTTTAATAAAATGTTGACAGATGTTGACGGATCATTTATTTGAAGTTATTTCAAATATACCTTAAGTAAATATTAGGTTGTGCTACGTTCAAATTTTTGCACCTAAACTAACCAGATATTGTTTCCCTGAAACGCCGTCGCTCTCCTGTGAGCGACAACGATGACACGTCTCTGGTTGACCTCAGTTATTTGCACAAACTTCACTTGTAAGATCTTTTTGCACCTCAAAAACACTCAATCTTTAGCAGTTTGCCATCAATAATTCATGCCATACTGTGAAAAACAGAGATGTTGTGGGATCCTGAACACGGACGACTTCTTCCAGCCAAGAAACGGTGGATTTATTCCGTAAACTGGGAAATATTAAGTTTTCATTTCTATTGGTATTGATTCTTCATTCCCAGACAAATTAAATGCTGCAACAGACTAATAAAAAACTATTTGCAATAAAAATGTTGGCCGACTGAAATGGATGTTCTAATGTCAAGTTTGCAGAAACGTTCAGCTTTAACCAAACTGATTCATGTGTCTGTTTAACAAAGACCGGTGAGTTTTATGTATCTGTCCTCTCATGTTCATACTGAGGCAACAATCCCAGCCCTGAGGAAATTGCGTCCATTTTGCTGTTTCTTTCCCTCTCTGTCAGGTTGGGACCTTCCAGGAGCTTCCAGGTTTCTGCCTGACTTGTTCTTGAGAGCTTGAAGCCCTTAAGCCTTTCAGGGTTTGGATTAATATCACCTCATAAAAAGGAAACATAACTTGGACATTGTTGCTAAATGTATAACTGAACCGCCTCATGCTGACGGCTACGGAGCGTACCTGTCTCTTGGTGTGTTCACTGACTTCCCCCGGCATGTTGTAGGCACTCTTGATCAGCGTGCGGGCAATGTGGTAGTAATACACTGTGATGATGGTCATAGGGATCAGGAAGTAAACCAGGAAGATCATCACCGAGTGGATTTTGGGATGCATCTGATTGGACAGCGGGTAGGGCACGCAGTTCACGAAGGTGACGTTCATGTTGTCCCTGTGACCCTGAGCAGGCGAGAAACACGAGGAGAACGTGATGAAGAGAGGAGCAAATAGACTGAGACTATCATAAACCTGGCAGTGGAGGGACCCAGAGACAGCTGTCATTTATTAAGAGACTATAAAAGAGAGCGCTCAGCTGGAAGAGAATGAGTGTTTGATGGGAAACCCCACTGAGACGATTGTGTGCAGTTTAAAGACACATTGAATCTGATCGAAAAGAACATCAAAACATGTTGGAATTATGGCCAAATCAAAGCAATGACTCATGAAACAATGTCTGCTGATGTCTCCATCATCCTCCTAAATATTTCCAGTGGATGCCTGTAGGAGGGCGTAAAACCAAACAGAAAACAGTTTGGTTTTAGTAAAGGTCCCCGTCGAAACAGATTATGCTGTTCCTTCTTGTTATTCTTCGACTTTTTCATTCCTCTGGCATTGAGGAACCCCGTGCAAAAATGCCTCTGCATGCAGCAGAGATGAGACCAGAGCGCTTTGAATTCACAGGATGGAGCATTTTAAATTCAGAAAACTCAAAACTGTGAAACAAGTGAAAAGCTGCACGGCTCAGCAGCAGAAACATCATTTAAACTTCAACAGGCTTCACCTCACCGAGTCACTACTTTTCAGAGCTCATCAGAAAGTTGGACCAAGCAGATCAGCACCGTGTAATATGAGAGAAAGTCACAGAAACATGTTTAGGTGAAAAGTTTCATCTATAAAACCATGACTGCCATTTCAAGTCCTAAATCAAAGCAGTTAAAAACCCAGTTATGTTTATTCTTTCCACATAGGATCTTCTGTCTCATCCATGTTTGTTGAATTTATCTCCGGTTGGATCAATGAGGTAACAAACCCAAATGGACCAAGATTTTCTGTAATTTTGTCAATGGCTCTTTTGGTTTTCACTGTGCAAGAACAAATACCAGAAGCTCCCAAAACATCTTGAAACTCTACATTTGAGGAAGGAAATCTGAAAGATTTTGTTGTACCTGCATGGAAATCACTTGTGAGAAAATGGCTTCAGGGACGGCCAGCAGGACGGACAGCAGCCAGATGGAAACGGCTTTCAGACAAGTCCAGAAGACGGCGCTGGAAGTCTGGATGTCCATCGGGTTCACAATGGCCTTGTACCTGAAGAAAGAAAGACGGTGGGAGAGCAGCAAGAAGCTTCACAGTATGACTTGATAAAACCAACCAATGTGCTGTGGAGAAATAATCACTTGGACTGTCAATGTGAAGAATTCGACTTTCGCCAAACCCCATGAGGAGCAGGAGCAGGAAATGTCTTAAACATCCTCCTGCTCGTAATTGAACCACTCAGCATTTGGAAACAAGGCCAACATGGACTGAATGGCTTCACAATTCAAAACCAGAGCAGAAAATCGCTGGTTTCCAGGATGAAAAGCATCCTGAGAAGTCGACTCAACGGGACGAATCCCAGACGGCGCAAAGAAGACAATGCAGAAAACTGCAGAGAGTTGAGGCTCAAGCCCAACTTCAGCCAGATCTCAAACTCTCAGATATGCTCTTGACAGTCTGACTGCAGAATTAGAGTTTTTCATTGAATAAATAGAAACATTTGGTAGAGAATGTTTCCTGACCCAGTGTTGATTTTGCATAAACTAAGCTCACAGTGAAGGATTTACACATTGAACTGTGCCGCCAAGCAGATGCATCTCTCCCCACTGAACAAATTCAAATGAAACATTTTGCTTACATTAAGAAGACAAGCCCTCCCTGTTCATGTGCAGAAGTCTCATATCATCAGCTGCCAAGACAAAAACAAGACGATCCAAAAGATGAAAAGGAAACATGAAGCTAAAGTTGAAACACGGATCATAAAACCACAAATCTGATCAGTGTTTGATAAAATCTCAATGAGTCACACTGTCTTCTGTTGCAGTGTGATGATGTTGCCTCTGACCAGTCCAGGTTGTCTTTGACCTTATGACCCCGTTAACGGGCGTCAGACTGTAGCATCTGGTGTCCATCTTAGGTCAGCTGATTCCTTGGTACTCAGAGTCACATCGACTCACCTCTGCTGCAGCCGCTGGACCAGGCTGGGCAGGAACATCACCGAATGTTATTTATGTTAGAGGATGGCAGCTTTTCAGCTCTTTTATTGCTGTAATTAAGTAAAGTTGTTTTGGAAAAAATGATACCCGCTGCCTTCATTTAGTCCTGTCCCCACAGAAAACAAGCATGTCTATCATCTAGGGTAGAAAATAAGTCTAATGAGGTCACAAAGCAGAAGTAACAAAATAATTTGGCCTTTTTAACCCAAACACATTTGTCAACATCAGAGTTTTAATTTGGCCATAAATCTTCCAGCGTTTCCAGTCCACTGACTGATGGTGGTCATAACTTCAGCTGATGTTCCTCCTCAGGCCAGCAGACTCCTGAGAATAAAATCTACTGACCCTGAAACGTTGAAAAGACCTTATCTGACTGCATTCATTAATTAAAGACTATATTAATTAATAATGTTCATCGTTTACTTTCTGTGACCTCTATTAGAGTCATCCTTTACATCGTGGGTCAGGAAAACAAGCAGATTTGCTCTTCAGGAAAAACATCCACAAGTTGAAGAGGCAAGAAAATGAGTGAGACAATAAACACTGAGGCAGGTTTTCCTGCTGAATGAAGGACGTCCTCTGAAACCCAGGTCATAACAGAGCTGAGAGTAGAAGCGACTGCATTTGAAAGCCTGATTGTTCACCATAAAGCAGGTTAATACTGTGGTACCAAGCAGAACCATGTCAACGCATCGGCCATGTTAGCCTCAGACAGTTAGCCTTTGCACAACCGTTGATAGGATTGAACCGCAGGCCTCAGCACACGGTTAGCAGCTCTGCCTTTAACTGGAAATCCACTTAGATCCTCTATTACTTTATATTGTTGATGCCTCCTGGAGCCAGAACTGACCTGACTTCACCTTCCAGCCAGTGTGTGAAGACTAGATCTGAAAAGCAGAATCTGCTTTTCATTGGTTGATTTCAATACATTCCTATTTACTGATCATGTTGACAGGTTCAGGTTACTCCAGTGACAGTTGTGGGCTTTTTGCTTCCTGTCTCCATCAGTAATTGGGCGAGAGGCAGAGTTCACCCCAGACTGGTGGCCAGTCCTTCACATACAGATGGATAGAAAATCATTTTCTGCTAAATCTACAACTCACGTTTCCACAGCAGAGTGGAAATTAGGTGAGGTTGGCTGGTTGAGATGCAGCTGATAAAAAAGGAAAACTTGGAAGATGCAGAAAATATCCAATATAGCATAAATCCCCTGAGGGTTGACATTTTAAAGGAGCAGAAGCATCATTCAGGTCTGCCTCCACTTCACTTCTGTAAGCATGAAAACTTTCCCCTTAGCCAGCAGTTCTTAAAAGTTCTCTCATGTTCACATATCTCCAACAAACTCAGAATCCGCTACATAAACATTTCCATGAAAAGCAGCTTGCAGCAGCTCTGCAGGCTACAGGCTACTGTTGGGGTCAGCTGCATGATCCAAAGCTGCAGTCTGCCGCACCGATCAGCAGCCGTGATGAGAAAAACAAGCAGGCTGATGTTGCTTCTTTGTTTTCTGTCAGGGCTGCTGAGGGACTCGACAACCCCCCATCACAATAGCTATTATTCTGCTTCCGCCTCAGAAGTTTCAACTGTTTCCCGGAGAAAAGAAACGGAATATAAAATCCTGCCTCTGTCTCTGTTCTAACTAATAGAAAGCTCAAATGAATCATTAAAGAATCTCTGTTTGTTTACTGGTCCAAATGCAAACAGCAAATAAATGTGTATTCTTTCTCACAGTGATGTAAACGATGAAAACCGAGCAGCGATTGGACGGCTGAGGCTGCAAAAAGACAAAGGGGAAACCGGAGCGCTTTGTCATTTTAATCATTCTTTGTGCATTTTAAATTCCTGAGAGCCGAAGCATATCCGTGATTTAGCAGCACAGTCACACGGCGCTGGATTAATTCAGACCTGTGACTATCAGCCATCTGTTAATGCACTGCAGCTGAAAGCTGCATAAGTTAGACTGAATTTAAACAGAAATACCAAACTGGACGTTCAGAAGATTTAAAACCTTAAATGTTCGCATCTATTTAAAATATAAAAACATGAAGTTCCTGCTGTGTGTTTGATACAAGAGCAGATAAAGATACTCTTTGTCTCTCATACACAAGAGAAAGAATATAGAAAAGTGTAACTTTAAAACCTGTAACAACCCTAAAAACAGCTAAAAAAGTCAGAAACATGAACAGAATCTAAGTGGATCCACAAAATGAGAAAGTTTCATAATCTTATGGTCCAGCTGTTATGCTCATTTTATTTAATTTTTTATCTCCATGTATAAGACATGTATGTCTTATAGATCAAAGCATAAATTATGGTGGCCAAAAAGTCCAAACATGCAGCAAATGGCTAAAATCACTGCAAACACAGAAACGATCCGCGCTTCAAAATCTAAAAGTGCTGCAACCACAGGAAATAGAGGCAAAGCGAAAAATGATGCAAAAGATGAAATACTGCAAACTGCAAAAACAGAAGTCCTCCAGACCACTAGGGGGAGTCTGCAGTAGGTAATATCACCTGTGTAAATATGCTGCTGTATTACTGTAAAATACTGCATGTTTGAAATAGATATGCAGCATAAGACACTTTTTCTTCCTTCCTCTGAACTGAATCACTTGTTTACTGAGTGTCTGGAGGTCGACTCCCCCTGCTGGTCTGGAGGACATTTGTATGTGGAGCGAGTTTGTAACATTTCATTCTTGCTGCTGTTTTTGTTATTTACTGAATTTCCCTTTTGCTTTTGTTTTCGGTGATACAGCATTTTGTGTTTGTACCGTTTTCTGTTGCATTTTTGTTTGTGTGTTTTGGAGTTTGCATCATTCATGCGTTTGCAGCTCAGTTCGGCGATTTCTGCATGTTTCCATCTGTCAACCAGCTGAATAAATATCCTGCCATCTTCCCTTTCCTAACTGCTGGCGCAGTGGCAATATTTTTGCAGAGTGCAACCTCTAATTCACGTCCACTTTATTTCAGTTCTTGTCTTTCCAACCTGCCATTAAAAGCTCCTTTTAAACTTTTATGTCTCAGCTGTTCAGCAGAAAAGTTTCGACTCTCACAGTTCAAGGATTTTTTAGAAATGACCTCAAGTTCTTCAACAACAGTTTGTTTATCTGAGTTTGTTCTCTGATGAAGAGTGATTCTTTTGAGCTTCCTCTCCTCCCACTCAGGATTTTCTGAGTCTCTGCTGCATCTTATTGTTTATTTTCATCCATCAAGTAAATTCATGATTTCACTGAAGGAACTTGATGTATGTTGGCTTTTCAGGGCAGCAGCTGCACCGGTAGCCTGTCAAGTTGCTCATTTTTATTGTTTATTAATGACTTTATATCATTTTACTAACAAAACAAGAGAGTGGTAATGCACTTTTTTATTTTACATATTAAAACTTGGAGTTAAGAGAGGTTATGAACCACTAATCCAGATGTCTGTACATTTATAACATTTAATTATAATGTTATAAACATCATATGAACAGATTCATTAAAAGGAGAGCAAATAAATGAGTAACTAGATGTTAATGATTTATTTTGAAAAACTTCTAAGAAACTGAAAAATGGGGTCATTTTTGACAAAATTATGTATTAATCATTTTTTTAAAAATCACATTATAATCTATTGCTTCAAACTCTGTGACTGGAAGCTGAATTAAACATAAATGTTTTGTATTAATTTAGCCTGAGTGGACTTTTGATCTGAATATGATGGATAATGTTTGTCCAGGTTTCTATAGCAACGAAAGAGGAAAAGTGTGTGTCACTAATCAGGTCTGACGTTTCTGTCAGTCTGTTTATTCTGAGACAAAAACCAGAATAAGGCTGAAAATGGAGAAGTGTGGCTGAAGCGTTCCTGCTGCCGCCGCTGAGTTTACAGAGACGCGGCGCCGCTCCGTCTTCCTGATGCAGGCGTGACGTCGTCCGGCTCTGACCGTCACACATCTAATCAGAACACAGCCTGCTCACTCAGGACCCAGACCCAGTCCGTTTCTGCTCCTGCAGTTAGTGCCGGCCCCCCTGCTGTTTGACTCATTAATGGGGCTGAGAGTCAGCTGCTCCTGCAGGAGACAGTCTGCAGCAGCTGGACACATGAATACGATCACAGCTGGCGTCTTCCACACTGAGCTCCAGCAGGAAAAACTAAACCTCCAAATTAATGTCCAAGAAAAAGCAAAGGCTTACAGGAGTTCCCCACAGCTGTGTGCTGAGTCCCACAGGATCTATTGCTGCCTGGATGCTGCGCCGTTTATCTGTTTTACTGATCAGAATTAAACAGTGACTGCTCCCCTTGGTGAAAACCTCCCAAACTGGAACCAGATCAGTTGCAGCTCAGAGTTTCTCCGCTCTGAGTTGTAGATCAGTTCAGACTCCAAGTTCAGAAACACAAAGCAAGCAAACAATGCGGCTGAATACTCATGAAAGAATATGAAAGAATCCATGAATCAGTTTCTCCAGTGTAATAAATTACTTTTTGCAGCAGATGTCAATGTCAATATCAATTTTATTTATACAGCACTTTAAAAACAAGTTTAAAACTGAACCAAAGTGCTGCACAGAACAATAATAAAATAAGTTGATGAAAAGAATCGGATGGGTCAGATGATTCCTGCTGAATCGATTCAAAGACTCGTTACTGAGGCAGAATGACGTCAACGAATCAAATCAGCCGTTTGATTCAGACGCCGGGTCGGGCCGTCCAGCTCAGCTGCTTCGTCAGATTTCATCTGAATTTCTCAAATCAGTCGGTGATAAAAAAAAAAAATCTCCATCATTCTTTCTTTGAACAGTTTTGTTTTTCAATCAGCTCCATGTTTTCCCCATCAAGGATCAGCAGGTCGCCACAAGCTGCAGATATGCACAAACTTCACATTTTACATCCACGGCTGTTTTCTTTCCACTTTGAAGGATTTAATGTCCCCCAACTTGAAAAAGGTTCCTGGAGGTTTTTAATGCACTCTGAAGTTTTAATGTTCTCTTCAGTGCATCAGATTAATTCTTTAAAACTCCACAGAGGAACCTGGAGCTGCTGCAGCAGCTGTGACGCAGTCTGAAAGCCGAGTGGTCTGGCTTTGCTCCGAGTCCTCAGCAGGTCCTGAGCATCACCTGCGGCTCCTCTCAGCCTTTCCGCAGGAAATCCTCCTTCATTAACCGGAAGCTGGAGTTCAGCTGTGCACATTGTGAAACCTACAAAGTTTGTGTCCTTTTTCAGATACTGTCATATTTGCAGTTGGGAATAATTGCTGTGGTTCTGGCATGAGGAGAATGTAATACGGTTTAACCTTGCAGCCCCACAGACTCTGGTGATAAATGAATCAGTCCTCAGAGAGATGATTAAAGATGCCAAAGTGCCTCAGTGGAGTTTCTCTGCAATAAATACTTCAGAGTTTCAAGGTTTTACAGGTTCGCTTTGAGAAACAAAAGAAAGTTTCTCTGCTTCCTGGGGTAAACCAGATCATTGCACTTGAAATGTAGAAACGTAATGGAGCCGGAAAACGTTTGAATAAAGTGACTGAGATGAATGAACATCCATCGATTAGCAGATTAGCTGGAAAATGAAACCTAATAGGTCATTTTCAACTGGATTAAGTCTGTCTGAAAAAAGACAAGCCACTTCAGACTTTAATGAATCACTTTACATATTTTCATGTCTGACATGACAAGAATAAGCTGCTGATATTTCTTTATTTCTTCCCTAAAGGAAACATCTTAATCTGCTTTTGAACTTTGAAATGTTTGGCATGTTTAGCTTTCCATAAATTGATTTCCAAACCACAAATTCTTGGCAGTTTTGTAAACTTTCTGTCATATAATGTTTATCATCTGTGTTGAATTACTGGTTATCGGCTGTTAAGAGTTATTAATGGAGTTGTGTTAATATTTCTGCTGTTGTTTTGAAGTGGGTGAAGGTCGTTGAAAGTCTGCTGTACTCAGGTTCTCTTCTTTTCTGAAACATTTATTTCAAACAAGAAACAAACAGGAACGAAAATAAAACAGACAGTAGAGAAAAGTATAAACATGTAAATCATATTTTACATTAAATTGGTGCTTGAGGGTTGCAGCCTTTCAGTTAGCATTAGCTCCCGCTAAATACAGTATCAGTGTAGATCTTTAGCAGATCCTCATGACGCACAAGAAGCTGCCATGTGATTGGCTGTCTGCGCTAACGAGCTTTTGGAAACGTGTAAGATGAGTTCTGCTTCAGACATTTTAAATCAGCCAACATTTCAAAAATAAAACATCACCAATCAGACGGCTCTGCTGAAACAAAGTGTTTGCTTTAGTCATACACCTGCAGACTTCCTGTCCTCTTCACTTCGCTGCGCTCCATTCCTCTCCTCATCATCCTCCCTCCTGACCCTCTTTATCTGTCAGAAGAAGCCATTTCCTACCATTAAAACCCATCTCTCTAAGTAGCAGCCTTCTTCTTTGTTCTTCTATCACAACTCTTTGTGTTGACACTTTAGCAGCAGAAAGCTCTGAGAAAAATCGATGGCACATACAAAGGTGGGAAGGAATCCTTTCTTCCTTTCTTTCTTTCTTTCTTTCTTTCTTTCTTTCTTTCTTTCTTCCTTTCCTTCTTTCTTTCTTTCTTTCTTTATTTCTTTCTTTCTTTCTTTCATTCTTTCTTTCTTTCTTTCTTTCTGTTGCTCAGATTCCCATTTTCCTGCCAGGTCTCCATCTTCCATCAACACCAAGAACTTTTATTTCTGTGTATCAGGTCTGTGTGACCCCTGACTTTTGGTTTTTTTTTGCTGAAGGAAGAATCTGTTTTCAGATGTGATACAGTTGTGGGAAAAAGCTGAGTAAATATCCAAACATCAGCTTTTCTCAGGAAGTTCTTTCTTGTGAGGTCACTGATGAGATTTCACACCAACATAAACCAAGAGAAACCAAAGAATAAAAACCAATTGTTCTACCGGCTGCAAGTGACAGAAAGCTTTGGCCTTGCAGCTGTAATCAGTTCAGAGAAAACTTCAGCTCAACAGGGTATCACTGTCCCTGATATCGATAGCTTCAGTTAGCCAGACCAATCCGTGCTAAATGTCCATTAGGCTTGTGTCCTCATCAAGGACCTTCAGGCAGTCAGGAGCTGCTGAGAGCTCGTTAGTGGCCTTCAGCCTCGTTAGGGGCCCACTGGAGACCACCAGGGTCAGAAACACAGCTGGCTGAGTAGCAGATCCGGAAATGAGTTTGCTGTTAGACTGATGTTATGAGCTTTCAGATGGATGATGCTGAACAGAAGTGGTTTGGAGGAGGAGGAGCTGCAGCTCAACTGCAAACAGGAAGCTGGAAAATGGTGATTTAAAACAAGAGGCTGGTCACCAACAGGAGCAGTGAGTCAGGACGTTTTATGCTGAATTCTTTTGGCACATTTTTGTACTTCCATTTGGGTTTCTAAAAACGGCCCAAGTACTTAAATAAATCACTCTGCTGGTTTTTAATAGGTTCATGTTTTTTTGTGTGTCTAGAAAATGAGCTTTTTAAATGCAAAGTCACAAATCAGGAGGTACTGCCCTCTTACACAGCAACCCCAGCGAAACCCAGCCTGTTACCTAGCAACCCAAACGGAGTTCCAGCATGTTTGGTCAGCTGGTTTTACCACTGGATCCGCTCTACATTGGCTGCTGGAAATGACAACTTAACATCCAGAAACCACTGGAAGCATTTTGTTGGCTGTGCAGGAGGCTCCACTTTTGCTTTTCAATGATACATGGCTGTATATTTGCACATCTGTCTGCAGCTATTTCACATGACTGTAAATGTTGAGTTGGGGGGCATGGCCAGCTGCAGCTTATTTGTTTTAAAGTGACAGAGACCCTAAAACAGCTGAAAAGAGGCAAAAATGAGCAGAGTAAAAGAATGACGTGTTTTATCAGATCCACAGAGCCAACAAACTGTTCAAGGAACCGAAACAGGTCACCTTTAAGTTTCAGTTGGACATCTTTAAGAAGAGGATGTAAGAAAATAGTGACTCTTAATCTTCCAGAACTTTAAACAACTAATTTAAGCAATTAGCCACAGTGGATCTTTAACAGCAGCTTCTGACAGCTCTGAAATGTTCTACTGGTGATAAACTATATGAAAGTTGATGATGAAGTCACTAACAGAGGGAGGAAGGATTTATTTTCTCAGGTTTTAGTTTGTAAAGATGTGAAATAGTCTTTCCCACCTCCTTACATCTCTGAGCTTTTATGTTTCATGTAGAAATCGGTTCACAATGTGAGCGGATTTCATGTTTCATGTTTAAAGCAGGACGTTAAAACTGCCAGGAGAACCGCGTCCTGAAAGCCCATTAATGAGACGGATTGGTAGCTCAGTGTCCCTGAGTTTTCCTGCTTTCACACATCACTCTGTCAGTTTACTCACATTTACATAGTCAGAGCTGCTGCTGCTGCTGGACCTGCAGCTCCGGTTTAATGTATATCACTGGGAAAGTTGGTGTCTCCACCTTGTTAGTGTGTCATAAAGGAGAAGTTCTGCTCCCAGCCAGAAAAGGACAGAACATTTCTCTGGACCTGGGCTGGTCCTCACATACCGACACTGTTTGGATTTTACAAACTGTAGCTCTGCAGCCGACCTGAAGGAAAACCTCCGGAGACACTTTTTCCCCCCAGGCCCTCTGATGAACACAGTGAACGTCTCCCAGCCTGCAAGCTGCTCTGCTGGGAAGCAAAATCAGTGTATATGCACAACCACAACCTGCCTGTTTTAACTAAAACTCACTGACCTTTTCACTTTCATTTACATTTTTCTAAAGTTTGTAGATTTTTACTTAATCTCTGCAAACTGTCAAATCACTTCTGCAGACAACTTTGGCCATTAAAACTGTTTCTGGTTCAACTTTCTCTGCAACACATTCCTTCCCAAGGATTGACTCATGAAAACATTAAAACAATAAAAACTGCATCTGACATGTTCAGCAACATTTCTTCATTCAGCTACTGGTTGACATAAAGAAGAAATACATATTGCGTCACGTAAAAACTGGCAAATAAGACGCAGTGGATCAGCTCTTCATTCCAGGAATATTAGAAAATGAGTGAATTCAGCTTGTAGTTTAACACTTTGCTGCAGCTTGATTTCTTGCCTTATATTAACACAACCACTGATTATTTTATCAGTGCTTCTGCATCATCATCAGGCCTTTGTTCTGAATTTTTAGATCAATTCTCATAGTTTTTATCTGATTTAGTGATCAGTTCTCATCAAGCCATTATAGTGGGTAATTCTAGCTTTCAGAGGCTAAATGTTGAATTTAATGCTTTCTAAAACCCAATTAGCTTCACACAAAATCTCCGACTCACACTTGTCATCATAAACTTGATCTTGTGCTGACAAGCTGCATAATATCTCCTCCCAACTCTGTTTAATTTACAATCTCTTTCATATTAGCATCATAAACTCAATATGACTGTTTTGTATTTTAGCTGGGATCATATTGGACTGGATATATGAACTGCTCTCCATGGCGCTGGGTTTGTTTGGATAGGAATGGATCTGTTTGCCAGGTGAACAGATCCAGTTCACATTGCATTGTTTGTCATTTCTGTGCACAATGAGCTGAATTCAGTCTAATGAGTGCAAAATCCACTGAGCAGGTAAAGATGTTACTGAGACGCGTCTGGAAACTGATGAAACAACCAGAGATTAAAAGTTGGTGTCAGAATATGAACCAGTTTAAAAAACAAGCCTTTAAACCTGCTTATTTTAATAAAATAAAGGGATGTTTCAGGCATATTAAAACCTGCAGATGTTCCTTTGAAGGTCAAGAGGTGGATTTAACTAGACTCTGTTCATGAAGAGTCTGAAGTGTTCATCTGCTTTCCAGTGTGACACTTAATGCTCTGACCTTTTCTGCAGACATATGCCAGGTCCTGTTTCTTCATCCCAGGAGATCCGAGACTCATGTATAAAACCAGCGGCAAGAAACATGCAGAAAGGTCCCAAAACAAGAGAGTGGTTCTTAATTTGTAATTCATTCTGAAATTTAAGTCATCAGAAGATTTTATTTCTCTTCATGTATAAAACCTGGAGCACAAAATCTAATGTTTTTTATTGTAGCTGCACTTATTAATAAAAGTCCATAAAATGAAATAAATAATGATTGATTGTCAATGATTGTGCCAATTGTTCACGTTTGAATCATTTCTTCTGACATCTTTTGTTCTTTTCTTGTTGTTGGAACCATTTTATTTGTTAATATTTACTATGTATCGTTTAATATTTTATATTTATTCCAATAGTTGATAAAAGTATGCTGCAAATTACCTCCCATGCGTTATAAACTGTTGACTTTATAACGTAGAGTGAAAAGTTCAGTCCTAGAAAATCCAATCAAGTTTTCTTTGCATTATATTTCTGCCAGTAATTCCATTCTAATTTACTTATGTCTTTCTTTTAAACCCTCCATAGCTGTAAATGTCAGAGTTTAAAAATCATAGTAATTAATTTCTTAAAACAGATGCTGGAGTTTTGAATAATTAACACACCTGGAAACCTGAGCTGCTCTTCTTTTTCCCCGTGACATCATTAAAATTCAGACGAGCCTTCAGAGATTTGACATATTCAATGTTTTCCAATGAGATGCACATAAATATTGTATGTCAGCAGCACTGACTCACTGCTCCCCCTCAGCATTAATCATCTCACCGTATTAAACCTGATGCACAGCGGAGTCTGCTGGGACAAACTGGAGGGAACAAGCCATAAGTGGCAGTGAAACCGCTGCACTCTGTCGCTGCAGATTCATATTTACAGTCAGGAGTTTGGTAGCGACAAATGCTGTGAAAAAATAATAGATTTATAACTCAGAGTTTAACACATTAAAGTATGTGAAAGGTTTAATCTGGTGTATTCCTGCATGTTACATGGACTGGACCCTTTGCAGCGTGACGTCAACATGCCCCCAACCTCCTGCTGGAGGGCAAAAAGCTACTCGCTAACGATGGCTAGCATTGCCTTTAGCTGATAAGTTGTTAATGTAACTCTCTGTTGTTAATGTACTGTGTTCCTAATCTTAAGGAACACAGTACTTTGCTACTAATTATCGACACAATAACAAAGTCAGTAAAAGAGTTTTAATTTGGAGGAAAAAACTCTGAGGGAAGTAGCTCAGTTATGCTAGCTTGACTTTGACAACCGTAGCATGTAGACGTGATGAGGAATTCTGTGGGTTTGGGTTCAGTTAAAAAAATAAAACAACTGCTATGTGCTAAGCTAGCACACCAGTTGTTGATTAGCAGTTGTTATTAGCTTAGCGGTAGCTAAGCGAACACACCAGTTGTTGATTAGCAGTTGTTATTAGCTTAGCGGTAGCTAAGCGAACACAGCAGTTGATTAGCAGTTGTTATTAGCTTAGCGGTAGCTAAGCGAACACAGCGAATGTTAATAATCCCAACATAAACACCGATCGTAAAAACATGAAACCGTGATGGACTGAATGTTCTGTTCTGTGTGTTGGAAATGTTTGAGTGTCTTTAGTGTTGAACTGGGAAACATAAAGTGGCGTTGTTTCCAGTTGCTATGGCAACGGGTCTCCGTGTAACGTAGAAAAAGTTGAGTTGTTCTTCAACAATATTTCTGCGTCATTTCTCCCTTTGCTGTGGCTCAATGCACTAAATGAATCATCATCTCCAGGTTTCATGGCAGCAGCTCTGCATCACATGGAAAACAATCGTTTTACCCTCCAGCGTTGTGCGCATGCGTGTAATTTCTGGCTGTAAATAATGACATGCAAGAACTGCTTTGTTTGCTCTGTCTGCAGAGGTTTAAATGAAAATATGAATTATGATGTTTGGGTCAGAGGAGCAGGCAGAGAAGAAATGAAAGAACTCTCCTTCAGCTGATTAAATTAGTCACAATCAGCTTCTTTTTCTTAAATGTTTGTTCAAGAGGGGAAATAAAACCTCAGCAGACGCAGGACTTTTTCTCCACCAGGATAAACCCAGCTGACTTCATGGACCAGGAGCGGGAAGTTAAACCTGGGAGGGAATTATGATATTTTCACACATCGCTGGATCATTTCACTGCCTGTGATGATCCGATCGGATCGGAACCGGCCTGCTGTAAATCCTCTGCTGTCTGCGCGCCGCCCCTCTCTGCTGTCAGAGCTTCAACTGATGCTGCTGGGCTCATTCAACATTTCACCTGACGGACATTTACGACGCACAGAGGTTGACGCTGAACGTGCTCCCGCAGCCAGAGACGTGATCTCCTGTCTGACCGTCACGTCATCACTGCTGATCACTGATTAGTCAGTCTGAGCTGACTGATCATCAATAACCAATGACAGGCTCTGACGCATGAAGCACTGCTTTGATCAGCAATTAACGCCCTAATGCTCTGTGAAATATTTAACTCTGGACGCCTTTTGTCTCGTTTCAGCTCCTTGCTGTGAAATCGCACAAAGTCAGATTTCCTGCTGGTTTTGAATCCAAGGTCAGGAACCTGCAGGGCGTCAGAGGGAAACACACTGATGGACCCCTGCTGTGCAGATCAGAAAACAGTGCAAACATTTGGCTTGTTGATAATTCAAACACAAATAAAACAATATTAAATATAATAAAGACCAAACTCATCCATTAAAACTGACCATGTTGACTAGAACAAAATGCCACTTAGTAAATATGAAAAAAAAAAACTGTACAGGGAATTATTTTAGTAATTTGAGAATGAAATGTTTTCAGGATCCAGTTTTAATTAAACCTTAAACTTAAATATAAATTCAAAGATTCACCAGGAATTTACTGCACATATTTCTGCAGCTTCAAATTTGGGAAACATCCGATGCAAAAAGAAAAGCATGGCTTCACAAGCCGATAGGGGATCAAATGTGGAAAAACGCTCTTCTCCTTCCAGATCTCCATGACTGGACAGAATCTCAAAGCAAAACCAACAGAACCGTTTCTGCATCACTCAAAACTCAAGATTCACACAGAAAATCAGAGTCCAGACCTGCTGGCAGCAGGCCAATAAAAACATTTCATCTTATAGAAACATTTTAAATTTTATCTAAAGGTTTTTTTCACTCAGATATTCAGTGATGAGACAGAAAACACGTCCTGCTCATTTACAACAGAACAAATTGTGTCAGATTTTTGCTTTATTCTGGTCTCGTTTCTTACATAAATCAGAGATAAACAGTTTAGTGGAACCAGCAGTAAATACAAATAACTGGATTTCGATATTTTTTGACAGATTATGAGGCAGATTAAATTCACATAAATTATCATAACTTTCTATTTTGTGATTTTAATGTGAAGTTTTAACATTTCCAGCTGCTGTTTGATTCTTTTTATTTCTGTATTTATCTACATGTTGAAGTGATTTCTGTTCTGGTTGAAGATTTTTTTAAAAACATCCTTAATAAACAGCATTTCCATACTTCACATAAAGCCGAGCGTGACTGTTTTCCAGACGAACGATCCCGGCGCGGTTACAATAATCCACCCTGGCAACTGTGACCCTCACGTCACTGTGAATGTGATTTACACACCGTGAACTCAGATAATATGATTCATTAGACGCCTCTGCTGGTTTGATTCCAGAGTTTCTCTGTCATTCATTAGCGAAGCGGACGTTGATGCAGGGAGGAGCGTTCGGTCAGAACAAGGTGATGACATGACGAAACTGTTACTTACTGCTTTATTACATGATTTAAAACTAATTATTCTGATATTTCTATGTGTCATTGTTGTATTTTTGTGGTTTAAATGTCATGTTGGATGGCTGTGATGTGCCTTTTTCATGATGCCCTTGAATGCAGCACAATTTTCATTGATTTCAAACCATAAATGAGCCAAAAGGTTGTAAGTATCCAACAGAGATCTGCAGTAAGATGGAGTCAGAAGGAAACTTTGGGGGAGAAAACAATCAACCTTGGAAATGTGATAAAGAAAGGAGCTGATGAAACAAAAGAGACGACTCCCTGCAGCTTTCATTGGCTCCTTTCTTCTATCTATTTCAAGACTTTTATTGTGCCTTTAGTAACTCTGCCAAATGACTTTTAAACAACCTCTGAGCTTCCTTTAGGACTTCAGGGCTCCAGGAGCTCCAGGTAGCTCTTATTCTGAAAGTTTTAAGTTGGAGCTCTTTCTGTTTTACATTTTGCTGCAGTATATGAGGTGACACCAGAGAAAAAAATGATGCTCCAGATGGCTACCTTCAATACATTCAATACAGTCTATAATTCATACCAACACATACAGCAAACATCCGTACAGAATCAGAGGTTTTAACTGTTTGATGCTCTTCGGCCTGCAGATGTAAGTAGACATTAAAGTAATTGAGAAAGTTCATGAAACCATGTCCTTTGACTTATCGCAAAGGAAAATTAAATGTGGTTGTAACTCGTATCATCAAAGTAACTAATCCACTTCATTTGCTAATCCAGACCCAGATCCAGACCCAGACCCAGATCCACACTCAGACCCAGA
>VMRN01000001.1:316690-360422 GCA_010277015.1 Poeciliopsis turrubarensis | reverse complement strand
TGTGTGTGTGTGTGTGTGTGTGTGGGTGTGTGTGTGTGTGTGTGTGTAGTTCTCTTTCTTGGCCTGCTTCTTGCTGTTGTTCTCTGAACGTTTCCAGGAATCGCGCAGCTGGAACATTTCAGTTGGAATCTGAATTCCTTCTTGAGGTTCCAGTGATAAAAACATGATCATTATTCTTCTGCAGTCATTTTATCCGAGCATTTTTATGACTAAAACAACTTTTTTTCCCCCCCTAACATTCTTGTGATGAACGTTACATAATAATGATAACCACAGGGTGGGTTTAATTGCTGCAGAGATTCTCCCGTTGCTGGCATCTTTTTAAAGGAATCTCAAAAACAAAACATTAAAAAGTTTCCCCCATTCTTTTAAAAATAAACCAAGTTCTGGTTTTCTTTTTCTTTTTTTCATTTTGAAAAAAAAAATGTCTGTGAAGATCAATTTTCAATTCTTTCCAGACATTCTCAGTTGGATGTAGGTCTGGACTTTGACTAGGCCATTCTAACCCTTAAATCTGCTGTCCTCCAGCCCAGCATCAAGTCTTCAAGGCTCCATCCATCTTTCTGTTCCAACCGCATGCTGCTGCCACCACCGTGTGACATCAAGATGTTGGGGGTTTTGTATTTATTTTAAAAGTGTTCATTTTGGTTTGAAACATGGCCGGTGTTTTTGCTGTTTTCTCTGGGTTCCAATGCGGCTGCAGCTCAGAGGTGACAGAAATGCAACCAGTAGGGGCAGCATTGAGTAAGTGAACCTGCTGCTGACTGTTTGGATCCAGACCTATAGCAGACAGATCAGGTTTGACTCAGGTAAAAAAGACTCTGCTGTGGTTCAGCAGTACCTTTTGTCTGCCCAGCTCCTTTGTTTGCTTCCTGCTCCATTTCTCCCTTTGGATTGTCTGATGAATCTTGAAGTGTGACCAAATTGTGCAGAAAGCTGAATCCTCACAGAAACAGATGTAAAAGCAGCAAAGTCTCTTTTCCTGAAGATGTGATTTTTCTGCTGCTGACTCTTATATTAATGTGGATGTTGGGATGTTTTTGATGAATCTGGTAGCTTTAGACATAAAAATGTGCAAATAGGCAATAGCTGTGATTTATTACGCCTTCATGAGTCTGTATGAAGAGCCTGTGTGTGTTTTCAAATTCAGCAGGTTCTCTGTCTGCAATAATTCACCGTGGGATTAAATGTGCAGCATGGTTTTTATCGCATGCATGTAGAAGAGAAGCTCTGAGCCATGACCAAGAATCTGTTCGGTGTTCAGAAATAATTCTCCAGCCTTATGACATCTGCAGGATTTGATCGTGAGAACTTGAGAACAGAGAAAACGTCTTTTATTTCTCACCTTCGTCCAAGTTTTCTTGGAAATGAAGGACTCCATCTGGGAGCTTTCTGTTTGCTGCTTTAATGAGACTTTAACCGACCGAGTGGGTCTGATTCTATCACAGATGGTTAAAGTCAGAGGTGGGATGAGTTGGATCTCTGCTGAATGTTCTTTCTGATTAAAGATCCAATCTGTCAGTTCAGGAAGCTTCAAGTGTGACACCCAAGAAGTTGCTTAAAGGGGCAGTAACACGTAAACTCAACTTTTTTGAGTTGTACATTGTGTAGCATTGCCTTGATGCTTTCTGGCATGTTTGAAAAATCCTTTAATCACCATGGCAACCATACAGGTGTGCAAAACGTCTGGTTGGACCTAGCCCCGCCTTCGAGGCGCAGCTCCTCCTCTGAGCTGCAGTTTGTAATCTTCTGAGCTTCTGCCTCACACAGCAGCGACTCCCCCAGGTTTTAGCTCTTAATTCCTGCTTAAACAGAGCAGAACGACTCACTTTAGCAGCTGCAGATTTCTGATCCACTGTTTTATTTTGAAAGTTCTGCCAGGAAGTGGCTCTCCTCACCCCATGTCACTTGAATCCGGCTTGTCTGACCTGTACTGTCCAACAACTGGGATGAAACTGGGATCTGTGTTTGGGAAACAGAGAGGGAATGAACAGCACGCCGCCAGGATTCCGGTTGGTGTGTGGACTAACTTCTTCTTCTGGTTCTGGTCTGGTTCTGGTTCTTCTCTCTATCTCTGGGACCTCAGATGTGTGTGCAGTGGGAGTGTGTGTGTTTGACTGCTGATGCTGATGGACTGTTTTCCACTTCAACAGAACCTCTGAAATAAAGTGCAGGAAGCTTTTAGTTTTTAGATCATTTATGAAAATCTGAACTTGTTTTCAGTGAGTGAAGCTCCAGATTAACAGAAATAAAGAATAAACCCATCAGTTGTTCCACATAACCAGGTGTTTCCTCTGCATTGTGCTCCACAGGAGGGCTTTTTCGCTGACAGAGTCCAGTAGGGATTAAAACTGGGGCGGCCCAGGGCCCCCACCCCTGGCTCTTTGTTGGCCCCCTGGTGCCTGTTGTGTTTTTTCCACTGCGTGGGTCGGTATGTTTAGGGGGAGATAAAAGGCTACATGATTTCAGGAGAGAGAAAGAGAAGTGGACGAGTTCAGCTGCAGGTTTGTGGAGTCCTGGCCACGAGGGCCCGGAGCCACTCGGACTCACACAGGGGACGACAGAGAGCAAGTCATGTCTTTAAACTACATCAAGAACTTCTACGAAGGATGTGTGAGTAGATGAGACAGGAGCCATCTTCCTGCTGAAGTCAGTCTGTTGACATCATGTTTGCTGTTTTCTGGTAGATGGTGGTCGTATCAGAGCGGAGCAGCTGAAGAGATGAGAAATGTTTCCTCTGAATGGCTTTTTGTTTTCAGCTGTCAGAGCTCAGGGACTCTGATTATCTGGCAGACAAAAGCAGGTTCTCCTTCTTTCTAACAGCTGAGTAAAAATGCCGCAATGTTAATCAGACCATGATCCAAATGCTTTTATCTACAGCTCTCACCCAACTGCATGACTAAAACAGAAAAATGTGTAACCAGGTACTGAAAGTTCAAAGTTACAGGACACCATAAACTCAGGTATCAAAGTGTAACACCATAGCAGCTGACTTCAAAAAGGTTTATAAGCCATACACTCTTCAGTTGGTTGGTTGTGGATAAAGTCGTCATTTTAGTCACTTGCTGTCTTCCATGGAGTTCATTTATTTTTCTTTCTTTCTGGGAAAGCATGGCTCTCTTCCGGCAAGCTGAGTTGCAGAACACGAGCATTACTGGTGGGAGATTACGCTACAACCCAGAGGAAACATGTGGAAGACAATATCTACAGTTTTGTAATCAGAACCTTGTAAAAAAAATAAAAAGAGAGAGAGAGAGTAACTGGTCCCTTCCCATTTGGACCAATCGTAATGCTTTTTCTGCCTCTCTGAGTGATCTCTGTGTGTGTCTGTGGTCGTGTTCCAGCTCAGGCCTCCTACTGTCATCGGCCAGTTCCACACGCTGTTCTTCGGCTCAGTTCGGATGTTCTTCCTGGGTGTTCTTGGCTTCGCGGTCTACGGGAATGAAGCTCTGCACTTCAGCTGCGACCCAGATCGACGAGAGCTCAACCTGTTCTGCTACAACCAGTTCAGACCCATAACTCCTCAGGTGGGACCAAGCAACACTATGAGTCAGAACCAGAGAAAACATCTCAACCTCAAACACAGCATTGGTCTGATGTTTCGACTTATCTGTTTATCGGTGTGTTATGTTTCTGCTCTCTGCAGGTCTTCTGGGCGCTACAGCTGGTAACTGTCCTGGTTCCTGGAGCTTGGTTCCACCTGTACGCCGCCTGTAAGAATATAGAGCAAGAGGAAATTCTTGAACGGCCCATCTACACCGTCTTCTACATCATCTCCGTTCTGCTCCGCATCATTCTTGAAATCATCGCCTTCTGGCTACAAAGCCACCTCTTTGGTTTCCAGGTTTGTCCATTTCTGACAACTTTCAGCTCAAAGTTCAGTACATGCAGAAGTACGGCTTGTTTTGTAGAGTTGGTGCAGAAAGTTGCTTCTCTTCAAGCAGCTTGACTTAGATTTTGAAGGTTGTGTCCGAATGAACTGCAGGCCCTTGTGGAATAAACCAAAGCCAACATACCCACTGCCTCATACCTCTCTGCTGTCCTCAGGTTCACCCAGTGTACGTCTGTGATGCCAGCTCCTTGGAGAAGGCCTTCAATGTGACGAAGTGCATGGTACCTGAACACTTTGAAAAAACCATCTTCCTCAGTGCCATGTACACTTTCACTGTGATCACCATTCTTCTCTGCATTGCTGAGATATTTGAAATACTCTGCCGGAGACTTGGCTATCTCAGCAATCAATGACAGAAAGGTTCACGCAGAAACACAATGAGTGAAAATATCTGTCATCTTTTCAAACTGTTCATGTTGGGCTCATTGTCATTGGGACTTTCATGAAGCAGAAAGTCGGTGCTAGAGTCAGACTTCACCTGTGGTACGTCAGTAAGCAGCACCAAGAAATTTGGGAAGGTGTAGTGATGTCAGGGCTGGCCAGAACCAGCGGTTCTTTTGGTGTTGGCTGCCCTTACGTATCGAATGACCATCCGTTGGTGTGTTTCAGAAGACGGTTCTGTACTGGCTTGGTCGAAAAGTGTTGAATGATTGGACTGGATGGCCAGAAAGCGTCAGCTTCTCGAAGCTGCTAAGATCCCAGGCATTTCTTTTGATTAGTGGAGAAGGAAAACTCATTTTGACCCAAACTTGAAGATTTTTATGAACTGAAGGTTCACTGAGATATGAACATTTCTTGGAGATGAACCTCAGATCTAAAATTATATCGAACAAACGTTTGTAGGGTTGAGACATACACATTATACGATCTTCTGTTCGCCATATACCCTGACCCAAAATCAGGTCTTCTCTTGAACTCAGATTACTGATTTCTAGTTACTGTTTGATCAAACTGAAACAAAAGGTTGATGGTCCTGAAGCCCAAAGTCTCCTACCAATCCTGTGCAGAAGAAAAGCCAACAGATTGAATTAATCTCCATGAAAATCAAAGGCTGGATGTCAAAATGTCTTGACCTCATCATTAAAAGAGATGCAAGCTCAGAGTAACTTTAATAAAAATGAAGTGAGAAAAAGAAGCAATAGAAAATTTGGTTGTGATCATTGAGAATATTTTTCAGTGAGCACAAGTACATCCTGCCCCCCGATACAAAAAGCAGTTATTAATCATTTTTAATGGATGTGAACAAAATTGGATGGAAACTTTGACACATTTGAAGTTGGTTCTGTAATGATAATCCTCAGAGTTTGTTTGCAGCAGCTGCCCTTCAGCTTTGTTCATATCTGGTTTTTTACTCCTTAACCACTGAATTTAGCATAATGTCCTCTGCATCCATATACCCATTTATTTAATTTAGGCTACTTCATGCATTTTCCTTTTGAAGTCAGTGTCTGTCCTTGGAAAAATGATTTAATCTTCTCTTCTGTCCTGCTTTATTCTTTTTTACTCAGACATCCATCCAACTTTTGTTATGAAGTTTTTAGCAATCTGTTTATCATCTCAGGTACGGGATTGTTTAACAAGACAAAAGTGGATCACACCATCTTTTCAGAACCTTTTAAATCTTTTATTTCGCACTCAGACAGATTTCCAGAACTTATTAGTTATATTTCTATCACTCTAAATTACACCAATGGTTTTGTTCCTGCAACTAGAGAAGCCTCAGTCCTCCAGAGCGCCTAATGCCTGCTGGCTGTTCCAGAGGTCTGTAGAGTAAAATGATCACTGTACAGTTCATCTTCAGGGCTTCAGTCATGACCCAGGCTGCATGCTACCACTATTTGATTTTATCCATTTGTATTTTACACCCCTAAGCATTTATATATCCACTGCATACTTTGAAGTCTAATTGAAGGAATGTTATAAGGTTAACTGGTCGTAGCTAGTCCAGATTAGCATGCAAACTGTGGGTGGTTGCTAGCATGTTAACCAGCAACATTTGCAGCAGATTTAAAAGCGTAAAAATCAGGGGATGTTTTCTCATATGGCACAAGTTAAAGGTTTAGACACAGCTGCATGTGATCGTGTGTATGACATTTCCACTACAGCATGTTTTCTGCTTTAATTCCTATTCACACTCTAGTTTGTACTCATTTTGTATTGCTAAGTGTAAAGAAACGGTAAATGCTTTCTACATCTGTTTCCCACATCTGTCTTTGTACTGACATAATTTCACCCCAAAGATGTTTTCAGTCACTTAGCTACATGAAGGTACACTTCATATTAAAACTGTTTGTTTGACTGATATTGCATATTATCTGTAATTTTCATACTTGTTTTGTTATGAGATTATTAAAGAAAATGTTCTCCAATTAGCTTTGTTTTTTATTTGTTTTATTTTATTGAAACAATTTTGTTTGGCAGCTTTTATACCAACCCTTGTTAATATTTTAAATTCTGCTGATGCTGTTGGTAGTTTTATTTTACACAGAGCAAACATATATGGCTAATTAAAAACAGACACTGGTCTAAACTTGTCAGCATCTTTGGAGACATATCAGAAAATTAAAACAACAAGGGTGGATAAGGACCCATTTTTTCTGGTCAAGATGCAAAAGGAGGTTCAAGTTTCACTGTAAGAAAACCTCAGCAAAGATTGTCACATTTAGTCATCAAGTCTCTATAACAACTGTTTGACGGTTGCTGCTCTCCGACTGGATGACTTCAATGATGATTTTCAGCATTCAGTGGAACCAAGGACATGTTTTTCTCTTTATGTATTTTTTAAAGAGGCATCAGTTGCTGTGGAAGCTATAAATAAGGGTGTAAAGGAGAGGGGAAGCTTTGACTTTTATGTTAATGCAGGATCATAAAAATCACTTAGCTATTTAAGAAATGGGACCATAGTTTAATCACCTGCATTCACAGCATAAAATCAGCCAATTAGGTGTTGATGGAACATTTTATGCACCTCAGGCAGTTTATCCTCATGTACTTGTCCCTCTTCACTATCTAATTGTGTTTGTTTCTGTAACAGTTCTCAGTACCCCAAACCAATTCAGCTTCCTGATCTTGTCAGGGAAACAAAGATCAGATCTGAGGCTGAAGACAATGAGTGCAAAAATGAATTATAAAAATGAACATGAAGGCCTGGACTTCGCTGAATCACCCCTGGTCATGGCCACTCTCCAAATCTCATTTTACTTTTATTTCCAAGTCTGTAGTTGGAACACATAAAAACAGCATTCCCTTCCAAAGAAAACTGGCATCAGACGAATATTTATTACTAAAAGCAGTAGGATGGGATTTATGAAGAACATCAGGTTACAGGTTCATCCAACCACAAGCCAGACCGATTAAATCAATGTTTTCTTTTCTCCCACTGACCAGAAAGACATTTAGCTGTGACAGACAAACTCCCTGCTCCAAATCCTTCTGCTGCCTTTCAAATCTAATTTTCTTTGAGTTTTTCAATGCTTGATTAGATTTGTTTTCTTCAGTGTATCTTGTTGGTAAATATATATTGGTTTCCACAGACTACAGAATCTGTTGAATAAAACATTTTATTGGCTCAGAAGTTGATTGAATTTTGCTTCACTTGCTCACATCTGAGTCTGAAACTGATAATAGATTTTAAAAGTTCAGAGCAGGATGTGTGGATCTTGAAGTGTCTTGATGCTGCATGTAAACAACGAAAGGTTTTGAAAAATATTTCTATCACTATCCTGGCTTTGTTATGTGAACTGGGGCTAAGTGGACTCCAGCATCCAGGATCTGCAAAAAACAGAGAAGAAATTTGAAAACTCTTGAACTGAAAATAATCAGACTCCTTGGCTGGTTAACCTGGAATTCTGACAAAGGTATGGATCCAAATCAGAATCAGACTTTGAACAAAATTTGTTTCAGTACAGTGAAACACAAAGAAAAAGGCAAACAAATAATCACACACAAAGGTAGACAGGAGGCGAACAGAATCAGAGACAGAAAAAACAACACTGGTAGAAAAATGAGTCTAATTAGTGAAATCAAATTTGTTTTCAGGGAATGAATGATCCTTAGTGAAAAACCACAGGACATTATGAAAGACAGACGATGCTAACTTCCCCAAGTTAGCAAAATAAATGAAAACTAATTGGACAAAAAAACTTCTTTAGGTTGGAAAAACAAGGAAAATTTCAAAGAATAAAAAAAAAACAAGAAAAGAAGTAATTTATGTCCACAAAATAGTTTTGTGAAGTGAACACCTTTGGGAAGCAAAAGCTTTATCTCTGCATTGCTACTTATCTATTTGCTTATTTTTGTTTGTTTTTTGTTGTTGTTTTTGTTGTTTTCTTTTTTTGCATCTTTGACATAAAAATTTGAAAAAGCTGAAAAAAAATCGATCAATTGAGGTAATCATTTAAAATGTAAGTTTTAAGAAGTAAGTTTACGACTTAGTGGCCCGTGAGAATTGGTCACGTGATCTTCCCCCGCTTTACGGGGTTACGTCATCCCAGCCGATTGGATGGCCGCCTCTTATTGGACGGAGAGGCGGAAGCGACACCAACATTCTGCTAACAACAACACTGACCGTTTGCACTGAGTTTGTGTCTTGTGGAGGAGTTTTTGGACCCTCATGGCTTTGCCAGCCCAACTCAGAGCCATCCAGCACCATCTACGGACCGCTCAGGAGCATGAGAAACGGGACCCGGTGGTGACTTATTACTGTAAGTCCTCAGCTAACGCTAGCAGTTAGCTCCTCGGCTTTGTTTACTTGGAAACAGGGCGGCTGCTTTGGCTTCAACTTTTATTCAAAGTGTTTCAGAGCAAAATTTCCTTAGTCATAAACACCGGCGAGATAAAAATAGTTAATTATTAGTGACAGGTTGTCATTTGGGCAGCTCAAACTTTAGGAGAAGGCTAACGCTTACGTAGCCTGACTACTGTGTAAGGGAAGGTTTCTCATGATGTTCTTAACTTTAGGCTGGATTCTGACTTTTATAAATGACATCACGTTCTGTGAAGTTTCTGTTAGCATGAGCAAGTGTCTGTGAGTCTGTGAGACATTTCACAGGTGATCATTGTGTCAGAATGACGCAGCAGGGTTAAAGTTCCTGCCCAGCAGGTTCAGGTTGTCCACAGGATGACAGATGGCTCAACCTGCAGGAATGTACCGAACCCCTCCACAGTGTTGCTTTAAAACCTCAACCAAACAATACAGAAACTGCTCACAGCTTGTATATATACTGGATCTCTAAAGGAGGCGGGACAGAACCCTGATCAAAACATAATTTTAGGTTAACGTCCTGCTGTTTTATAATAACTACTTAAGTCACTAAACAACATTTACTTGAAATAAACTATGATTTAGGTTATAGAAAATTACCTCTGAATCTGAATTCATCCAAAGTAAAGACTCATAAAATAAATGTTGACAAATATTATTTACTCCAGATGTTCAAAAATAACTTCTTCAGGTTGAAAAAACAAAATAAATTTCAAAGAAAATCAGCTAAATTATTATCTTAGTTTATAATATGAATGAAACGACAATAAAGATGTGGCAGAAAAAATTACCTTGTTGGTTCATGGATAAAAGGGTTTAAAAACTTTGACTCAGAAGTACGTAGCATCCTGCAATAACTTCGAATGACTTCGTAGATATTATTGATGGGCGTTAATGACTGCCAGCTCCTGTAAAGGTGTGTGTAAATTCAGAGCCTGCATCTTTTGAAGGATCTGGTTGGCCAGGTCCTTTGAAAGATGCAGTGACTGAGTATGGACACACCCTCTGAGTAACGTCAACCTGATGTGCAGCAGTTAGTTTTAAGGCTTTATGCTATTTGCACAGATGAAACATTACAGGAAATTACTGAATAGAAATGTTGTCCAGATTTAATTGGAATATTATCAAAGCTGATCCGACTAACGACCTGCACAACAAACGGGTTCGAATGAATGATCGAAGTTTAAAATCTGGTGAATTTAAACTTCCCTTTAAACATAATTAAAATAATAAAGAAGAGATGCTTCATGCTTTTTGTAATATTTGTGGAAACCTTTAGATTTCTCCGAACGTTGAGTCACTGCGTTGAACTCCCTGAATCAGCAGCTGTGACCTCGCGTTTGTTTCCACTTCCTCTGGTTCTGATTCACCCATCTCCATCCTCGGATCAAAAGGAAATTAATTTAGTAGTTTCTGTGAGTGCTTTCAGACAGAGGACTCAGTGTTTGATGCTCCACTCTTGAGCAGATGCGGTTGAAGCTTTGAAGTCTTGGAAATGCTTGATGATTGTTGTCATCATTGGAAAAGTTGTTTCTCAGAAACGGAAAAACTTTTAAGTTTGATTCATAATTTTCTGAAAGCATCTAATTTATTTTTCAATCGGCCTTTTCTATGCCCAGTTGAAAGGAGAATTTTGCATACACAGAAAAAAAACATGCACACATTTTTTTCGCTGTCTGAAGTTAAATCACTTTAAACTGGGCCACAATTACTAGAATTTTTTCTATTTGCTAAAAGCCAAAAAATTTAGCAAGGACATTTTTTAGACTTTTTGGTCATTTTCTTCAAATTTATTTCGCTGTTAGGGATGATTGTCTTTTAAACTCTCTGACTTGAGTTAAATGTTTTGGGTTTTCTTCCAAATGGCCCATTCCTCCTGACAAAACCAGGCTTAAAAAACATTTGCATACCTAAATATTGTTTTATCAATCAAATCGAAGCAGTTTTTATCTGTATTCTGTACAGCTTAATGTGTCGATTTATCAATATATTTTCCTACAACTCACCCTATGAGTACGTTCTCTGCAGACCCCACACATCCTGGACACAAAATGTTTACACTTTTACCTTCAGGTGGCGCTGTAGAGACAGTGACTCTGCTCTGTCACATAAAACCTTGTTTTTCATTAAAATACATGCAACTGCCTCTGTTATGTTATTTATGCGTTTCCTGTAAAGATTACGTATTTATACTTTGATCTGTTACTCTGAAAACCAAAGTTAAATTCCCTTCCTGTGCCTCCATGTTGTCCAGTAGAGTATGTGGGTTTGGATGCGGGTCAGACGTGGCCCAGTGATGGCGCCAGGCCACTGGAGGTCAGCAGCACCACGTGTTTGGGCTGCTGGGCCAGCGGGGACTCGTTGGGTTTTGAGCCGCGTCTCTGCAGACGGTCAGGATTTATGACAGAAGCAGCTTCAGGAATGAGCTCCAGTTCAGTTTCCACTGAGATCTGCTCAAGATGTGCAAGCAATTTGGATCTCCTACATTTTCCAGACAGTAAATGCAGCACCAGTTAAAGATGAGGCAGCTGGATCTGGTTCAGCAAGAACTGGAGAAGTGATTGAGACATTTTCATAAACGCAGAAATAAACCCATCCGACTGGAATGTGTTTGATCAGAACTCATATCAGAGTCCTGAAGCTTTTATCCGTCCCTTTAATCAGAGTGTCAGCCGGTAGATGACACAGCTGATGCTCAGAGCGGTCCGATCGCTTTCAGCGGCAGTCAGAACCATGATTCATTCAGCTGTAATGATTCTGCAGAACTCACCTGCAGCTCGGCTGTTTGGCTGCGTTACAAACATCGTTTCACACTGATTGGGTCGCTGACGTTGTTAATGACTCCAGCTCTGATTTCGCTGCCAGTATTTGAGAATTATGACTCTAATAGTGTGATTTCTGGTCAGGTTTTACTTTGGCAGCAATAATGTAAATATTTTACTACTCTGCAAATATTAGCCCCATTTAGAGCGACTGGATGCTTGTGGAAGCAGCTTGTGGGTTGATTTAATGTGCAGTCTACGAGCTTTCATGGTGTGACCATGGTGACGTTGCTGGGTTTAAAGATGCGGGTCAGAACCGTCCAGGCTGTTCTTTAGAGCTAATGGACCTCTGGAAACCGTTCCAGAGTCAGGAAGAACTTGATCTGTTTCCTTATATCCATTTTTTAACTAGAACATCAACAGAATCTGGAAACGTCCTTGAAAACTCTGGAATATTGTTGAAGTGTTTTCCATGTGAAAGGAAGAGAAAGGAAAGGAGAAATGGAAACATAACCAAAACTTTATTTCCTGTTTCATCCATCAGTCTGTCATCTGTTTATCTCTTTCTCTCCTTCAGTCCATCATTTCATCCATCTGTCTGTCGTTTCGTTTGTTCATCCATTCATCCATCCAGTCACCATCCATACATTTAAACATCCATCCATCCAAAATTAGTTTTTCTGAGTCTGATTTTTGCAGAAATGTTTGTGATAAGATTAAGCTTTTTTATTCAAGCTTCAAAACTGGGTAAAGAAATGGAAAATGTTTCCTGGAGAAGTTAATAGTTTTGACATCAAAACTATAAACTCCTGTAAAATATTTGGACGTCAGTGAGGAGGAAACGGCTGCAGAAAGAGGCTGAAGTCACCAGAGATGATCAGCAGATTGTTCCTATTTCTGGCTGGATATTTCTCAGAATGAAGACAGGTTCTGTCCTGCCTCTGCAGTCTCACACCTGCTGTGGGGAAAATAGTCTTTAGCGTTTCTGACACAACTTTAGAGAGGTTTCCATTTTTATCTGAGCTGCAGTCAGCAGCAGCAGGAAGTCTTCATCGTCCTGAACAGCAGGACAGGAAGAAATGATGCCGAGACGCCATCATCTCAGAGAAAACCAGGAAACACAAATATCAGCTGTAAGCTGACCAGTTGGGTGTGCTGACCAGCAGAGGGCTGAACTGGGCAGACTGGGAGGAATGGGCCGAGTGGGAGGCTGTCCAGCTGCTGCTACAGAAGAAGCCTTTGTTTGTGCGTGGCTTCCTGCGCTGCAGGGCAGCATCCATGTTCTGGAAGCTGTGAGCAGCGCAGGTCCTGCTGCTGCCACACAGACCGGCCCGTCTCCACGCTGCCGCTGTGAAACGGGACTTTGTTCTGCTGGTTGCCGTGCAGGACGGTGACGCTGAAAGCAAAGCGCTGCCGACGGCAACAAGACGACCCAAAACACGAGAGACATTTAACTGACCAGTTCAATGTCCACCAAACCGCATCTGGTTAACTGATAGCTAACCTAACCTGCAGGCAGGAAAAGCTAATGAACGTAATAAATGCAGAATTGAGGCCTAAAAACGGTGAATGTCCTCTGACCCAGAGCAACAGCAAATAGGAGATCTGTGACAGTAATGGGACTTTAGGAAATAAAAAAATCTCCGGGGAAGGAGGGAAACTTTGTCAAAACATTTTTCAGTCAAAAATAAAAGTACTTTACTGTTAGGAAAATACATTTTTATTTCAGCGTAAAAGGATCTTCTGGTGTGAAATTAAAAATCCAGCCAATAAATTAATGCAGCAAAAAGGACAAATTCTCTAAAATGAATAATTGTGGCATAATAAAAAGTCTTAAGAATTTTTGGATTTAGAAAAGAAAACTAATAATGTAAATGAACTCCTTCTCTTTAAAATAAATCAGAAAATCTGTATTTTGTAAAAAAAAAAAAAAAAAAAAAAAAAAAGAAAGAAATCACTAAAATTATTGCTTTTACCTTGAAAATAAAGTAATGCAGATTTAGAAATGAAAGGAAAAAATATAAGGACATAAAATTATGATGTAGTTTTAAAAAAATTGTTTCTAAAAAAAAAAATAAACCTTTCAAATGAATTTGTTATCCTTCAGAAATTAGATGATCATTCACCTTTTGAAGATGATTTATCTGAAATGAATGTTTGGTTTTGAAACAAAATGGTTAAATATACTACATTGAAAACACAATAAGTTGTAATTCTCTCTCCTGGCTTCTAAAGCCAGTAATGAAGGATAAACCAGAGTTTCCTAAAGTTCTGTGAACATGTCCGTCCTCCTGCTGCAGGTCGGCTCTACGCCATGCAGACCGGCATGAAGCTGGACAGCAAGACTCCGGAGTGCAGGAAGTTCCTGGTGAAGCTGATGGACCAGCTGGAGTCGGTGAGTCTTCCTCCTCCTCCTCTTCCTCCTCTCTGTGTGCGATCCCATCTTGGCTGCCAGGGACGGGTAGTTTGGCAAAGTGCAGGTAATTCCTGCCATTACCTGCACTCTGGCTGAAGATCAGAGCTTCATGGTGGGATGCATTGTGCTCTGCAGGAGGCTGCATCTTCCTTCGTCTCCACTCCGCAGAGACTCTTTGAGAACCAATATAATCATCCTTTTTAACTTGTATTACATATATTAATGCAATCCTGTCACTTTACAGTGACAGGATTGCATTATGTTATGCCTTTTTCTGATTATTTCAATTAAAAATCTTAAGTTTCTTCTGATGGCAAGTCGTGGATTCAGGGTTCTGGTTTGATCAGAATGAAACGGATTCAGGACTGGAGTCAGACTGTCAGCTTTTTCAGAAAGGCCACAGAAAGTCCATTTACTCTACAACCTGTTCAAAATAACAAACTCAGGATCTGCAACAAGAAATGTTTTCTTTTCAAAGAAAGAAAGGATGAAGAAAAGAGGAAAATGAAAAAAATAAATAAAGAGAAAAAATAAATAAGTAAGAGAAACAAAAAATGAAAAACAGGACAAATAAAATTAAAAAGGAAAACAATTAGTTTGCAATATGCATTTTGCAAAGAACTACATCGATGGCAGTAAATGTTGCCTGATTATTTGAGTAAATTCAGGCTCTCTGTGCCTGAAATGCAGTTTTTGTTTTTACACAAAGAATAAGAATACTGACGTCACTAAAACCACGAACAATTAAGACAATTTTATATTCCAAGAGATGAATAAATTGTATCTGAGGTTTATGTTTGCTATGAAACGCTTTTATTATTTATCACATTCAATAACTTTATCACCTGTTTTCCTAACATCCAGACTTGGAAAATAATTCACGAGTAGTTGAGGTAAACCACATAGCAGTCATGCATAATCTGTAAACCATCATACATCTGAGTAATGATATGATTAAAGACATAAAACCAGCCTTTCAGAAGTCATTGAGGTTTTACATTTAAATAGAGATTGTTACTTCATTTGAATGAAATGTTCTCTTAAGGGAAGATTCAGGTAAAATATTTATATTTTAATAAATGGATCATAGTTCCAAACTTCTTGTTTTAAATAATCATGATTATTTAACGCTTATTCAGAGCACTCATCTGTTTCTATAAAAGGTATCTGGATAAACAATGACTCTGGTTGCCTAACCTTGCCCTCTTCAGACGGTGCAGGAAGAAGAATTTCATCACCTTAAGAAGCGTCAACTCAAGAGTTTCCACATTTTTAGAGTTTCCACATTTTTAGAGTTTCTGTGCAGCAACTTTTGGCAGATCTTTAAACTGTACACAAACCTAATCTGTGCAGCAGTAGAAGAGAAAAGAAATGTTGCAGGACTTTCCTTATTAATCACTCAGAGCCAATTAAAGCAGACACAGTTTACCCAGGAGACAGCTTTTACAGAAGCTCTGGAGAGCTTAACAACGTCACAGTCTGGATGCAGAATCACATCCTCAGCTTTGATGCAGGTTTTCAGATTCATTAACTGTCCTCAGCTATTCGTCCTGGATAGCTGAGGACGGTTAATGAATCACCAAGCTATGATGGACTCCTTTTAAAATTAGGACGAAGAACATCTGGGTTGAATAGAAGAAGTGAGACACATCCGACATGTTTCCATTTCATCAAAGTTGAAGTTGACTTTTTGTCTTTTTCCTGCCATTAAAATAGTTTTACAAATACAAGCTGCCTGCAGGGATCTTCCTAGAGAATAAATGAATCGGCGCATTAGCCATCGCAGCTTTCTCCCTGCTGACCGGCTCAGCTGGACTCATTAAATCTGTTTTGCTGCGTCATCGTCGGATCTGGTCTCAGAGGGTTTGCTCTCTCTAGGGAGGTAGAAATCATTTGTTTGAAAGCTGGTTTCACTCCAAAGCCCAGACTGCTGTCAGTCACTGAGCTCTGCTTGATTCTGATTAACAGGTAAATTCATCTCAATGCATTCATGAAATAAATTCTGTCTCATTTTATGTTGTCTTTAGAGACGCATTGGGTTCATTACTAAAGGAAGTGCATTCTGTCATTTGTGTTAATATGAGCTACAATATATGACTTGTGGAGTTCCTCAAGGCTCCATTCTCAGTCCATGTACATTCATCTCACACCACTTTATATCATTGTCAGCACATGGCCAGAGTTCATTACAGTTAATGTGTTATTTTTCAATATTTTCTTATTTAAATAACAACTAATTTGGTGATCAAATTAGTTGATTAACAAATCAACTAATTGTGCATATAAATGCACAATGTATATAATATATATTGTCAAGATGATATCCAATCACCACAATGACCTGAACACTCCCACTGCACAGTATACTGTCAAAATGTCCCTATAACTGCCTTATTTGTTCAAAACATCCACTTCTAATTTGTTTTGATGACCTGAAATATCAAAATATAAAAAAAAAACAAGAAAGAGTCTGAGAAGTTTGTGTAATAGCTACTTGATGTTTGATGGTTCTGTGATTCAGAACCAGTCTTTGTTTGGAAAAAGTGACCTTCACCTTCCACCACTTCACGTGTTTTTCAATAACTTTTTAAAGTTATTGAAAAACTTTAAAGAATATCTGACTATCGTTGCATTTCCAAAGTGAAGGTGTGTTTTTCCGATGAAACATTAGCTTAACACCAACATGAAGAGATTCCTTTGATCCCAGGTTCTTTATGTTCCCTGACCAGTTGTCCTCCATGGTTTTACATTCCTGTGCTGCTTAACACATCCACTGATCAAACCAGAGAACAGAGTATCTATTCAGGCCTCTCAGGGTCCACCTACCGGGGGAAACCAGAGTGGTTTCTGTAGTGCTTTTACTAGAAACCTGAAGCCCTGTTGGACACAGTAACGGACAGAAAGAATGGAGCTGAAAGGACTGGAGAAAACATGAGTCTGACGTCACACTAGATGGCGCTCACTTTGGAGAAAGCAGTTCTTAAAGGTTCTGGATTACTTTCTTTTAATCTTCGCTATAAATAAAAACTTCCATCCTCCAAACTGACTGGCATATGGACTGGATTACGTTCTGAATTCCTTTTTGGCACTAAACAGTTTTAATCTGCGAGTTAAACACCAGATTACAACAAATCAGCTAACAGGAAGCTAAGATCAGAGTTTCTGCCAAGTGTTTCCACTGACTGTGTGACGTTTGTTTTGCAGATGAAGAAGGAGCTGAGCGAAAACGATTCCATCACTCAGGAGGTGGTCGGCAACGCTCACATCGAAAACTACGCCTTAAAGCTGTTCCTGTACTCCGACAACGAGGACAGAGCAGGACGGTTCCACAAGTAAGGAAATGACAGGAGACGATTGGTTGATACGAGGCGACGCAGGCTGTCGGGCCGCTCCTCGATGTCAACGCTTTGGTTGTGATGCGTTTGCCCTGTCAGATCAGCAGTTTGCTTCTGAATCTGATGCCTGTTTGTTGACCAGCTGTTTACTCCACCAACCACTGCCACATCTGGCTGCGTTTTATGCTCACGGCTTTCAGACACAACACGCTCTCGCGCAGCATGACTTCATGTTTCACGTCTTTTGAAGCTTTTGTTTCCTAGCAACAGGCGGTGACTCATGCAAAGACGTTTCACTTCAGACCACATGTTCAGGTCTACGTGTAAACAACCGGGTTAGGTTACTTAGTTTATACGTGAGCTTCAATGCAGCAGTCTGGAGACTTTTCCTTCCTTTTACCGTCTCAAAACAAAACACTTGATTACAGGGCGCCGTTAGCAGCTCTATTACAATATTACCAGGACTGTAGCTGCGTGTCCATTGATTGTGTTTTTGTGCAAATTTGAATTACAAAACAATAAATTTGTTTAATGGAAATGCAGCAGTTTTGAAAAAGAAAAGTCAAATTTTTCGCTAAAAGGTTTTTGCTCTGGGAAACGCCTTTTCACACGAGTCATGATCAACAACCAGACGTTGCTACTGGCAGAAGAGACGAAGACAACAACAGGAAGTGGTCATAGGATGATGACTTACCATGTGAACAAACTTATTCATGTTAATTGACTTTCTTATTTAATGAAAACACCGATTGGAAAACACTATCATAATATAGACAAAATGTTCGGGGCATTCATAATGAAAACTCAGCGAATGTCCTTTAGACAGATGATGCCAAAAGAAAAAAGATTGTGGCCACATTAAATTGAGCTTATCCACACTAATGCCTCTTATAAATGATTTGTAATCATGATGCCAAAACGAATAATCACCCTAAAAGAGATACTCCAGCACATCAGGACCGGGCTTTGCTCCTCATAAGGTCCATCAGTCTCTAGGTCAGTGAATAAGGTCCTAAAAAATGGCTACATATGCATACAAGCATTTTGGTGATCATTACTGCACCTACCTTAAAAAATATTGTGTATTTGCAGTTAAGTGGGGTGAATGCTGTGGAATAAAACCAGTTTGCCCCATTTTCCTGCCAGGAGCAGGTCAAAGGTCGGGTGTCCAGAGTGAGAGATGCCATTTATGATGGTTTTAACCTTCTAAATCCAACCAGGACCCTGTGCAGGTCCCCCAGTATGGACCGAAGGCATCCAGTGGCCCTCTGAGATCACAACTATTTCCACATTATAACACTGCCGCCACCATGCTTTCATTCATTACCAATCAAGAGTCCAGGTTGCTGCCTCCAAATGTGCTTTACTAATTTTTTTTATAAATTAATTCTGTGGTCACTCTCCAATAAAGCTTTGCTGTTTAAAGTGTGCAGCTTAATTTACATTTCAGCTCTTGAATAAAAGAAAATAATTGTAAAAAGCTCCCAAAACGAACTTCAATCTAATAAATTGTTTATGAAAGCTTCAGTAAAACCTCCATAAGATCTTATAAATTGGTATGTCCATCCCTAAAACAGATCAGCCTCTCTTGTTACCAACACAACTGAAACATTAATGAAAGCCAGACCAGGTGGGCTGGATTTCCCTCCTAACGGTAGCAGGAGGTGTGAGAAGCAAGCAGCAGGTTGTAAAGGATGAATAGCAGCAGAGATGTTTTCAGCGTAAACAAGCAGTCAGACCGTTCTGTTTCCTGCAGATGTGTTTAACAAGATCAAGTCACATTTCTGCTCCGCTGAACGCAAACAGCCTGAGTTTAATGAGAAGCAGCAGGCGTCTGCAGTGTGTTTACACAAAGGCACAAATAATCAGTCATAAATAAACAGAATTATATTCAATCTGAATCTCAGAGGTGAGTTGGTAGAAACCCAACCAACCTCTGATGGAGTTCATTCATTCTTCTCGCCTTCACTCTGCTTCCATGATGGGACAAACTGAAACGTTTATATCCACTTTTAACGCCATAAACATCATTTTCGTGGCAACATTTCAATGTTTGATTTGCGCTGGTCTTTTTCCCAGTTAGAGATGATAATTAAAAAGAACCTCCAGCTTCTGGCATAATTTTAGGTGGATATATGATCACTCTTGTTGGCAGAGTTTGTTTTGTGGAAGAGACATGGCAAAGTATCAGTCAGGACTTTGGGAAAGCTATTCCAAAACTTAATGTTGGTCTCTTTTGTTGGCATCATTGTCCTGTTGGAGCACTGAAATGTGTCCAAGTTCAGTGGTGTCTAACAAACCCACTGTGTTCTGCTAAAGTCAGAGAAATTATTCAGCTCCTCCATGTATATATTTTATGCTGAATTCATGTTTTTTGTGTCTTATTTTTATAAATTTTTGCAGCTGCACATTTGATGTTTATGTCAAGCTGTAAAGGAAATTGGCCACATGTGAGGAGGCATGTTTGAAGGACTAGTGTACCAACTGTAAAGCACGGTGGTGGCAGCATGGTGGGTCTGTTTTATTGCTTTTGTTTCAACAAGACGATGAGGGCAAACAAATCCAAATTGGCTCAGGTATCAGTAGAGTCGGCCAACGGGAAGCTTTTCCCGTGAAACCGTGAGGACTGAAAATCATTCTGATTCTGAGCCGTTTTAGTAAAATTCAGAAAATTGAGCGTTTATTAAATTAGAGTGATGGCAGAAGTTAATAGCTGGTAGCAAAAAGTTTCCAGTTTCCCATCAACCTGCTAAGAGATGTGCAAGCTCAAAATTAACATGAAACAATGATGCATTGAAAGTTTAACTTAAAATTTATGAGATACGTTTTAACAATGTTAACGGGACTCTTTATGCAGGTCATCTCTCACCAACTAGTCTCACAATAAGATCTTTATCAGTCACATAAAGCTTTTTTACTCTTCAGAAGGACATAAAATCGCTTTATATAAACAGTAAAATATCTACCCAAAAACGTCTCCAACATTTTTATGCATCCTTCTGCACTTTGTTGGGTCTTGGCACCCAGCGTGGCGAATGGGATCGTCATGTCTGAAAGTCTCCCTGCAGCCTGAAGTCAGAGCATCCGTCACATTGAACCCCCGACCAACACTTTGAAGTCATGTAAATGAGAGCAGTTTTCCACTAAAACCCAGAAAACCTCTTGGCGTTGAATGGCTGAAAACATGACTGAAAAACTGACTGAAATGGGTCGAAAGTTAAAAGCTTGAGAAGTTTGACAAGAGATTTCGATTAGCTTCCAGTTTATGAAGCCATTTTTTATTATTAATGGGATATGAGAGCTGATAAAACCAAAAGTTTCTGTACTGATCTGTAGATCATTAGAAATGCAACATCTCTGTCCACAGATTTCTGAGGCTCAGAGCAACATGTTGCATCACAAAGCAAAGTCCAAACCTGAAGCATCTTCATTCTGAAGAGAATGTTTTTGAGCCAAAATGTTGCATTTTAGGCATTTGTCTGCTTTTTCTGAAGTGGGAAGAGCAATCTTTGAGGTCTTTTTTTTCTGTTTGTCTTTTTTAATTTAAAACCCTCAAAACTATTTCAGTTCCAGCTGTGGCGTCTGCTGCTCGGCCAGAGTAATTTGTCTGTATTTCCACATCATTTAGCAGATGTTTCTTTTCAAAGCAGCTTCTAAATAAAGAATTTATTTATCCAATAAACACATCGGCCAGTTTAACAGCTTCTCAAACAAACACGCTGAAGGACAATATACAACATTGCTGTTTTTAGGTCTTCTGTTTCTTTTGTGATTTTTGGATTTCTCATTCTTCCAGTGCAGTAGAAAACAAATGAACTATTTTAAAATGTATTGTGTTACGTTTGTTATCCATGTATTATTTGTGATAGGAGTTAAAAGATTAGGGTGATGCGACGGAGGCCTTATAAGCCGTAAACATTAGTATCTGAATCAGTTAAACACCAGAAGAAGTATAAATAAAATGATTGATCTGTCATTGTTTTCTTTCTGCAGGAACATGATCAAGTCCTTCTACACCTCCAGCTTGTTGATGGACGTTCTGTCTGTTTTTGGGGAGCTTTCAGACGAGGTGGGTGAGAAGAGACAGCAAACACAAAACAACCTGCGTCGTTTCATTCCGCTGAAAGTTATCAAAAGAATTTCCCCCCATTCTTGTTAGATTTAGAATACAATTATGGATCAAATGGAGTAAAGGCACAAACAAAACCCAGCTCTGTTTATCACTTAAAACGCTCTCAGACTGTGCAATATTATCATCATTGTTGCATTGGATGCAGCTGGTAGCGATGCTATCGCAGCTGTTTGTTGTGAAAGCTTTGACTCGTTTGCTGAAAAACTAACTTCCCAGAATCATTTTCATTCATCCTCCCATTAATCTGTGCAGAGTGGCAAGCAATTACCATACTCCTGCTGCTCAGCCAAACTACCCGACGTGATCAGAGCCAAACATGTTCAAAGATCCTGACATGTCCTACTGAATTCTGGGATAAATGGTGGGCAAAGGTGTTGCACATTAAATCAAAAGGAGCAATCATCACAAACCACAGAGAGGCTGATTAACGGGGAACTGTGGGAGTGTTTGCAACAGGAAGTGCCGTTCTGTCCTCATTCATGCCAGGAACAACAGCAACTTCAGATCTTCACACTCCTGACGTACAAATCAAAACGTTAACATCTTTGTTCTGCTAACGTTTAATGGCTAAAGAAGAACAAATGAGTCATTTCTTCACTTTCTGACATATTTATCAAAGGATTGAATGGATTTCTGCAGGTTAACTTTACATATTTTAAACTTTATCCAGCTTAGCTTCTAATTACATTTAAAGTAGCACAAATGCTAAATAGGGAGTGCAAAGTCGAACAATCTTTCACGTCACATTAGCTTTAGCATGGTGTCAAAACTGAATCGATCAGGTTAAAAAGTGCAGATGAAGAATGACAATTCTCCCAGTTCAACCTGAACTCTAAAGCTCATGTTTGAATCTAAAATGTTTTTCCATTCCTTGTCTTCCTGCTGAATATTTCAGATGAAACCTGAAACAACCACAATGACATTATCATAAACTCTACTGTCTCTAGAGGAGCAAATATTGCATCAGCCGACATTTGAATAAATGTGAATGAAGTACAGTGCATTGGTAATGTCTGGTGGAATATTTGAAAGAATGATGTAACCTGATAGAAACCAAATAAATATTGTGCAAATTCTGATGTTTTAGAGACTTTGGGGTCACAAATGGGGTCTCAGTGCTGTTTTTGTTGTTTTTTGTAATTTGATGCCAAATGGGGGGAAGGGGATATTTTTAAAAATGTTTCCAATGATTATGTGCTTCTGTCTCCATGAGGCCTGCAGGCTGTTATAATGGTAGTTTTATTTTAGGTGAAACAAAGTGAAAACTCCTCTGATTACATTCAAATTCTCCGTAGGTCAGTGACTTAACGGATGGATCAGTCCGTTAGTACTGTGTGTGGTTGAAGGAAACAAAGCTGGACTCTCTCCTCCTGAGTCATGAAAACATCAGCTGAACTCTTGTTTTGTTCACACCGTTTGACTCAGACAGGAACGCTCTGTGACTGGACCGGCAGACGCTGGTTTCTGCTTTCACACTGCTGATGTTCTGGTTCGGGTTCGGCTCTTTCAGCAGAGCTCCATGTCTCCGATGATTTTCTGGTTCCAGTCCTGAAGTTGCAGCCTTCATGTTGGACAGATTTCATCCTGTACAGAGTGTGAAATTAGGCGTTGTGTGTGAGTTACTGTTAGCATGTCTCCACCTGGATCAGGACTTAAATAATTGGTTAATAAATGCAAGTATTATGAGGTTTTATTGATGAAGATTCAGGTGCTATTTTATGCTTTTACTGTTTTTGTCATGAAATTATGGAGCAGCCGGTTTGAATAGTGATTCTCTTCCTTTCTGTGGAGCTTCTCTTCCAGCATGGAAATCAGAATTTTAATGGGTTTGTTTGATGCAGAAAAGGATTCTTAACAGTTATGTTAAAATAATTGTATTCACTTCTGTCTCACCACCAGCAAAATGTCCACATTATTTGTGGAAAATTTGCAGATTTCTTCATAGAGCATATGTAGCTTTAGGCTACACCAGGCTGGCCAAGCTGCATTTATTTTTTAAGAAAATGGAGCATAATGTCACTTAATTTTATTGGCTGGTATTTGCAAAACTGCCAATCCAGGAGCGGCATTCATTTCTCTTGTTGCTGATTTGATTTACCTTCAAGAGACACGATGAGGAAGACAAGATATTAATGTAGTGAAACAGTTTCAAACGTTTAAGGTATATTTGGTGTTTTAAATGATTAAAGTAGGCAGCTGAAAGTAGTTTAGAGATGCGCTCAAGCATTTGGGATGTTTAAGCTAGGTGCTAGCTTGCTTCGCTGGTGGCTAAGGAGAGAGAGAAGCAGAGGATTGGACATTACCCCGGCCCTTTCCCAAGCAGAGGACGCATCCTTTTTTAGGAATATCTTCTCCATTAGTCACCTGTTACTTGAAATGTTCACATGAAAAGTCCCTCTCTTTCCCTTTTTTAGTTTCATATCACATCAGTGTTTCTTTCCCTGATGGAAATGACCAAGTTCAACCTTTAGACATGCCAAGGCCAAACAAACAGTTCTCGTCCGAAACTCCATTGTTTCTGTAAAACATGGCACTTATCTGGAAGAAGCAGGTCTTTCTACAGTCGCTCTTATCAGCGTCATGTCTGTGTGAATGTGTCCGTCTTGGTCTTTTTACCCCTTCTGCTCTTTTTTCCCCACATTCCAAACTTCCTGCCACCAACACTGACAAAGAGCAACTGTGATGTTTTTAGTGTGGTGCCCGCAGGTCTCCAGTAATTAGGCCACAGTTTGATATCGCCTGTTATCCAGAAAATTAATTTTCTTATAGGAGTGACACAGAAAGCGACTATTTAAAGCTTTTTATGATGAAAATTTGCCTCAAAGTTGGTATGATGGAAGACATCCTTACATTAAGACCCGTCTTAGCACAGTAAAAGGCCTGAAGAGTTGATAAATACTTCCAATGATCAACCAAACACCCAGACACTGTCCTTAAAATATCCTCAGGGTTGAGGTTTAGGCTGAGTTTGGTAGCGAAGGGTGCTGAAACTGACTTTAAGCCTTTCATTCATAGTAAATAGGAGTCAGAATTGTGATAAAGTTTGAACCAAATTTAAGATTCAGCAATTAATATTTATTCCTTCTTCACACTTTGTCCCAAAACTGGCCTCCTGCTTGTAAAATTCTGAACATTTTAATCTTTTCCAGAACATCCAGCACCGGAAGTACGCCCGCTGGAAGGCCACCCACATCCACAACTGTCTGAAGAACGGCGAGACCCCGCAGTCCGGCCCCATCGGCATGGATGAGGATGAGGAAGCAGGTGAGATCCTCTGATACAGACTTGTTCCTCCACAAGACAAACACCCAGTCTCATTTCTTTAAGGAACACTTCCTTAGATGGCGGGGTTTAATCTGTGTGTGACTGTGTGTGTTCAGTCTCGCATGGCATTGTTCTGGTTATCGGCTCTCAGGAGCTGGAAAGGCCTGCAGTCAAAGGTGTAGCCTCTGAAAGATTAGGAGAGATTAGTCATGTAAAACGTTCTCACAGCCAACAGGTTTCTGCTTTTTATATGAACAACTCTGTTTTGGTTGTTTTTTTTAGAATTTAGCCTTAGAAGTATTTTTTTTATTTTATGAATAAGCTATGACTTAAAAGAAAAAAGACTATCTGCTTCAGATCAACTTAAAGGCTCTGACCTTTGCTGCCCTGAAAATCAATGAACTTTTCTGCAGGTTTACACCATAAAACTTAACCTTTTAAAGAAAGAAAGCCTTGGAAAACCCCTTTGTTTGAGCTCATACGACAAGATATGCCCAGTAACAACCTTTAAAGCTACTGTTTGGGCAACTTTTTGTAGGGGGAAAATGGACTGGAGACTGTGGTTGATTGTTCCTGATTCTGCAGAAAGTAATCCAAAAGATAAGAAGCATTTACCAGAGACTCATTGTGACCTCTACCCACAAACACTGGACTAAATTTCTTGTTAAAAAGACAAAAAAGTAACTTTAACACCCAGTTGAAGAACCAGAGGTTTTTTTTAAAATATAATTTCAGGACTTTTTCCCGACATTAATGTGATCTAAAAGACACAAAAAAACCCTTAATGTGTTACTTTGTCAAAGCACTTTTTTATTTTCCTTACAGCGCTGAGTGTTTTGGGTTAGCCACCCGTTGGACTTCTCATGTGCAAACCTGTGATCACACCTGAGATCACACCTGAGATCACACCTACCAGCAGATTCTCATTTGCTTTGAGTCGTTGTGCTGAACAAAGACGTTGCTCTTACAGTAATTCTGTTTTCAGTAGAGTTTTTACTTTTATAAACTGGTTTTCTGGTGTCTTAATATTTCACCTGTCTTTGTTTTGACCACAGTACAATTTCCCAAAAGGTTTGTTTTACCGTCCTGCACAGCAGCCCAGATATGAGATTTTTTCTCAAGATTTTCTTGATTTTTTTTGTTTTTTTTTTTTTTTTTTTTAATGTTTTAATCTTGCATTTCTCATGAACATTGGAGGAACTTTTAAGTCTGGTAATGTCACTGTTGCATTATATACTCATCCCTTGCTGATGACTGTCCCCAGTTTATTCCTTGGTGTTTTTCTTGTTTTGTATCCTTATCCTGACTGTTACCCTTGCCAGTCAGATCCCTGTCTGTAAAAAGTTGCTGAACTTTATTGGGGTTAATCAGAGGTCGTTTCAGCTTTTGCTGCAAGGCAAATGCCCCACTGTGAGCCTTTTTTAATCACATCTTGCCACAGAAATGCACATCAGCATCATTATTCTTTCAGCAGACAAATCATGTAAGGAAACAGCATCACATTTCAAGCTCTAAGAACTTTCTGGATCCAACCAGAGAACCCAACACAAACTGAGCAAGCAACCCAATCCACTAAACGACCAACAAACCCAGAAATCCAGTGAGCAACTTGACCCAAACAAGCCAGCCAACGTCGCTAACGCAGCTCCAACCAAACCTAACAAACTAAACCCAAACCAAAAAGGTTTGATCTAAAAATAGACTAACTTTGTTATCATTACATGAATCTTCTGTAACTTTTCTTTCTGTTTGTCAAACTAAAAAGACCAACATGTTTCTGACCCGGTTCTGTTATCCTGGATTCTTCCTCTGCTGTTTTATTAGTTGATGGAAATCCCTAAGACCTTTTTTTGGATTAGTTGTGCGTTTCTTTGATGACTGTAACAGACTCCTTTAAAACAGCCCAGATGGTTTAGTGTGTTATCACAGAAAACATGTCAAACAGTTGAGATTGTATCGAGGAGCACAGCAGATTGTTTGGCTCAGGATGTTAGCGGTCTAGATGGATCAGAGTGATTCAGGAGTGTAAACCTTCTGGGACGGGTTAAGTGTGAATGGATTAGTATTCTGTGTTTTCATTGTGACTGTGAAGCATTGTAATCACTGAATCACCCCAGGCCCTGATGACTTCAACCTTATGTGGAGCTTTTCCTTCAACCCTTGGGAATCTGCAACATCTGTTCTGACTTTCTTAGTTAATTATAAAAGTTTGATATTCTATAAAAAGCCTCTTGGGAACAGAACCAGACATTTGTTTTGACATAAGCAAGTTTGGACTGAAACCTGTTTCCCTCCTTGGAAGAGGAAACTTGCAACATGCTTCTCAAGTCAGTGAAATTAAGAAACAAAGCCCATCTGCTGGGCCACGCCCACTCAGCCCGCATACGTTTGGGTTTGTTTGACCCCAAAACATGGCCGGTTTACAATGACATCAACTTGTCAGAAAACACCCCAACGTCTGCTGGTGTTAGCGTCTCACTTTAACAGCTTGTGTTTTTCTCTTCCCAGAATGCTCTGTTGTCTCTGACTCTGATGACATCATGGTAGTTTATTCCCACTAACGTATAGCTGATGTTGTTGTCTGCCTCGCCCTTGTCTGAGTATTTTACTGAAGGTTTCATATAATTTCATTGGGTAGTGTCTACAACTGACCATGCATCGCTGAAATCCACCAACACTGAAGAATTCCTCTTAAAACAGTCGAACCTAATTTTAGAATTTAAATCACCAAATATGTTTGTATTTGTTCAGGAAAATATACATATTAATAAAAAGTTTACTTTCACACAGCAATGTGACCCAAATCATATTTTTGCTCAATTCTCAACCCTCTTCAAAAAGCAGAATATACCTGATAAAATGTCTTAAAATATTTTAGTCATCACCATTATGGTCTTTCTTACACGCACATTTTTATAGTGCCATTCTTTATTACATTGGGACAATTTTACCTGAGGGAGTGTTTCGTCCCAGAATGGTTCTTTAAAGTCCTAACTAGGTTTCAGTTACCAGATATTTTAACCCACAGTGAGGTGTTTTGAGAATAATTATGAATCTCATAAATTCTCAAGCTGGTTTCTCATCTCATCAGCGACGCTTCAGCTCCAGGCCCCTTTCCCCTTCTGAAATATATTTCTGGTTATATTGCCATGAATAGAATTTAAACAGTTTCATTGAATTCCATATATTCAAACCATTTCATTTTTTACTTTGTGCCTCCTGATGGGTTTTTGGAGAATAAATAATCTGTGGTTGGATGGAGTGAGGATGAGGACTTTCCCTCCCGCTGCAGACAGACAGGCTCTGTAGGAGGTCCGTTCATTTCTTTGACTCAGTGACTCGTCTTAGTTTTCAGGACAAGCTCTCTGGGAAACTGGCAGTGATGTTTATGATGAGCAATCTTATCAAAAGGCGATTTTTAAATCATCCTACACACTTGGAATCACTTGTTTGACAGTTTTTGGCAATTTTAAACTTAATTAACTGGAACTTAATTTATTGTGACAACAATAAATCACAATGTATCACCATAATTGATAAACAATGTGATAAATGCATGGAGACTTTTTAGTTTTTAAGTCCTTTTCCCCAGTTTATTTCTGGTTGGGGACGAATGCTGTATATATGTTCTCATGCTTCTCACCATATGATGACTTCTCACCAAAAATAGCATCATGACGACAACATTTATCTGCTGGAGAACCAAAAGGAAACTTGTAGACAGACTGCTGGAAATGCAACATGTTGCTCGAACACAAATGTTCCTGTGGTAACCAGAACCAACAACACCTCGTTTCTGTTTCTGCAGCCCGGCGGTGGAAGTTGTTTCCTTTCTTCGGTCCCCCTACCTCCACCCTCCATCCATTCCTTTCCTCTTGCTCAACACGTCCCTTTCCCAGCCAATGGAAAGTCCGAGCGGAGCTGTGGGGAGACAATGGTCTTTCTGTAACCACCACTGGTATATTTGTGTGGTGGAGGGAGTGGGAGCCAGAATGTGTGTTAAACACAGTGTTCTGCTCTCCAGAGGTTAATTAACCCACTTACACTGAATCCTATAGAAGCAGGGCTCAGTTCCTGCTTTAAAATGCACAGAACCGCTGTAGCTGAAAAAAGTAAAAGAAGCAATCCTGAGCAATGAAAAGTCAAAGCAGATTAATATTAGTGCTGCTGGCAAAGATGGGGAAATCTACAAACTTGGTATAAATTATGAAGACTGTTTAAATAAGCCAAACATGTTTTCTTTCTGCCTCTCAGAGTTTGGAGCGGAAGGTTTCTCAGGACAGAGTTTCTCACATGGAGGCTCCTTCAGGGCAGATCAAAACCAGAATCAGGATCAAGGTCCAGCTCCAGGTATCGGCTTCGCGCAGGATCCGGGATCAGGTCCAACAGGCCCCCCTGCATCGAACTACAACAACATCCAGATCCCACCAGGGGCCCACGCACCAGCCAACACTCCGGCAGAGCTGCCACCTCCTGCAGGTACACTAACCACCCCAACACCTGCTGAAGGTTTACACTCCAACCAATGAATCATATGCAGTAATGTTTCTCTACTCTACCCCAAAATTATGCACAACACTTCCTTCCTATTATCTTGATATCTAAGATAGAAACAGTGTTTACAAACCACAAAGTCTAAATACAGACTGAAGCTGAAAATACAGAGACGGAATATTTCCGTTCTCCTGGCTGGCGTTTGCGTCGGTATTAACGAGTGTATTTAGAAAATACTTGATTATTTATGAATTTCAGCGATGAGCAGGCGGCTGTGGCCCCTGACCTCTGTGAATACCACAGGTTGGTTTCATGGAAATTCATTCATCTTTGAGATTTTAAAAGAAACTTAATAATATGAGGCGGTTTTACTCCTTGTGGAGTGAATCAAGTCTTAGCTGGAAAGCTGGGGCTGCTTTGGTTTATTCAAAGTTGATGAATCAGATTTCTTAGAGATGCTCCAGCTTCTCTGCTTGGGTTACAGAATATTTTTTGAGAGACCTGCGTCTCTCCTGGAGTTTTTTTGCGGTTTCTTAGAGACAGAACTTTCAGATTAAGTTTTCTTTTACCTTTGACTCATCTTTTGTCTTCAATTTGATCTGTTTCCTGATTTTTTTTTTTTTAGGGTCTGCTCATCATACTTATGTGTGCAGATTTTGACAAACAATATTTCGATTTCATAACTCTGACTTCAGTGTTTATGTGAGTTCACATGTCAGGTATTGCCTCATCTCAAGCTGGAATTGATTCGCTCGTCCTCAGAATAAAAGGAGGATAGTGAGGCAGTTTTTCCAGGTTTTTCCTTGTTTTTCTTGCACCAGCAAAAGAAACTGCATTGTAAATTAATGAGTTTAATCTGTTTTCAGTTTTCTGGCATTAAAGTTAATATTCCCTCTGCAGAGACTCTTCAGCAAACAAGTGTGTGTTTTTATGAAGCTGAAGAGGTGGCCCTGCAGTGAAAGTTGTTTGCTAAATATTCATTGCATTATTTCCAGTCATTGGGTGACAGAAGATGCAATTTGGTTTCTGAAGACAAAAGAAAGATTCCTGAAGAACTCCTGCAACAGACATGTGAAAGAAGCTTAATTTATCTTCCCATTAGGCAACATTTGACATCCGGTTTAGCTAAAGAGAACAGCTTTCTGCACAGTGAGCTGGCACAAGAAATGCAAACACTCACTTTGTTGAGTTATTGTCTGGCTGGCATCTCGTCAAACATGTCTGCAGAGAAAAATTGTTGATTAAGATTAAAGAGTGTCAAAGGTAAACGTGGAGCTCGTCCAATCACACTAAGTGCTGACAGACAAGGTGTTTCTTCCCTCTGAAAATGAGACGGATGATGAAGGACTGTTATGTGTCCCTTGAGGCCCTCGAAAAGGACAAGGTGTCTTTTTGTGCATTCATTTAGAAAATGTAGTTCCAGAAAAGGATTACCCAGGTTTTTCATAGATTTGTTGTTTTTCACAGCATTCAGGTTTACAGAAGCACAATGCAAGGAGGGAAAGGTATCACCGACAGGGATTTAAGTATATTTTATTTTAGTTATTCATGGAAATGTTTTATTTTTGTTATAATGCATATCTAAAATGTTCTAAAGGAAATAGGCAGTTAAATGTTTTTAACTTCTAAAGTTTTCCTGGATTTTAGCCGTTGGCAAGTTAAAAGTGAAACAAGTGTAGCTTGTTTGGAAGTGTTAAAGGAGAGCGTGTATTCTCTCCCAGCAAAATATGGCAAAATTGTATCCTAAACAGCAACAAAAAGTGAGGAAAAATGTTATTTAGACTGATGAGATCAAAGCAGGGATGTATTTAGGGCATATTGGCTCCAACCAGGAAACCGTACAGAGCCTTAAAGCGTTAACACCTTTCAGAGTTTTTAAGTTTGGACAACAACAAACTTAATTTCTTGTGATTTTATATGCGAGAGCAATTGCTCCAGAAAATTTGGAGGGAAAGAAAAATTAGGGATTTTGGGATGTTTACCAAAAGAAATAGCCTGTTTTTGTTTCAGTCCCGTTTATTTTCATTCCTCTAGTCAGTAGCTAGTTAATAAACTAGTTAATGACTAGTTAGTAAACTAGCTAATGACTTTCAGAGTTTCATTGGAGAACAATATGAGAACCAAGAAACACAGCAAATAAGACCAACACGAAACTGTTTGGCTGACATGGAAAACTAAACATGCAGATCAATTTGAACACAGTTTTTTGTGAACCCTGGTGGCGGCATCATCATGCTGTGGGGTTTCTTCAGCAGGAGGGTCAGAGTTGTTAGAAAACCTGTTGGGCCTGCAGAAACCCGAGACTGGAGTGGAAGCTCAGCTTCTAATGTTATTTATCAGGAGCAGTGTTATTACCCAACTCTTTGAAAACCTTTTTAATTGGTTACTTGGTGATCATTTAGTGTTTGTCTTTGTTGACCAGGAGAAGCCGGTAAACCAGTCGCTGCTGCCCGGTCGGTTCCTGCTGTTGACCCATCGCTGCTCAACGCCCAACAGCAGGGTAAGGATAAAACACACTGATGCTGCAGTTGGTTTTAAAAAGGTCCTAATAATCTAAAATGTCTCCAATGGTTCAAACTCTGAGATGTTTTCTGATTTGTTACATCAACTGTCTGTCCTGAATGATTCAATTCATGTTATAACAACTGTGGTCTTGAAACATTTCCATTTCAAACTGGATGAGGCTTTTATTCACATGGAGGACATGACCTTCACCTGAGCAGGAAACAAACATTACAAACTAAAACACAGAAATAGTTGATCTGAGGTTAATTTGATTGCAAGTTTGTGCCTGGAACAGGAACTTGGTCAAACAGCAGGAGAAACTTTAACCTCAGACTCATTTTTAGATGACATTTAGTGGCTTTAAAGTTTCACAGTAACCTCAAAGGATTAAGATTTTACCTGTAACAGCTGCAGCATCAGAGTCTTAGTGGAGGGATTTAGTTTCATTGACTAAATCACTTAAAAGCCTCTGATCGTTTTTAAACTGCTGCACAGAAGTAGAGACACTAATCAGTGCCTCCTTACAGGAGTTTGATTTTAAGATGTTCTGTATTTTAAATCTGACCTCAGAAATAAAGTCAACGTGGGAATTTGAGAGAAACTGAATAATACAGTTCATACAAACCGTGTCATAGTTAGACTCTGCTGGCCCAGTCACTGACTTTACATTCAACAATCATCCATTTTATTCAGCAAAACTGCCCTGAAACATGAAGAGAACCATATCCATATGGAAAGCCTGAAATGCCAAAAATGGTTCATAAAAACAATTTTAAAAAATCAATAATCATTTATAATGTAGTTTTCTGTTTAATTGCTTTTTGAAACAAAACATAGGACAGTATGGAAGGCTATTTCTGCCATAAAAGAAAAGATAAAAGCCTTACAGGAAGTCACAGTGATGAAGTCATTATAAAGTTTGACGTAACGCAGCAGCACAATTTGAAATTACAACGTAACTATGTCTTATTCAAAATTATTACCTTGATTCTTGTTATGACTTGAAATTAAAATCTCAAAATTCTGATCTTTTCTCGTACTTATGACTTTTATTCATGTAATTCACTTCAAACGTAAAAATTCATAATTATCACTTCTCAAGCTCTCAACTCAAAATTGTTTCTGCCATCCGGCTCTCCGTCGCTTCGACTGAGCAGCAGCTGGTGGCGAGCCTCACTGAGGGCTGGTGGTCAGCGTGGAGACGAGCTGCTGCTCTGAACACCAGCCGTAGGTTTTCTGTAATTTACAGACTGTAGAGCTGAGCTCTTTCAAAAGGTGCTAATTTACCATCGTTTGTTTTTACATCTGTATAAAAGCAAACTTTTTTTCTTAAGCCTTTATGAAATGTGACCACATGAAAACGAATCAGATTCCAGTTTGGCTCCAGTCAGATATTTGTTTAATCCTTCTGAAGTCGATACTTTTTAAAACTGGTGGTTATTAAAGATTTGAGGCTTTTTAAAATGTTTATTGCCATTCGGCTCCTTATAGAGCAGCGGTCTGCACCCTGACGCTCTGTGGCCAGTCCACTTTTGCTCTCACAAAACCAAAAGGAAATGGTTTCTTCAATGAACCCAATAAGAAAAGATTGTTTTAGGAGATTTTCTGTAAGCTCTTCTGCAAAATCTGCATGTAACGTCTGCAACTTGTTTTAACAGCAAAAGGAGCTTTAAACTTTGCTTCCTAGTTTACTTTATTTTCCATATTTATAGAAACGGATTCCCTTATTCTACCAAATAGTTTTTAATGAAAATCCATGAACAGGCATAAATCCTTTTATTTGGTTTAAGAGAAATCAGAAAAACATAATGGATAAAAAATTCACCCCAAAATACATAAACACAGCAAAATGATTGTAATAAAACATTCAAAGTTCCCAGGAGGGTTAAAACAGTTTTACCTGAATAAGAATATAGTCTTAAAAATGTTAATGCAGCGTTTAGCAACAGGTGGGAGAGGGGGAGTCTGTCGCTCTGCTCCACGCAGCAGAGGAAACTCCTGTCACTGGGAATAATTTACAATATCAGTTTTACTCATTGTTGAGACGTAACCCTGAATATAACTAATGATCCCAGCACAGAAGTTTTAAATCGCCTCATTAATCTTTAGTTTCCTGCACAATTTGTGGTTTTTTGTTCTTCCAAAAGAGTTGGAAAAAGTCAGACATAAAGTACTTTGAGACATGCGGTTTGATCAGGAACAACAGGATAACAGCATGTTTACAAAACTGGCTCAGGATGGTAGGAAATGTTGCAGCATGTTGGTGGAACCACTGAGGAGGCAGAATGTGAAGCAGAAGCACCAATCAAAGTTAAACTGCTTCCAGAAAAATCTCATCTCCATGACTGAATCAACATTTTTATGCACCTTCAGTGACTTTTCTGTCAAATCACACCGGAGCACACACACCAAACATATTTATTCCCTTTATATTTAGTCTCTGACGTTTTCTTTCTAAAGTGGAGTTGAAGTGTCTCTTTAACCTGTCATATCTTCTACATAAAACACAGCAGACCCATAAAGTTTTACTTGGGTGGCCAATAGAAGGTTCCCACATTCACGGTTTAATAATTTTTTGGATTAAACTTAGTTTTCACACGCTGAAGGCTTTTTTCAGGCTCAGCTTCAGTTCTGTATCTGTCGTTGTGCCCAACGTTTTTCTGAAATCACCATGGGAACCAGTAAATCCAACTTTTTCTTCATTTTATGCCAATATTTTCTGTGGTTGTGTCCAAATTCAGATGGTGCATCCTTTCGGAAGTGATCGACTGTGAAATTAAATGGTTTTAGATTTATTCCCGTCCTGTCCCGTTATGTCCTGTCACCTAGCAACCGTGATTGTCCTAAATACGAGCTCGTAAAACCTTTTTTGTTTTTATTAACCAATTAATTACATTTTTTTTTTTTTACAAAAATATATATCATAAAAAATATGTGCGTATGCCTATGACAGCAGACTAACATGATTGTTCCAGCTTTTAATTTTTGTTGCACCAGATTCACTTTTTGTAAAATTCTATAGAAATCCAATTTTTATCAAATTTTTTGCTCAACTTTTAGCTGTTTGAATGTTTGGCTCTAATGAAAGTTTGATTTTCTGGTGCCAAACTAGTAGTTCTGCTCCTTGCTGAGCCGTTTGAAGGTTAGTCTCGCTACTTTTTAGCCTAAAATAGCCTGAAATGACACAGTTTGAAGTCGTCTTAATGACACAATGTATTTCTCTGAAGAGTTGAGTTTCACCTGCTCAGCAGAGTCGTTACCTGCATAGAGAGGTGCGAGGATTAATTTACACCATTTTGATGAAATCCAGTCACCTCCTGAAAAGCAGAAGAAACTCAGTTTGCATCTTTAACTTTTTCCTTGCAGAGTGACTTTAGGCGTAAATGATCCAGGCCGTTGCCCTTTAGCCTGACTGCTGCTACAATTAAAAAGAATCCACCTGTTGAGGAGCACATTAAGCTCCGGTCCAAGATTTTTAAACGAAGAGAAATGGGTCTCATTGAATCCAATTTAAATGTGTCTAACAGACTGGGGAGAAGAAGCCAATTACGCAGTAAAGATGTGTTTTCTGTTCAGCTGCCCAGTGTGGACTCTCTGCAGGAAAACAGAAACTTTCATTTAATTAGAAGCTTTTTCTTAAAGTGACTTTTGTTGCTTCTGCTCTGGTCTACAGAACTTGAAGTTATGTTAAACTTGATTCCTTCAGTAACTCTTTTCTTTAATGCTGTGCCTTCCATTGCCAAGGACGCCTGTACACGTTACTCATCACTGGTGAATCAAAGAAACTGAGCTTTCATATTTGATAGGACAATTTTAAATACTTTTTATTTCTGATCCCATTTAATCAAATTCTAGTTTGTTATCTTAGAAAGTCCGGTTCATTTTGGGAGGTGAACTGAACTGAACAAACCTCGCTCTCTGTTCGGTTGAAGTGAACTCTGGCGCACATGTACATGTGAAACCAAGCAGACCGGCGACTGCTCCAAAAGCAGGAAGTGGACTACAGCGCAGGGCATTCTGGGTAAATACAATCAAAAGAAGGGCACAAGTCTAGAGCTAGCTGGAGAAATGGCTCATGATCTTTATCTAACAAAAAAGAGAAATCCCACAAACACTGAGATTAAGCAGCTATTGTTCTGGTTGGAGAAGCCCAGCGATGTTGTAATGGTCATGCTGGAGGTTCTTCAAATCCCACTGGTGCTTAAATCAGCATCTTTTCAGGCTGGTAGGGACAAAAATTAAAATGTGGTGAGTGATGCAAACTGCTCCTTCTGAGGAGAAAAGTTGGTGAAAATTTCCCTAATTTGAGGTTTGATACATTTTTGTTTTTGTTTTTCTAATATTTTTGGTTTTTCCTTCTGAAATTCAACTTGAAAATATATTCCACATAGTTTTAACTCATGGGAATTAATGTAACGATGAACTGAAATGATAAACAATTTTGTAAGAAATCCAACATTTAGAAGCTGAGCTGCCCAATAAACTGCATCTTGGTTTTATCTTCCATCCCTTTTATTCATTCTGCTGATTCATTATTCCCTGAAAATGTCTCCTCTTCATGATCTCTGGTTTCTGGCTCATTGCTTTGCAGACTTTTTCTATTAACTTTTCCATTTTTTTCCTTCTGTCTCAAACGATTCCCATCCTTGGGAATATACAGTCAGCACATTTTGTAGGATAATCAGACGAGGGATTAGAGACTTATGGTTCAACGTGATTTCCCTCGTTAACGTTGTAAGAGAGCAAAAGAGCATATTTTCTGAGCGCTGTTTAACCAAGAGATATTATCTGTCGCTCTGCTTGTTCAGCTTGCTCTGCGTTTTAGAAATATCACCCAGAGACCCTCTTCTTGGTCTCTAACGGCTCCCACTAATCTCACCTTTAAGTAGAAGAATAATTTGGTAATATTATTTTATTTAATGCATATTAACTCTGGGTGAGAAATTGTTCCCATCTGTGGATTTAAAGAAAGTGTTGAAGTTGCTGCTTGCTGTGGTTTCTACACCCCATTATATACTGCTGAGCTCACTTTTTAAACCAGCAAACCTGAGCTCATAATCACTACACTTAAAGTCACTGAACCCCCTGAACTTCATGCTTTCTTTCTACCTTAGAAACCGCTCCAACAGGAAACGATGCTTCAGTCATTTATGTCTCCATTTTCAGGTTTAAATGGAAACTAAAACCATTTTTAACCATAGAGGACAAAATGTCATTTCATCAAAACCCCCGGACATGTAAACCATCACTGGCTGCAGCTCTCTGTTTCCATTTAAAGTTGATTTAATTTAAATAAAGTGAGGGAACGTAAATCATGGGTTGCAGACATTAAACCCCCCACAAGGCGAACACAGACGTGATGAAGTCGTCTTGTCCTGCATCCTTTTCGTCAATATGCCAGTTTCCAGCTCTAAACTTCTCTACTCAGACTGTTAATGTATTCATGTTTGTGCCTCGGTGAGGCTTTGCTCTTGTCCACTTTCCAAGCGCACACCCACAACCCTTCTGTCGCTTTCTTCCCAGCGTATGCACAAACCGTCACGTCCAACTTCCTGTCAGGTTACAAAAATCAGAGCCTTTCACTTCCCAGCAATACAGACGATGATTATCAGAGGCAGTGATGAGTGGCAACCTGGAGCTTGTTCTTTCCCAGAACGTACAGAATATTCTGACATCACTTTAACATTACCGTCTCATGTCTGATGGTTCACTTTCCCAGAATTTACAGACTTTCCAGGAAATCACTTTACTTTTTTTGACCCACAGGTCTGGAATCACCTGGTTACTTTCTCACATTGCAGGTTATTTTATTAGATCACTCAGGTTCCCTTTGAGTCACTATTTGAACTTCAGATGTTAATTTAGCACTAATTAATAATTTGTTGTTCACTTAGTTACTTTCTAAAAACTAATGGGTTACTTTACTGAAACTGAAGGTACTTGCCTGGATACCTGAGGTTAAACCTGGATTATTTCTGCAACCTTGCAGGTTCCTGTCTGAAAGTTTACAGGTTACTTTCATGAAACTTTGTTGTTCTTGGATCTCTGTGATTAACTTTAAGAAACCAACTTTTCTGTTTTCCTGAAAATCGCTCTCAGGATCCAAGGCTTAAGATTAAGTTGTTTTATGTTTTTGTGATAAATGTTTAAAGAGAACTGCAGACTAAATAACGTTTTAACAGAGTGTTTCTGTAAAACTAAGATACTTTGGAAATACAGGTTCATTGAGGATTTTTTGTTAAACGCAGCACATTGGATCTTTTTTTATTTAAACATTACAAACATTAATAGGCATCACATTTTCTTTTCTGAATCAATGAAAGGATTACAAAGTAACACATTAATCTGCGTAGCAACTTAAACAGAGTTTTTCTCAGACTCAGCACTTTAACTCTCAGAACTTTCTCCCTCCGTTTCTCAAAGCGCCAGGCTGGCTTATTAAACGTTATTCCTCACGACGCATTAATATGTTTTCATTTTGCGCCGTCACTCGTTTTATGGCTTGGAGACGTGCAGCTGTGCAGATGGTTCTGTTCGATATGCGGAGCGAGCGCCGTCCCACGCGGCGTCTCGTGTTCTGTTTGGACGGCACCGCGCCGAGGGCCGCTGAGCCATGGTTCGAGTTAGGAGTTTCCTCTGGGGAGGAAAAGACAGATTGAGGAAGGGACACGAGAAATGTACTGGAGGAATTAAGGTTTTGTAAAACATTTCTTGTGAGCTGTAAATCCCCAGGAAACGTCTGAATAGACCTGATAAAATGTGCAGCACGTATTTCATCCATAGTTTTAATTTCCTGGGTTTAGCTTTTGTTTTTAATTCTTGGCTGGAACATATTTTTTGAACCCAGAGTTCGACTACATGAACACACTTAGAGAAATCAGTAGACAGAAAATATGACCAGGTTGAGAGGATATTGGATTAGTCCTAATGCCGGATTTTTACATTTGCCATTAAACATAAGTTACTTAGTACTCGGGCATTACTTGGTATTTAGTTGTTGGTAAAACGTCATAAAAATGGATCAGGAGACAGTTTGTTACGGCTGAGAATGTCCTGATCATTAAACAAACAGATTTTAGGGCCTGGAGGCATTTCACTAAGCAATTAAATTAACTTCTGTCTCACTTTTTATAGATGAGTCCATAATGATTTTAATGACGACTTCTATATCAAATATGACTACTAAAAATATAAATATGCTGCATTTACACCCCCTGCTCAAACAGCACCGTTTCCTACATAATGTGTCATTTAGTCGCACTCTGTAAATCAAAGTTGGGATGCAGTAACTGCTACAAAGTTGGTTATCTAAATAATCTATAACTCATTTTATTGTCCAAGAAGTTTCTCAGTGCATTTCAGTTATTACTGCAAGATTTAGACAAATCTTTACTGCCGACTTTTCCAACCGTTCCTGGATTCCTGCATTGGGAAGGAGGGCGTTTGTGCTGGATGGCGTTCCGCCCTCCTTCAGGCTGAGCCGCAAACCTCGAGAGGGAACCTGCAGGGTGGGGGGAGAGCAGCTTAATAAGATACAGATACACAACATATACAAAAAGTAAGACTCTTAAATCTTTCTTAAGAGTCTGACTCTTCAGCATGGAGTTCAGCTAGCGACTCATTCGGTGTCTTATACCAGGGATGCATCTGAAGGCTGCAGGCAGCGTTGGAGACGCCTGGTGAAAAATAAAACGGAACGTTCAGAGTCTGAATTCGCACCATGCTGACTTTGTTATAAAATCATTCAGGTCTCTCTGATTAGACAGGTTGTTGTGGAGGAAAGATAAGCAGGTAATGTTACGGCTGGTTACAGTATTTACTGAAACTGCCTAATAAAACTCTTTGATCTCTCACACTTTCTGTGTTCCTCTTATCAAGCGATTTAGAGACTTTTATCACCAAATGATTCAGAAGAGGGAGTTGGGTAGATTTGCAAATACAATGTCTGCTACAAGGACTAATGGGAGTGAAAAGACCTTGGCATTTCTCCAGGTTGGTTTTGTTTTTTCTCCTCCAACCATCTTGTGAATAGATTCAGGTTAAAAGGTCTCATTTTTCCGGTACATTTCCGCTTCTCCTTTTGCATCCAGTTTAAGATTCCCGATCTGCTGCACGTTCTCTGGGATAGTTCAGACAATGAGATCTCATTGCCTTCTGGGCACATGTCATTTTTAGGGGAGAAAGACAGGAGATGCAGAACTCTCTCCCAGGACGATTGACCTCCATCTGACGTGGGAACATCTTGGAGTCTAACGGGATTGTTGCCTGGGGGGGGCAGATTACCAGACTGACCATGAACACATAATCATATTTAAACAGAAAATGGGTGAATTTATCCTTAACTAGGCAATGTAAAGTGAGGGTGCATTCACACCAGCACTGTTCGCTTTAGTTGAACTCTAGTTCATTGCCTTCAAAGTTCAGTTCATTTGGGGAACTGAACTTTGGTTTGCAATCGAACTCTGATTCGCCTACAGACTTGGATCCCTGTTCGGTTGAAGTGAACTCTGGTTCAGTTCAAATGAAAAAGTTGATTTAACATTAACTGAATGAATTACCATTTAAATTTAACAACGCGGTTGAGTATCTGCCCTTTCTTTCTGTGTTTTGTTGATTCTTGGCTGTTAGCTAGAAGTAGATTTGCCTCCTCCTCTCTGCCTGCCATGTATTGACTGTAAAGTGATCCTGGTCTACTTTGTATTTCCGTCTGCAGCCTTTAGGTCTGTAATCAGGACTGATTGCTCCTCTTTTCGCCTCTAATTGGCTCACATTAACGTCTGATCCTTCCTTCCCTCCCTTCCTCAGGTGGTGTTCAGCTCTCCCCTGAAGACTTCACCAAGGCGCAGAAGTACTGCAAGTACGCCGGCAGCGCTCTGCAGTACGAGGACGTCAGCACAGCCATCCAGAACCTCCAGAAAGCCCTGAAACTCCTCACCACCGGCAAAGAATGAACTCTTTGTCCGTCTCCAGTCTGACTCCTCCTTCCTCCTCTCCTTTTCTTCCATCTCAACCCCCCACCACTTTTTCTCCCCTCTATCTGTCTCCAATCTGGTCCAAAGTGAGCCGATGGCCACTCTGGAGCGTCAGACGAGGACACGATGGAAATCAGACGGAACAATGGTGGCCTGTGTCCACCGCCGCTCCAATTGACGGGATAACTGACCAACCGACTGCAGGACATGTGGACTCAAAGCCTCGTTAGTGACTCCCTCCAGCTGGTAACGAGCTCATCCTCCTCGCTGTGCTTCGTATCGTTCTCACAGCAGGTTCAAAATAAAGAAGACAGAAAACGACATCTGTAGGTCCAAAACTCCAACTTGAGTTTGTGTCATTTTATCAACTCAGGCTTTTTGTCACCGGATGTGATGTCAGTCAATCTCCCCAGAAACGTAGGAGGGAACTCACTGATGGTGGACTTTGTGTTTTTAGAGCTTAGGTTTGATCCACGAAGCTCTTTTTTTATTCACCTACAGATATCAGTTTGGATGAATCAATCCTGTGATTCCTGTCAGTAAATCGTTCCACAGCTGGATCATTTGGTCCAAACTCAAATTATTCAATATCAGCACAAACAAAACCCTTATTTTGGCTGAAGTTACTTATCTGAATTTAATCAAACGACTTTCAACACTTAATGATAATTGTGACTTAAAGTTAGTTTTATATTCCTGTTTATTTTCACAGTATTTCAGAGTTTAACAGGTGATGGGATTTGATTGTAAAAACTGAGGATAATCCTTTTACTGCTGGAATATTTTACCTGGAATGTTTGGCTGATGCACATTAAATTTATTTCAAGACATTTTTCTCTTAGTGCTGTTAATTTTATGCTAGTTTCCTTTTCAGGAACCTTCACCCTGCTGACTATTAGCACCAGTGTTTGCTTGATTTCTCAGTATGAAAGCCGAGACTCGGCGCTTATAGATGCAAACTAATGGAGTGTGACAACAAAACAAAACTTTTGAAGCTCAACTGTGCAGCCAATATTTCTCAGGTTTTAAGAAATCTTTCCACTCTTATTTGAATGTTCAATGCTGAACTGAAACCTTTCAACACCTGATAATGGCATCATTGTTGAATGTTAGCTCACAGGTATTAATAGTTTGTTTTTTTGTTTGGTTTTTACACCTGTGTGTTGATTTAGCATGCTACTGTAACATTAGTCCTTACCTGCTAATAAACGTCTTGGTAGATCTTATCTGATCTTCACAATCTGTTAATATAAGAATGAAAACATCCTCAGCTTTGCTCTAAATGTCTCACTCATCACTAGAAATTTACAATAAGGGTTCGGAGGTTGTTTGAATTATTTCAGCATGCTAAAAGTAGCTGTAGAAAGATGTTGCTAGTCACAGACACGCCAACGTGATTTTTAGTCATTTTATACTACAGTGGGAAATTCTAATTATGAAGTTTATCCACAGTTTAGTTTGTAATATTCACTCATTTATTACTAAGTGCACTAGAAATTAATAATTTGACCCAGTAACAGTAAAGTACTGAGGCTGATTGAATGAAGTTTAAATGAGCCTTAAATGAGTTTTGTCATTCAAACTTTTACATGCTAATGCTAACTCATTAATGGACATCTTATCTCACCTTGCTGTAAAATCTAACATATAAATAAAGAAAACCCACAGCTGTGTTTTAATGACTAATAAATACACAACACATTAAAAATCTACGATTTGACACAATTTTCACTGAGAAGAAGATGCTAATACCAGCAGGCTAAACTAGCTTCACAGTAGCATGCTAACCATGCTATCATGCTTGTGAACATTTTTCCAACTTTATCCTTTTAACTTAAAGAAAAAATAGAACTGATCTTATTGTCCACTAATTTTCCATAAAGTGTATTAAAAATGTCATTTAATCCTCCACCGTTCAGTTTCCGATTCCTCCAGTTAGACATTAAATATGTTGGTTAATTAAACAACTAGTTAATTAACCAACTAGTTAATTAAAGGCACTAAGCTGGTCAGATTTGACCAAACACACTACAGCCAGTTAATTGCAATTTTCATGTTACATTTAATGAGGCACAACAAGCTAATCAATGCTAACATTAGCATGTTAGCTTTGTTATAGTGAAGCTACGTTGCTATAAACCGAGCTATCCCCACCTGTTGTGTTTACATGCTAAGTGAATAAACATAATGTAGCATCATTTTCTTCACTGTGAATGAAAAGTAAATCTTCTTCTGACTGATCATTACACTCTGCAACCTTTAACCTGTGATGAGCACGGCCTCTTCACCTGTTAAAGGACTAGATGCTTCCTGGTCGAAGCAGGAGCCACATGCTTTATGTCACCTGGACACACCCACCAGTGGGTGGAAACTGGTTTTTACTATTCCTTGACTGACCTTTTGGCTGCAGATTAAACATTTTGTTCATGTTTTTCTTGGACACCTGAGATGGATTCATTAAGTGAACTGAACCAACGATGAACAGCTGCTTGCTGCCCAGCTGAACCCAGAATGGATTCAGTCTCATTGTTCATCCTGTTTGGACTGTCGACAAGCGTCTCACAGATCCATATGGAACGAGCGAAACCTTTCTGTTGCTGATGTTGACATGTCAGCATGTCTGCGGTCTGAGCTTTAAACCTTTTTCCTGCATTTTGATTTGAATCTTTATCAGCTGATTTAGTGACTCAAGGTTTTCACTAAGTTTGCATGAATAAAATATATGAAAAGATTAATTGTGTGAATATTTGTCACATATGAAGAATCTGGACATTTAAAAGTTGTTTATAGATACAATCTGCATTCAGTCAGTTTAACATGATTGATTTTCTCAATGTTGGTCTTTTAAAGGCTTTTAAACAAGAAAAACTGTAGACTGTTCAAATGTCTAATGTTGCTGACAAGAGTGTAATTTATCTTTGCTTATTGTGGAAATGTCCTTTTTCTGAGACGACTCAGAGTTGAATCCCGGCTGGAATCATTTCTAATAATCAGTTGGAAAAAAGGCTCAACCTGCCTGGTTCTGATGTTTGTGCAGCAGGCGAAACATTCACCTTTGGGAGTAAGTGATTGTGAAGTCGACTGGATGATCAGTCAGAGCTGGATGATCAGTCAGAGCTGGATGATCAGTCAGAGCTGGATGATCAATCAGAGCTGGATGATCAATCAGAGCTGGATGATCAGTCAGAGCTGGATGAT
>VMRN01000001.1:297088-308397 GCA_010277015.1 Poeciliopsis turrubarensis | reverse complement strand
ATGGATGGATGGATGGATGGATGGATGGATGGATGGATGGATGGATGCAGCTCTTACCGGTCAGGACTTTGCTTGGCCCGGCTTCACGCTCCGGTTTTGCTGACACCATTGGAAACATCTCAGGTCCATCAGGCCGGTTTTGTTTGACACAAAGTTCCTGCTGCTTGGTGCTGATTTCTGCAGCAGCGACGCTGTCAACACGTCTCTTCATTTGGTTTGCTGTCAAGCAGCCAGATCTAGTTCTAATCTCCTGAAAGTTGTCTTGATCTGCAGTTTTCCAGAGTTTCTGAATCTGGAAATGTTTCTCTGAGCTTTCACTGAGCTTCTCAATCTTTCTCCAGAAATCTTAGTTTTCAAGTATATGCAAACATAACCTCACAAGCTCGTTTTGCTAAATATTTAAGTTAGCAGAGGGATAAATTTACACTTGGATTTTTTATTAACTTGAGGACTGCAGTTAATCTTTTCGATGTCCAAACCCGGACAGACTAATAATATCTCCAGCATAAAACGGCGCAGACGCATGAGAACGGACGTGTTTTGCCACCTGGAGTTCAAGATTTTCCTGGCATATTTGATCATTTTCACAAATTGACAGTTTTCTGTAAAGCTTAAATTCTCTCTGAAAAGGAGGGACTCACATTAGCAACCGCTGACTCAGCATTTTCTGCGTCTCAGACTCTCAGTCTGCACACTGTAAAAAAATGGCTGTAAAATCTACAGCATGAAAACACAGTGAGGCGGCTGAACATGCAGCTTTACTGTCATCTGAAGTGCTTGTGGAAAATATGTGGGACGTCATATCATGATTGTAATTATACCAGTTATGTTTTTAGATCAGAGTATTTTTCATTTGGTTGCAATACTTTGATTTCTATGTAACAAAAAAATATTGTCGTTTAAAAATACTATATTTTGTTCTGGCTCAGTTTGTCAGATTTAAATTGACAACAAAAAAAGTGATATTAAAATATATAAATTTATATTTCTTTAATTAGAAAAATAAAACATGTTTTGAGAGTTTTGTAAATTAAGTTGCAAGATTTAAACTTTTAAAAGCTAGAAGATGAACTACTGTAAAATGATTTTGTAATTCTACTGCAGGACTACTGTAATTTTATGATGATAAAAATGTGATGAAATGGCAGCAACCATGTTATATAATTACTGACTATTTTAAAGTAGCACTAATCAAATGATGGTAAGATGGTAATAAAAGTTACAGTGAAATTGAAGTGCGGTTACTGTCATTTCTTTACCGTAAAAATGACATTAACCGGCTGCAGCCCTGCTGCCAATAAGCTGCTGTAAATTCTACAGTGACCTTTTTGAACAGTGCAGAGAAACTGGGGGTAATAAAAGTACTTATTATGGTTTTATCCTTCTACATGTATGTATGGGTTTACATATTTATGCTATGGTGGCCAACAGGTGCAAACATGCAGTAAATGGTGAAACTAGGTGCAAAAAAATAAATGCAATGCATGTAAAATGTTTTCAGCATTTATTCGTTTGTGTTTTGGAGTTTGCATCATTCATGTCTTTGCTGCCAGTACAAACTGGTTGTTTGACGAAGGTTCCTATGTGCTGAATTAAGTCACTTTGACTGTTTGACACGATGTAGGATAATCATTTTGACACAATAAATTTCACAGCCTTACGCAGAGCAGAGTGGGGCTTTAATTCAACCATAAAGTATCAGGGGTCAGTCTGAAAAAAGCAACATTCAAACTTTTACAAGTGACGGATAGCAGACGCGTTATAAACACTGAAGATGATCTGCTCTGGAAACGTTTAAATTCACAACCGTTTAATTTCTCTCCTGGTGTGAAACCAGGAGCCGTGGGCCCCAAAATGTCTGCCTGGAGGCGGAGGGTTTGCAGGCTGCCATCCAGCCCTGCACACACAAAAACCTCCGTCTGTATGCAGCCTTGTTCGCTGACCTCGCTCCGCTCGTCATTTCCATACCGGAGGAGGCGGGGAGACGAGGAAACGAGACGCATGACTTGACAAAGAGGCGAGTTTTCTTTAATGTCAGCAGCTGCATGAATTTTCAGAAGTGGATGCTGGAATTAAAACTGGAGCCTGTTCGCTGTGCTGTAAATATTAATGATCCATTTGGCATGTTCCTGAGCAACAGAGTGGCAATTTTCTCCTAGTTTCGCTCCAGAACCTGAATGTTTTCAGAGGATTTTTCTTTAAGCCACTAAATTCTTACCTGTGAATCATCCAGACATGAAACGCTTAGAGAATTGAGTTTTTCACTAGAAAAACTTGAGGTGATTTAAATGAAGGACGAATCTATGGAAAGCACATTACACTGTGAAGCATGGTGGGCAATCTGTGATGCTGCGGGTTTCTCATTGGTTGTTCTCTGCATGGTTGAAATCTTTATAATGACAAGAGGTTCATCAGAACGCCGGGAAACTTCTGAGTTAACTTTAGCGCAAAATGGGTCATCATTTAATCTTTATGCAGGACAAAGATCCAAAACATCAAATCAACATGGACATTTTCACCCAGATACAAAGTTGATCTTTGTTCATTTTCTCAGGACAAAATCAGAAAACCTTTGAGCTGAGATGGAAAGATCACAGATCTCTGGACTTTCTGTGATTTCCCTGTTTGAGTAAATATTCTCACATTATTTTGCCCAGTTAGATGGAAAAAACTAACATTGAAAACATTTAAAAACAAAATATTCAGATTGTTGCTGAAATCCTCAAAAAGCTGAAAATATCCTGAGGTTCAGACAAATCAGATGTTTTCATTTTTGCTGTGAATGGATGAGAGTTTTGGTTGTTTTTAGCGCTGATGTGTCAGACAGTGACAGGCTCTTTTAACGTAGAATAAAAATCAAGGCTGAATCTAAAGGTCTACGTTGTTGTCTTTGTTTTTTTGTTTCAGTCTTTCTGACACGTGAAATATTAAATCCATATATTTCTATGCATTTCGATACGAAACTCTCCTGGTTTCTGAGGTTAAACACAGAAACCACTGAACATTAAGGTCTAACTTGTAACGAAGTTAAACTGATTGATTTGCTCAATCATGATCTGATATTGGTGATCATTTAGTGCTTTAGCTTTTTTTCAAATTTTAAAAACACTTAGCGCTCTTAGCTTCCCCTAAATCAAGTTCTTATGATTTTAATGTTTTGTAAACTTTAAGTTGAATAAAGTTCAACATCTGTAAAGTGGTTATGTTTTGTATTCATGCTCTTATTTTGAAATATACCTACCTCTGACATACAAAATGAAAGTTTAGGCTTTTAAATGCTTCAGTGACTCAGACTGTTAAATCATAAGGACTAGTTAAAGTTTTCACCTTTACCCTTAAACATTTACTGATGTTCATCACTTCCTTCATCTCTCCTTTCGATTCTAACACGGACATTTAAATGTGAAAAAATAAGAGAAATGTATTATAAAGGTGTTTTTTGTGTTTTTTATTTTTTTTTCCCTGAGTTGAAGCATAAAAATGTTCCACTCAGTTCGTCTCATTAGCAGCTGGAACAGCCAGCGGCCTGAAACATTATGATGACCTGTGGGAGCGTTTTGATTGGCTCCCTGGGGCCATGAGGAACAAGTATACGTTACATGGAGGCATAGGTGGTTCTCTGAGATCCCAGGTCGCTCGTTTATTCAGTGATCAGTGGACAAAACAAACATCGTTTGAATATGGGAACATCTGTGTGGAGAGGAAATGTTTTTATCTGCAGCGGGTTTCATGCTGCTTATCTCTGCCGTCAGTCACTGGTTGAGGAAAATGTCAGGTTTCAGTTGTTCTTGCAACATGAATGATGCAAAAGGGAAAAAGCTGCAACAGCAACAAGTATAAAACACTGCAATTTCTCTGCACCCAACAGAAGTGCTCCAGACCACTAGGGGGAGTCAGGAGCAGGTAATATTACTTGTGTAAATATTCTGAAGTTATGTAAAAATGGTAAAAAAAAAAAAAAAAACATGTTTGAAAAAGGGATAAAGTCCATCACACATCTTTCTTTCTTCCTCCATCTTTCTTCTGGGTATCCCATTAAATCATGACGCCCGTCTTTACGCAGAGTTTGCTCATCTGTGGTTTAGTGTTTGACTCCCCCTAGTGGCCTGGAGGACCTCCGCTCTGTGGAGAGAGTTTGCAGCATTTTACACATGCTGCTGTTTTTGCTTTTTGCAGCAAATTCCACTTTTACTTCTGATTTGTATGATTGCATATTTTTGTGTGTGTTTTTACTCGAGATTAAAATAAATTTAGTTTAATTCAAGTTCTGAAAACTCCTATTTCTGTCAAGCCACGTTAGTTTTAATTTCCAGCTGACGTCTAAAAATGTTTCCTTTCTGTAGATCAGGAATGCATGTATGATTGGAAAGCAGCTTAACACAAACCCTTGTTTCTCATATTCTCTCTGTTATTGGAGTAATTTGTCCATGTTTTTCTGTAACATGCAGGAGTTTAAGACGAACATAATCGTAAAACCAAACCAGACTTCAAGAAGATTTAAAAATAATAAAAAACAAGTTAACTCAATGTCTTATCTGGTCAACTTTCCACTCCTTCACACAGAAAACACATGAGAATCTAAGAATAAAGTCATTTTTTGCATTTTAAAGTGTGTTTTGATTTTAACCCTAAACAAAAAGAAAGTTTCTACTTCAACTTCATGTTCAATCAGGAAAATGAAATGATGCAATTTAGCTTTTGGAAAAGTCACAAATCTACATAAAGCGTTGAATTCTGATTTCAATCAGGCATTTTATTTGCTACAGAACTCTCTGTACAAGTACAACACATTTTTGTAATAAATTTCTGCTTGTAATGTTTTGCTTCGCTGCGTTTCACGGCGTCCGTTGAGCTAAAAGACAAACCTGGAGTCAGAATGTCTTTACTGCCATTAAACTGACTAACTGCTGCAATCTGACTTTACCACACAGCTATTCCTCCAAAAGTGCATGAAGAGACATATTTTCATTTCTTCTCTTTCTAAAGTAATTTAAGTGAAATCAGGGAGGAAAATCGGTCCTTTCTCCTCATGATTTCACCATAAAAGCATTTCGTTCTGCTTCTGGCTCCCAGAAAATGATGATTTCATCACAACCTCAAAATATTGAAACTTTTTTCAAAACGACATTTTTGTGTTCCCGTATTTCAAGCTGATGCTTTTTGTTCAAAACCAAACATTTTGTGATGAAACGTCGCTGCTGACTGATGATGTTTTTCTTCCTCAGGGGGTTTTTGCCTCGACGGGGAGGCGGAAGGTGGAGGATCCGACTCGTCGTCCTGTTTGTTTTGCTGTGGATGTTTCTGCACCGGACCGGTAGGACCCGACTCGCCCTCTCACGTTCACTCTGGTTTTCATCTTGTTTGTTTATAAAGTGCCAGAGTTGATTGTCTTTTCTTGGCTGCATTCGGGATGGAAAATGAAAGTGGCGTTGGTCTCATAGGTTACTGAACTGACCAGTCGATATTTCTAAACGGTACTAGAGATTTTCTTTTGCTGAAAACTAAATTGATTCGGAGCAAAAAAAGAGAAAAATCAATGTTTTAATGGATTTTACACTCACAAAAAGTGATGTCTGGATAACAATAAGGTCAGCCTTCATTATAAATCAGAGGAAAGTTTAAACATCCAAACAAAGGCAAAGAGTTTAGTTTTCCTCTTAACATAAAATCACCCTGCATGTGTGCAAAGGAGAGCTGTTGCGTAAGATGAAGGGCGGGACGCTACGGAGAGAAAAACAACCCACAACACACAGAAACCATCATCTTCCTCAGTAATTACCACCCTGCAGACTCAGAGCTACAAATGACCAAAACCACAGAAATTAATCAGAATTTATTCAGATGTTGTGAAATCAGCTGAGAGCAAATCCACTGGAATACAAACAATTTCTCCATGCAGAACTGCAGAGAATATTTCAAATGGGTTTAATTAGTATTTTAGGGGTCCAACCAGAACTGGGCCAGCACTGACTCTACAGTTTTATTGTATTATATTTCAAATTAAAAGTGAGAATTGCTATTTCTGTTTGCTGAACAGCAGAATGATGCATCAGTTTGTTCTGCACAGCAGAGGATGCATTTTGAAGAAACTCCATAAACATGATGTTTCCTTGTGCGGCGCCATGGAAACGCTTGAAGAACCGATGGCCGCCGCCGGTTTGGTTGGTTGTTGGTTCCAGTGCCTGGAGGTGCCATGTGCTCAAACAGTTCCACATGTCGACACCCTGCGAGCCAGATGGGTCAGGACGGAGACTCTCTCTGGTTTGGATACTAAATGTGAGAATCAACCCCAGAACCAAAGCAGATGATCTTTAAAAGAGGCTGCTGAAGAGAACAGAGTCCTGGACCGACATGGGCTGACAGGAAGAGGCCGTTTCTCCACAATCAGCATGAAAAGGCAACATTACAGCCGGCATGCACTCTGGGTCCAAAGGCCTTTATTTAAAGGGAACCTGTTATGAAAAATTTATTTTTAAAAGTTTTTAAACTTCAACTTGTGTTTGTACTGCTTCCAAAAACAACCCAAACACTTAATGAATCAACTCAGCTGGTTTTGGCAACAGTTCATGTTTTTTAGAGCCTGGAAATCAGACAAAGCCTCCCAGATGTTGAGTCACATTGGACTTGTGCTGCGTTGTTACCTAGCAACCTCAGTGAAGCCTAGAGGTCACCTAGCAACCTGAGCTGATTGTCAGCGCAGTTGGTAAGATGGTTTCACTGCTGTAGGCTGTACAATGGCTGCGGGAAAAGACAAATGTTTTGTTGCAGAAACCACTTACTGTGTTCTTGTTGGTTGTGCAGGAGGCCACACTTCTGCTTTTCAAAGATGTATGGTTGTCTAATTGTGAATCTGTTTGCAGCCATTTTCATGCGCAAATGTTGAGTTGTGGGCGTGGCCACCAGGAGCTTACTGAGATTTAAAGTGACAGTGCCCTGAAATAGGCAGAACTGAGCAGATTAAAATCTCATCTCAGAATGATTTTGTGGAAAAAATGTAATGAACATGTTCAGTGTAGCCCATAAATCTACCCTAACTTGTTCAAGGAAACGCAATAGGTCACCTCTAAGGTATCAGCAGCTTGTTGTTGTTGAGTTGCTTTGCTCCAGGAGGGACCGGTGCGCTTCACAACATGAAGAGAACAAAACATCTGCTGGGAAGTTGAAGCTTAAATGGGTTTTCAAAACGACCTGAAACCAACCGACAGCTACATGTGAAGAGGCTGAAGAACAACAACCTTCTTCTACCAGTTCTCTCAGTTCTACCAGTTGGAAAAGCTTGTGGAAGGAAAACCACAAGGTTTGACCCGAGTCGTCCAGTTCAAAGACAACTAAACTAAATCCTGAAGGGACGAATGGAAACATCTGAATTGAAAGTTTTCAGTCATTATTCTGATGTCCAGCAAATAGAAATAACTTGTTTAATCCTGGATCATAAAAGCTTTGTTGTCATTTAAAGCCGGGCAGAACGATTGTCTCACAGTGGATGTAAAAATCTGGGACACATTGTTCAGTTTCACAAAGATTATTCCAAATTTGAAACAAAGTGACTCGTTCTACCTGTGGTCAGTGTTGGACACCAACCCGGCCCACATATATCAGCACCGTTTAATGCAAGAAATACCAGTTTAAAGGGTCTGCAAACAGCATTAAGCAGTTTTATTAACGTTCTTCCATATTTTGACAGATTTATGTTTCTAAAATACCAAATATTTTGATAGTACACTCAGTTCTAAACTTTATGGCTTAGTTTTATGGCTTTTAACTCTAAAAAGGATCCAAGAGTAGATGATGGTTATTATAAAACAAAATGTTACATTTATGGTTTGAAATTATAATTAGCAGCACATTGTTTCAGATTTCAGCAAACACTTTTCTACATGATGGGTTTTAATCTGCTCCAGAAAGCAGTCGCCGCCGCTGCACATTTTACCATCTCATTGTTGTTTTATGAGTTTCTCTTCATCTCATTTATGTTTTCTCTGCTGTGGGAAAAATGCTGCATACTTGACTTGAGGATAAATGAAATATTTGGCAGCGTGAAAATGATCCATTGAGAAAAGCGAACCACCCTGAGAGTTTCCTCCGAGATGCAGCCTTTATCCTGACAGCAGCGGTTTTAATTGATCTGTGTCCTGCCATGTTTCCATCATCCTGCTTGTTTCTGCCACGCTTCATCCCACGCTGTTGTTTCCTCATATTTTCCGTCCCTCTGTGCTCCAGCATGCCGCGTTTTCCCTCACAGCTCCATTAACAAAACCCACTTCTCATGCATCAGAGACGCTCTCCTTCATGAAACCTGCGGATGGATCTCTTTTCCATCTGGCTGATACTTTGATCACAGCCTACAGCTTTTCATTTTGGAACCGTCTGCAGTTCTGCAGCCCATGCAGGTCTCCACCGGAGCCACGCTTTGATTCATTCATCGCACTCTCAGCCAGAAATGGATCTATTTTCATGGTTGTGAGACAGTTTGGGTTTAGATTTGCAGACAAAGTGAGATTTAGGAGAAAAACCAAATTTGAACTAGATTTGTTGAGATGTGTTTTGGGTTCTGATTCCAGTTTCATTTATTGCCACTTTCTGTTAAAAGCAGAAAAACACGACGTACTTTAATCTCGTTGATTCTTTTGGTTTGGAACATTAACTCTGAAAAATACAATCAATATGAAGCGACCATCTTTCTTTGTCTGATATTGATATGTTGTACAGGGATGCAACTCATGATCATTTTAGGAATTGGTCAATCTATCAATGATTCTGATCAGATGAACAATGTGGCAAATTCTGCAGATTTTTATTTCATCTTCTAAGCTGTTTTATACACGATTAAAAATACATTAAATATGTAAATAAAATATTCAATTATTTTGTTAAATAAGAAAATATAAAATGTTGTTTTTGTATCTTGAATGTAAAATGATTCTGTTTTTGTACAGTTTTGGCCTAATTACTGCTTTGTGGATGCTGCTGTTTCAGAGTTTGGTCTTTTTATCAGTCTGTTTGCTCCACTCAGTGATTAATTGATTACTAAATTCCTTGATCAATATGATTGTTTAAGTCATAGTGTTGTATTGTCAGTCTGAACCATATCTGTAGGCGTCTAACTGAAAATTAAGTGGCTTTGTTTCTGAAGCGTTAGTCCTAAACATTAGTTCTGCTGGAGCTGAAGTACTAAGCCGGTACTTGTATTAGTCAGGCTGTCTGCTCAGGTAGCTGCTCTGCAGTCAGAGCTTCTGTCACCAGTTTTATCCTAACAGAGTTGATGGTTGGAGCTGCTTTAGTTCCCAGCGCAGTTCTTTCTAGAGTAGATTGTAGATTTGAAACACAAACTGTTTATTAAAGTTCTTCACCCAGTTGGCAGCAACAGGTGGGGGATGCACCTTGTTAAAACTCTCTGGTGACCAACATAATCATGTAGCTGCAGGAATGAAAACACTGGAGCTGCTGCTGCAGAGACTCGATGAGTGACTTTGTGATTCCTGCGTCACATTTTCCCAAACATGTTGGAGGGCATCTGGACCTCAGGCTGAGTGTTTGTGCCAGTTTCACTCTTTAGAGGGGAAACTAAAAGCTCTCGCTGAGAACCGAGGATCCGATGAGCCAGAGAGCAGAACCACGCTGCGCTTAATGCGTTTTGCAGAGCCAGCGCTGCAGCCGCTGCTGCAGCAGCCTCGGGCCAAACCGAGCTGCTTCACTCGCCTCGTAAAGTTCCCATCAGAACTGAACCGTGACGCGCAGGCGCTGCTGCCGGGCCGGGCAGAACCTGGAGGAACTGGACCGGTTTCTCTTTAAGATGACAGAATCGCTTCTTAAATGAGCATTTCATAAACAGTTTGTGAGATTTGTTGCATTATTCCCAGACGCTGAAGAGCTGCAGTTTACATCTTTAAAAAAAAAACTTCTTCACAGATCAGCAAAAACACAGAATCTCACCGAGTCGTTTTGATCAGTTTTGTTGTTTTTCTCTTTATCTTTGCACTTGAAATGAGACAAAATCAGTTTCTCTTTATTTATCAAAATAATTCGAGTCCCACAGATTATTTCTGATGATCAGACGTTTCTCCCATGTTATGAGGGAAACATTTTAAACACTGAGGAATTACAAACTTAAAACGAGCTCCTACATGTTGCAGGACATTTACTGATAAAGTTGGTTTTGTTTTATTTCAGGTGTATTAAAATATTTTCACTTGAATCTAGAATAAAAATACGTTGTACATTTTTGGATTCCATGTTTTTCTGGCATAATTTGCATTTCTGTCTCATTTCTGAGTCTCTGATCGAAGCTTCTCTGCAGATTGATGGGAAATGTTGTCAACTTGATTCTTCTCAGTTTGACCTGATGTTTGTTTTTTACCTCAGTTTCTGCTTTTGTTTTGTATATCAGGGATTATCATATCTGCTGTTTCTGCTGTTTTTAGTCAGATTCAGGATCATTAGAGCAGGAAGGTTCTGGTCTTCTTGGTCTTTCTTCACCTTTTACTCTGAAACTTTTTTCTTTTGTTGGAACCTCATGTCCTGCAGCAGGTTAAGACATTTTTACAGCTTGTTTTCTGATGATTCACTGATTTCTGTTTAAGAAAAGAAACTAAAAGTTCCTGTCAGTATTGAGGTTTTACTGTTGATGTCAAAACGGTTCCGTTTGTCTGAGCTTCCTCAGGTAATGGATTGAAACGTTTAATTGGATCTGAATCTGATTATGTGATCAGAAAGCATAGGAATCTATTTATGCAGTGGATGTTAATGACCTTTGATGAATTAATTGATTTGCATTAAATGTACAGCTGAGTTTTTCAACGTTGCTGAATTCCAGGATGAAAGTCAAATCCCAGCTTGGGGTTTTTCTGGATTAGATTTTTATTTTCTCCTTCTTTCTGGGTTATTTATTTTCATATTTTTCCTCTACTGAAACTATAAATGCTGCTTTTATATTATTAGAAATACGTGTTGCTCACCCACATCAGGGGAATCCAGAAACGTTAAACGTAAGAAAACTGTGGTTGATTATTAGTTTTTAGATTTCCATCAGTTTATTTTTTATCTGCTTCAAGTTTGGAAGGTGAACTTGAGCTTAGGTGAACAAAGAAATTTAAAAGTCAATAAAAATTTGAAAACAGAATTGATTTGTTGTTTCCACAGACATTTTTGTAGGACTGGATAAAAGAGAGGAGGAGAGGAATGCTGCTGGAGGAAAGGAATGTGAGAGAAATGCTTGAGAGGACAGAGGTGAAAACGGAGAAGGTCAGTTTGAAGGAAGCGTCTGAGCTGCAGGTGGAGCTGCGGGTGGAGCTGCGGGTGGAGCTGCGGGT
>VMRN01000001.1:247912-294041 GCA_010277015.1 Poeciliopsis turrubarensis | reverse complement strand
TGTGAAGCTGTGAAGATGTGAAGCTGTGAAGATGTGAAGCTGTGAAGATGTGAAGCTGTGAAGATGTGAAGCTGTGAACATGTGAAGCTCTTCAGCAGAGCTTCTGTCAGCAGGACATGAACAGTTTCCTGAAGTGAAGCTGCACAGTGTGAGTGTTTCTCAACATGTGGCCCCAGACAGATTGTCTTGTACAAGGTTGGTTGTGGGTTCAGACATGCAGGGAGAGAAATGACACACACTCAGTGCCGTTTCTGACGTTTTCAGTGCGTTGGCTGTGGTTTGGCTGCATCCAGAGTCGGGCCTCCGATGAACAGACTCCATTGTTGCTCCCCATGAGAAAGGCAAACCATTCTTTCCACTTTCCATTTCAGCTCGTGTCTCTATTTTTTTGTTTCATGTTGGGGAGCTCTCCCCTTTTTTCCAGCAGTTTTAGAAAACCATAAAGGCCAACATGTTTTTCATTAGTGTTCTTGAGAAAGCAGCCACTGGTGGGCTGCTGTTGGTTTCACTGGGAGTAAAACTCCACTGTTTAGAGAGCACTAAACATCCGAGAGCAGTAGCTGTTATTTTTGATTAATGACTAAAGCTATTGCTACATTATTGTCAATTATAGGGGTGTAACCCAACATAAAAATCAGGGTTTGGTTCACCAATAAATTAACAATTGACACTATAAAACTAAACTATCTGGATTAATTTTCTTTAATTAATGAGGATCGGTGGGTGAAGCCAATGGATGGATGGTTAGAATAAACACCATTATATTTAAATTGAACATATTGATCAGGATTTGTTGATTAATAAAGACTTGGGTGAAAAAGTCTTAAAATGGTTGGCTGTTGCTTTCATACTGTCATAATCCAAGTTGCCAGACGTACCTGTGAGCATCATTAAAGTGCAGCTGCTGAGAAATCCCCTTTGAAAGACGCACTTTTTGTTTTGGTTGTTCATTTATCCGCATGTGAATTTGTATATTACCTAAATAATGAGTTTTCTAGCTGAATAAATAGCAATAGTAATGTTTGCCTTCATGCACACAGTGGAAACTCCTGCATGTCTGTTAGCTGCAGTAAATATGTGTCGTTATGGCCAATGGAAATAACAATCACTTCTGCTCCCATCCCAAATCCCGGGATTATTCGTGCTGCACTTCTCTGTTCAGAGATTATAACAATGGGTAACAAAAAAGGATTTTTGGAAGTTGTCTGGTTTTTTTTTAATCTGAATTAGGACGACTTTTATCTGACATCCATTTTTCTCAGTCAGCTCAGGTTTTTATTCTAGTTTGATTTGGAGAAATCCAATCTTCTGAGTAAATTTGTTACATTTTCGTAACATTATCAATTCATTTCCATTAATTTTTCTCATCTAAAAAAGGCTTTAGGGGAAATAAAAATGTTTTCTAACAAACTGAATTAATTAAATGTTATTTCTGTAAATTGAATAATAAACACTGTTAACGGTGAGAACATGTGACTTGAACATTACGACGTCATTGTGAAAAATCCTCCGTCTCTTTTCTGATGGAGTCTCAGGAAACGGATCCAATGTGAGAACAAGTCCTGCATTTTGATGCTCATGTTGCTCCATAGTTAGAAAGTTGACCCGATGGAGCGCAGCCAATGCAATTTTTGGATTCAGCACATCAAAATTTCCCTAAAACAATTGAAAAACCCCAGACAATTCTCTGGCTGTTGATCAATCATCTCCTATTGATTGACTGTATAACTTTTCTTTGGGCTGCTGAACTTTTCTGTAACAGAACAACATCTCCCCGTGTGGGCGTGTTTTCTCCTGATTTCAGGACTTCTACACAATCTTTCTTGAGTTTCTTGCTCAACTCTTGAAAGAATCCTTCGTTTGTTGCATGGATCTCTGAAGTCCTTGGAAACTTTTCCTCATTCACTCCCTTTACTGCTGATCCAGCCTTGATAACTTTACCTAACTGAAGCTGGTGTTTGCCTCATCTCTCGTTTTTGTCTGGTCTCCTCTCCGTCCCGTCTTCCTTTGTCCTGTCCTAATGTCATCAGTTATGTAACTGGAGGTTTGACTCACTGGCTTTATCCCACCATCAGCTCCGGTTCTGGGCTGCAGCTCCATAAACTGTAACATGGTGCTGACTGAGGCCCAGGGCGAGTTCACGTCACCCTGCTACCCTGGGAACTACCCCAACTCTCATACCTGTAAGTGGACCATGCAAGCGCCGACCGGCTTCATCATCCAACTCTCCTTCTTGGACTTTGAATTGGAAGAGGCCCGGGACTGCATGTATGACCGGGTCGTGGTGAAAACCGGTAGCTCTGAATTAAAGTTTTGTGGTCTGACGGCCGGTGGTTTGACACTAAACTCGACGAGGAACGTGATGGAGGTTTCTTTCATCTCTGACTTCACCATACAGAAGAAGGGCTTCATGGTTAGCTTCCAACACGGTAGGTTCTAGCTATGACTTGCAAACTAATCCAGGTGGAAATGCGCCACATGTATCAGACAGGAGCTTTAGGACTGGTTGAAATGCTGATTTCTTTAAGATGCCTCATTTGAGGTTTGTTGTCAACTGATATGGCCAGTTTATGATGAACTTCTTTTCAAGTCAATGAGATAAAATCCAAAGATGTTGATGTGTTTAGTCTAAAAAAAGTTTGTTCTTTATTCATCCTATTTTTATGCAGGTTTGGATAAGTTAAAAAAAATCACCATTTTCTTTATTCCTGTTTTTCTGTTTTTGGTTTCTTTCTCTGCTTCTTCCCTTCAGTTGCCGTGGCTTTGAGGAACCAAAAGGTGAAAATCCCAAACGGTAACGGACAAATCGCAGAAGTCATCAACTCCGTTTCCATACCGACGCTCAATGAATTGACCATATGCTTCGAGGTGGAAAGAACAGGCTCCGGTCAGGTGCTGGTTTAAAAGTTTTTTTCCTGCATTTCCACCATTTTGATGTTTTCAGTGTGTGAGAATACATCAACACCAAACCTCCATCCCTGCGTCTTTCATGAAGAGAGCACCACGCCGCTTTGCAGACAGGCTCCTGCCTGGACAACAACTTTGATTTCCATCCAGTCGTTTCATTTAACAAATTTTGCACATTTTGCAAAGAATTGCACAAATGTGTATAATTCCTCTTTTACCAAGATGATAAAATATTTTGTCGTGTGTTTACATCAATGAAAGGTGATTTTGACTCTTCAGATGAAGGATGACTGAGTCTTTACTCATTCATTTCTTACCTTATAGGTAGATGCAGTCAGTGACATTTAGGGCAGATGTGGCTCAGGTACATCTTGTATCCAATGGTTTGTCCATTCAAACCACTTGCTGTGGTTATAGCAACCAAGGCATCCAGTACTACTGCAGAATCCCTGAGATTGTTCTTTCTTAGGAACCTTTATTCATCAACAGCTGATTAAACTATCATGAAAGAAGACCTTATTCCAGTGTTGCTTTCAACTTACTCCCAGTTCTTCTGGTTCCTGAACAGAAAGAGTGGCTCTTCACCTACTTCGACATCAACAACAACGTGGCGTTGAGCTTTGGCTACAATCAGACGGGCATGGAAATGGTTATTGACGGCGTGGTCTGCCCAGTAGAGTCAATCATCTCTGTTGCTGAGTTCACCTCTTCCATGAAGCTCTTCTGTGTCCTCTGGATGTCCTCAAACAGCCGTGTGGCTGTTTACTTCAATAGGCGCTACTATGGGAAAACCTGCTCGCCATCTAGTGGCCACTCTGTGCCAGCGGGAGGAGTCTTCAAATTGGGAGGTAAGGGGCCCCTACTTATTAATCTAACAGTCTCTATGCAGTAATGACCATTGAGGACTTCTTGGTCAAAAAGGCAGAGTCTGTAGTAACAACTAATAAATCTGATAAGAGTTAATAAAATAAAAATCCTTGTAAAAGATTCCAAACAATTCAATTAGAAAAGATTGATAAACTGGCTCCATGCATCAAGTCCTTTGAATTCCCCACATGAAGGTATGTTAGGTAATTACACACAAACTTTGTGTCAATGAACCATTTTTGTGGTAATCTGTTGGATCATTACCTGGCTAAGATCCAGCAATGGCCCATTTTCACTTATGTCCTGTTAATAATGTCAGACACTCCAGATCCCCAGAAAGAGAAACCAGCCCACCTGACAGATTTCCCTCTGTAATTAAGCATGAAGTGCCTTAATGTCAATTCATCCTTTGCTTCACTCCTTGAATGTTTCCAAAGAAAAGCTTAATCTTAGTTTCATTTCAACAGTTTCTAATATAAAATGCTTGGAAACCCTGTTGTCCATGTTTGTGATGGTAGGGCAGAAAAAGCTTTCTTGCCACAGCCCTGAAACAAGCAGCTATTCTGAAGCCATTTTGTTATTTATTAGGGTGGAATGTTGTTATCATTTTGGAGACTTTCTGAAGTACGATGACATCCAGGCTCATTTAAAAATGTAGAAAGTTGTAAAGCAAACATGATGTTCACTTTGCACTCTTTGCATTTTTGTTCAGGCTTGGGGCTGCAGAGTTTCAAAGGGAATATGTACAACCTGCGCCTGTGGAATCGTGCCATGACGGTACAGGAGCTCAACAGCTTGACCTGCGACATGGTGGGAAACGTCATCGACTGGGACAACAGCCAGTGGAGCATCTCGTCCTCTCTTGCTCAGACTGACAACACGCTTAGCTGCAGTGAGTCAACTTTATCGTCTTTGTCTGGTTTTGGTGGTGGGCATGAGAACTCTGAAAAGAAGGGTCCAAGTAGCTAAAGATGAATGTGAAGAGCTGCGTGTCAGGTTTGAAATAAATCAAATTCTTTTTTAGATATCAAAACTAACTAGAAGGGATTGCTCAATGTAACTACAACTAAACTGTTAAAGTGGACTTGTGCAACGAAAGGTAAAAATTATGAAGCCGCTGAAGATCGATTACATAAGGTAATCACCTCACCTGTAGCAGAAGGTATCAGAAGTTTGTCTTGAATAAAACTGGTCACTGATTGCTGTAGTCGGCTCCAAAGATGCTGACTTGAGTTTGAGACTTAAGTCACAAAAATTAAATGACTCCAGACTCGACTTAGACTTGTGCCCTATAGACTTGGACTCAACTTGGGCTTCAAAGACTCTAGTCTTGACTTGAACTGACCCTTTAAAACCTTGAGGCTTGACTGGAATTTGCTCTTCAAAGACTTGAGCCTTGATTTGAACTTGATCTGAACTGGGCCCTGAAAGAATTGTGTGTTGACTTGTACTTTGGAAAAAATGACTTGCAAACGTCTCTGGTGATTCTCCACTTTTCTGCAGAAGCCCATCACACACAGAGCTGTAAATAAATACTGAACTTCGAGTAACACAACCTTCTGATGGCTTCATATGTATATTTGTGTGTATCTGTTGTTTTTTGTGTAGAATATGGATGCCCAAGTTTGGTCCTCCAGAGCTACTGTTGCACTATTTTTGGTTTCCCTGATCAAAAATAATCAGCTGAAGGATTCAAATGCCAATTGATTAAGGCAAAGTCCAACTTTCTCCAAGCCATGAAGCTCCACAAATTCTCAGGACTTGTAAACAAAATCATGCTGAATGTCTTATACAATGATTAGCAAGAGAAAATGGAGTATTAGCCAAACAGGAGACAACATGGAAGTAAAGGTTCAACCTTGAGGTGATGTGGCATCAGATCACATCGCTGGTATCATCAGGGCCAAATGCAGAACATTGGATTGTATCAAACAGGAACTCAAAGTGTTAAACTATTCAGGCTGTTGCAGATTTCTGCCAAATCCTGCTACATTCTGCCTTCAGATGGTGAGTTAATGGTTTCCAGTAAGCTGGCTGGCTCAGGACCAGACTTCACTTTGAGTCTGGGTTTGTTTGGCTCAGTTGGAGAAGTTCTTCCACAGTTCCCAACATGAACTGTGGAGCAGCTCAAGAGGGACACGGTGTGCTGATTTATTCACTCTTTCACTGTATGCTGTACCCACAGTAGCAGTAAAATGCATTATGCACACAGACACATCCAGAGAAGCACTTGTACAAGCCAAGGTGTGGGTTTATAGAGAACTGTGAATGAGTGTGGAGCCACAGTGGGCTTTTTCTCCAGCCAGCTGTGTATGCAGGAAAGAATGGAGGTCTATGTTTATGGAGCAGTTTTGGATGTCTCCATCGTGAGATTCTAAATTGTCCTGCACACACTTTAACTTTCATTTAAATACAGGAAAATACAAGCAAACTTGAAGGTAATTTTCTCTTAACTTCCACATGTTTGTAATTTTACAAGGTGCTGACGGAGCTTAATTCCTGGGGTTCCCAAATCAGCCTCTGCTTGTTTTGGTTTTCCTCTCAGATTTTCTGTGCCCTCCACCCTGACAAGCTTGTTTGAACTGTTAAAGCTCTGCTAGCATTTGATTTAACACTTCATGTTTGACCAGTCCATGCTGTTAATTAATGGGGAACCCAGTCACTGCATTGATCCACCAGGCAAGTTTAATGTTTGTTTTACTTGAGGACACGCCTCTGATCTTGATTCTTGACATGGTATCAGGTCTTAAAATTTGCTACAATCGATTGTTCTGATTGATTCTTTCCTTCTTTCCTTCCCTCCCTCCTTCAATCCTTGTTTGCTTTCTTCTGTTATTTTCTAGTTTTCCTTCCTTCCCTGCTTCCTTCTTGCCTTTCTTCCTAGTTTTCGTTCTGTTTCTTTCTTCCTTCTTTTCTTCTCTACTTTGCTCATTTCTGACTTTCTTCTTTATTTCTTTCTGTACATTTTTTTCTTACCTGATTGCCTTTAGCGGTAATTGCCTTTTTTTCCCCTTTTGTCCTCGTTTCCCATTTTTCTTCCCATTTTATATTTCTTATTTCTCTGCTTTGTTCATTATTTTCTTCCTTTCTTTCTTGCATTTTTAATGCCATATCAAAGTAAAAGTATTTGCTTCTTATAGGAATAAATTACGGCATTTGAGTTAAATGTTTTTCAAGGTTTGTCCCTAAAACCACTGCAGCAGAACCGGGTCTTTCAGCTCTGCTGCCGAAGCAACGTTCTGCCCCTTGCATTTGAAATATGCAGCGATTTTTGCACCAGTTATTAAGGACTTAATGAGGCTTTGGATGCAGGATTAACTGATGAGTCCAACCAGTACAACACATTGAACCCTGTGGTTTTAAACCATCAACTAACTGGTGAAATGGACAATAGTTTGATCCCAGGTGTCTTTGGTTAGATGACAGTGCAAATCTTTCCAGCATAGATATAAAAACAACCTTGATTAATGTAAATATGTATAATATAGATCTGCTGTAAATTTCTGGAAAAAAGTCTAGAAAAAGTTGATATTGTGGGAAATTCTGCTTTGGGTTTAGAATGAAGATAAATATTTATCCTCTTTAAATGAAGGTTCATTATTAAACATATTATGATCAATAATGCTTGTTTTACCTGATGCTCACTAACCTTTTTTTCTTTTCACAGTCTGCTACCCTCATTGCATTCATTTAACTGCTGCTGCGCCCACTAGTGGTGAGTGATGCTAACACGCTTCTAATATGCATAGCTTGTGCTAACAGAGCTTTACTGCATGGAGAAAATGGAGGAATCTGTAAATGTGATGTCACTCTGACTGTTATCAGCAATAGCACAAAACTCATTCACTAACATCATGCGCTGACATTAAACTTTCGTTTTTAGCTGTGTGAGTTTCAGATCACGTAAATTAATAAAACTGTGCATCTTTGAGCTGCTGGGGGGGAACGGCGTTAAGATGCAGGAAAATAGTTTTATTCCAACAAGTGAGAGCAGCTCCAGAACCATATGAACCTTAAAGCTGCAGATCACTGAGAGGTGAATAAACAGGCAAAATTACTAACACAATCCTCAGTGCATCATGCACTGAGTTTTAATGTCATAAACTGTCACAAGTTGGTACATAACGGGAAGGTGGAATGATAAATAACATTAAATGTTTTTATTGTTTCTATTCAGTCCCTGGAGAATCTGCATGTCTCTCTGTATTAAACATATAGAGACTGAATTTACCACCTTTGTTAAAAAGACATGGAGAAAATATCTTATTAGTGACTTAGACTTCCAGCAGAATTCTTACTTTTCAATATTAAGGAATCATTTGCTTAAAACAAACTCTGATATTTTGCTGAATAGTTACTTGTGAGTTCGATTTGTCTCATTTCAGGTATGATAAGATATTTGCACTAGAAACTAAACCAAGAATACTTGGTGAGATTTTGTGTTTTTGCAGTGTAGAGAAACATAAAGCTTCATGATTTATCCTTTCACTTTGGACCAGGTTGCTTTGGACAGATTATTATTGGAAGCGGTCATCTTAAAGCAGATTTTCCCGTTCACTCGGGGAGTGGACAGTCAGTCAGTGGACTCTGCGTCTTCAGAGGACTGCCTGCCTTTTTGACACACGCTCTCCTTTAGCCTGGCTCAGCAGAAAAGCCTCCTCTGAACAGCTTCTCTCAGGCTTCAGATGATTTGACGAGCAGCTGTCAGACTGTGTTTGCTGCAGCTCTCTGTTTACAGTGTCAGTCAGAGCGTCAGGCTGACGCACAGCTTCGGTACGTCCACCCTGCGGTTGTCACGGCAGCACCAGGAGGCTGTCAGTCAGCCGCTCCGCTGCTGTCAGGCACTTCAAGACGGTTCCTGATCTCCGTGTCTGACAGGAATCTGAAGGTCGTCTCTGAGCAAAGGTGGAGCTGAGCTCATTGGATATTTATGAGGTGGCCACAGAAGGAGCCACTAGTTCACATTTTGATTTTTCACAAAGATACAATCAGCTTAGTGCTCAGCAGTGAGAACTCTTTGCTTCCTTCCATCAACATTCGACTGACTTAAATCATTTAAATCCTGGGTTTCACTGGAACAGCCTGGACTTTGACACAGTTTAGATGAAAAACTCCACGATTCTATGGAACTATAATGAGAGGATGAGCTCCAGGAATTATATCATAAATCCCAACAGAAACCCTAATTAATAAGACAATCTTAGAGTAACTGGCATGGAGAGCCATGTCATTCATAATGTAATAGTTTAATAAATTGTCGATGAATATTCAATAAATGTCCACATGAAATAAAAACAAAATAGATCAAAAATACTTATTTGATGGGAAGATTATTTTTTACATTTTATTTATTTCAAGATTTACTGATTATTTCTGTATTTATGAATTTATAAAATATTTTACTTTTTAGTTTAATAATTGTTATAATTTGTGACACTTTTATTTGTAAAACTATTTTATTTTAGTAAATGAAGGTGGTAAGAGAATCATAACTCACAGTGAAACATGTCCTGTAACCATGGCGACAGACAAAATGACAGGGATCTTGTGCAAACATTTGCTAAAAAATGTTAGCAGTGCTAACACTAAAGCACTAATTATAATCATTGGTCCCCTAATGCTAAACCAACATGGTATTTAGCAGAAGCTAATTGTAAAGCACTAAAGCACTAACTTTAACCATGTCAATAACTACGTATTTGTCATTACGTTCCTACTTGTACAATTTCACTTCAGGACAGGAGGAGAGGAAATGAAACTTTGTCTTCACTCGATAATCAAAACTTCAACAGTTTCCAGCCAAGAATTATCACTTCAGGATGTAAGCAGAGAATAATTAGGGGAAGCTAAAGGTGCTTAACGCTTTCAAAGTTAGCTAAAGCGTGAAAAGAGAAAATTAACTGTTGGTTTAAGAAAGCAAGTCTAAGCTATACTGTGGATCAATATGGAATAATTTGAATATGAACGAGGAAAGAAAAGCCCTAAAAAGTGTTTAGTGCTTTAATGGCATTTGATGAATGTGAATATTTGCCTAACTGACCAGAACCAAAGCAGATGGCGGCTGTTAAAACATTTAGAAAATAAATAAATTCATAATTAGAACACTGACAGAAAAATTACTGTTACTTTATCTTGGTATAGATGCTCAAAATCCCCAAAATGATTGCAGTTTCATCCTGCTTGCATTCTGTCCCCTTTTTTAAGCCTCTGCTTTTATTCCTCTGATATTTCTGGGCTGCTGTAAATCATCTCCTGCAGAGACTCTGGAGCTTTGAGCTGTGAAACGGCTCTCTGGACAAGGAGAGTTTGTGAAAATCAAAGTGAAATCCTCTGTTTTCATCTGGATTGTTTGGACATCTTAGGATCAGAGCAGAGAGTTACGGTCCGGTTTGAAGCTGGTGGTGTTAGTCAGGTAATCTCCCAGACTTTATAACTCTGTCATTTTCAGTTTGACTGTGATGGAGGTTTTATAGCTGCTGCTGTTGGCCGGCACTGTTTTTCTCCAACTCTGAGCTCTGAGGTCATCAACTGTATTAAATAAAAGCAGCTGTGACTCTTTGTTGGTGTTGTTACTTTAACAAATGTCAAACCCGCCATACCTCAATATTAACACAAAACAAGGATAAAAGCTGTTGATCAGTGACAAGTTTATCAATTATTGTTATTAATTACCTCGACCTAACTAACATTTTGAGTGATTCTCTATACAAAATGCCACTTTTAATGACTGCTGCAGTCGCATGGTTGAGGAATTTTGACATTTTTGGCCTTCAGTTCTGGACTGTGGAGCTTATTAAGAATGGCCGGGTCCAATCAGAACCAATTTTCATGGCTTGTGTTCAACATGGGGTCCCATAAAGATGTTTTCCTCCCTGCCCACACTTCTACACAGATTTTTATGGCTGTTTCAACTTCATGGTGCATTTAAATCTAATTGTACTCCCAATTATCTATATTGAAATACAGTGGCCCCCAGTATTCCAGGGTTTATGGACCACAAACATCTGCGAATACTTGATATTCCCTCTGAAAACACTTAAAACTGCTTTTTTTAGTAGTTCAGAAACTAAATACACTTTAATACGCACTGTGGAAACCAACAGCATATCAACATCTCCCCTGTCTTCTCCTTGGGGTTGCAGCCAATCAGGAAGATAAAGGCACTAAAGGGTCGTCTGCTTTCCAAATGCCAGCCTACAGCATCAAGTTGCATTGGCAATTCAGTTTCCCAATTTGATTTGTCTTTTGGGTGTTTTGCACATGCTCTGTGAAGGAATCTGCAAATATATAAATGTTCTGCAAATCATTTGTAGTTGCATTCAACAGAAAACTGCATGAATATGCAAGGATCCGCTCCAACTTTAAAATAAATGTCTATTTGGTATCGTCACCAAATTGTATGCAAGACTTCCCAAATAACATCCAAATAGTTTCACTAAGAATGTATTTAAATGTGGATATGGGCACTTGAAATGCGGAAATGCAATAATATTAAAATTTTACTAGAAAATGTCAAAACTGTTTTCATTTGAATGTCTACGGTAAGCAAAACTTGAAGTCAGGTGTAACTCTGTAAGCATCTATTATGGCCATTAAAATCCTGATTGTTCATTTCCACCAGATATGTTTAGTCTGCTTTAATCAAACTGTAGTTTGAATTCAGGTTCTAGGCAACTCTAGTTGTAGATCTAGACTAGAACTAGAGCTGCCTAGGCATTGAATCCCAGGCAGCCAAACTATTTTTGCAAGGTGTTGGTTTGGTTGAAATGAACTCTGGAGCGGTTTGAATGTGAACTCCAAGTGGACCAGAGAAAGCAGGAAGCAAACGACTCCGTTTGCTTCCATATGTGTCTTCTTCAGAGGTTTTCATGCCATTTTCTTCAGTGGTTGTTGGTGCAGCGCCACCACAGGAGAGACAGTGAACGGGTTCTGGTTCTGGTTTGGTTGGTTTGGGTCAGAGCAGTGGGACAGTGAAACACACCACAATGGAAATGTAACAAATGCTGAAACTTTGGTTCCCAGTCAAACTGGGCCTGCAGGACTGTCTCATGTGTAAACACCTTTCTGTCTCCTCTGATCCGTTTTTGACAGAACCAGGAACTAAAGAGTAACTGAATAAGAACCTTTAATAGATTTTCACATTTTTTCTTACATTCGGCAGTGTAGAGCTGCTTATTGGATGGGATTTCATTGAAATGTGCCTCAGCTTTACAGTTTGTATAAATCTGATTTCTGTAAGACTGGCATAATTGGTTGTTTGTTGGATCATTTTATATACAACTGTAACTCCAAGAAAACGGATCTTGTCTCTTTTTTTATTCAAAAAGTCAGCAGGCAGGATAGTTTTGTGCTCACAGCAACTTGCTTTGACAACCATCCAATGATGAAACTGTCTACCTCAGGAACAGTCTCCACTCTGTGCGGCTGCCTGTCCTCCCTCTGACGTTCTGTGGATGAAGCGCCCGATGTGTGGGCTGCAGCTGCATTAAAATTCAGAAAGCTGGAGAACAAGAGGAGCCCAGAGTTTGGTCTCCATGATGCTCCTGTGAGAAAAGAAAAAAGTTTGAGTTTGTTCTTCACCACAAACTTTGAAAGTAGTGAAGAGTTTGCTCAGATGTTCCCTGTTCTGCCCTCCTGCATGTCCAGATAAACTTGACAATAAGCTCTGAGGAGGTTTGAGTTGATCCAAACTGATCTGTGTGTTGCATGACTTTCCCAACCTCCCATCAACATGGTGGCTTCTTATTGGCAGACGGTGTGTAAAAGGGATTGATTCATAATACAATCAATACTGATATTTAATCATCGTTTTGTTTTTTTTTTCCATAGCGGGTCAAAAAGTGAAACTGGACTGATATGAACAACCAAGATTTATTTCCATTTTTTTGTCATTTGTATTTTGCGTTAGCTGAACAATGTTTGTTCTTCAGTGGAGTTGCTCAGTTAAAGGTTGACAGCACTTTCTAAATTTCTTATCTCAGTTTTATTTGTTCATTCTTTCACTTTCTTTCCTTGTCGGAACAATCACCAAGTTACTCTGAACCGTTTGTCCCCTTCAGGCTCCAACCCGGCTACAGGCTGCGACTCGGGCGCACTGGGCTGCTCAGGTAGGAAAACTAAACGCACCTCCAATGCTTGAGCTGGAATTAAGAACCTTAAATCTGAACCTGACATTTTCTATCATTTTATTTTATATGGGAAATGTATTTATTCATTCATTTGTTTAATCAGAAGGGTTTCATTAAAAATGCAGAATGGATTCTGACACGTATTTCTCAACTTGTCCAAAATCAATTAAAATAAATAAATGGCTCAATAAATTAATTAATGTGGCAAATATTTAATAACCATCATGGTCAACAGTATTCGTTTAGCATCTAAGATCGTCAAACACTGTGTGTCACATGTGAAATAAAAAAAGAAAACTTTTTCACATATTTACCCACGTTGCCAAGTTTCCTTTGTTTCACATGTGCAACACGAGACGACATCTTCCCATGAGTTTTCACTGAAATTTCAAGAAGACAAATATTCATTTTATCTAGATTTTTTTTTTTTTTTTTAAATATTCAAGGAGTTTTAAAGTTTTTAGCCGTTTGTTTAGATTCAACTATAGCTGTGTCTATATTTGGGAATTACACAGGAAGTGGATCTCTTGCCATTTTTCCAAGAACATCCTGTATTTTTGAGATTGTTCATCTGTAAAGATGGAATCAGAGGGATTCAAACCCTCAACCCAAGCAGCTTCAAATTTGCTCAACTTTCCATTGTCTATGCTTAAGAAAAGTCCCTGAAACATAAACGTCAGATGAGCCTTTTTGTCAGGAATGCGATCGTCCAGGAAAACCTTTCTAACCTCGACTTTCATGTTGAGCTCACAAAATTTTTCTGGCCTCTGAGCTTTGGAAGGGCATTGATGCCTCTCTGAATGGAGGAAATGCAGTTCAGCCCAAAACATTCAGACCCCTGCTGATCTTGAAGTTTGTTTCTTATCGTAAAAGAATCACAAGTCTGTCAAAAAATAGTAAAAACAATGTAAAGTGTTAGAAACTTTGACTGTAAACCTCAACCTACCAGGAGGAATTAAAAAGTTTGAGCTGAACTGAACTTTCCCTTCTAATATTTGCTTTAAAAAAAACAAGCATTTTGTGGAAATCAATAAGTTTTTAAAGTCTCCCTGTGCATTTGCTGATTCTGTCAGGATCCAAAAAATATGGCTGTTAGGTTGATGTCTTCAAATCAATTCAGTAATATACAAAGGGAATTAAAAGAGTGTGTGTGTGTGTGTGTGCGTGTGCGTGTGCGTGCGTGTGTGTTTGTGCGTGTGTGTGTGTGTGTGTTTGCGTGTGCGTGTGTGTGTCAGCAGGGGTTTATTTCTCATATCTACAATTGAAGTTTTCTGCTGCTGTTTTCACTGCAGTCGCTTGTTATTTTTGCTTCGTCATCATTTTGTACCTTTGCAGTTCTGGTTGTTGCATTTTGACGTTTTCAGTTGGGAAATGGCGCCTCCATCAGTGCAGTGTCACACTGCTGACTGCTCCTCTTGTCTTTCTGCTGTCTTCTTATGGTTCCAATAGTTTCATGGAAACAGCAGAGCAGTTAAAAGCATTTAAAGAAACTTTTTGTTAGTTTCAGGAGGATTTGACGTCTGAGGACGGTAACGACTCGCTCCGTTGTTGGGACATTGTTAATCTCCTTTTGCATCACGTTTATCATCCACTGCATCTTTCTCTGTTTTATCCAAACATCTGTACTTCCACCAGCTGCTTCCTCTCCCACCACCTCATCCACTGACTCCACTAACACCAGCCATGATACTAACGCCATCTTCCACGGTAAGCAAACCTCATCCTCATCATCCCTCATTCTGCCTTCCTCTTCTTCTTGTCTACCTTCCTGCTCATTCATTCCTATCCTTTCATTCTTGGTTATCAGTTTGTTTTTTATATTCTTGATGTTTTCTCAGTTTTAGATCCAGTTTCTGTCGTTCTCCTTCACTTGATTTAGAGAAATGGTCCCTTTCTAACCCTTTAGAGAGAATGTGTTAACCAGCATCATTTGTCATCTCCAGCCTTCCCTCCTCCCATCTCCACCCCTAGCATGCCTCTAACCCCAACCATCAGCACCAGCTTTAGCACCAGCTTTAGCACCAGCAGCTCTTCCAGCTCCTCCTCATCCTCTGGTAAGCCTTCATCTGCTTGGCTGCCTGGTTGTTTGCCAGGTCAGTCTTTGCTTATTGGATGTTTTGCATCAGAACATAATTATTCCTTCTCATTTATGTGGAATCGTTTTTAAAGCTGCACAGTTAAAAATGACTCTGCCTTTATCAACATGAAAAAAATAGGTTCATTGCTCAGTTATATTTTTCTTGCTAATTAAATATTTTTGAAGCTTTTATTTATTCCAGACTGTAATATAAATAAATTAACAACATGGTGAAAAAATAATAAAAACTGAACCCACATTTTTTTTTCTTTGCAGGCTAAATAACCCAAATTATTAGTTTACTTTTGCACTACATTACTTTACACCTCATACCGTTTAGTCTGGACTGTATTCTACAGAAACTAAACTTGGCTTTGCATCATCTGAAATGATGACATTTCATCAGAGAACATTAGAGATGATGAGGAAGATCTGGAGAAAACCAAACACATAAATGCTTCATTTCAAAATGTCCTTTCTAAAAATCAAATCACTTTATTTCCTGGTGCAAAAACTAAAAGAACTGATTGGTTTCTTCCATCAGAGTTCAGAAAGACTCCTGTTGCTTTAACCCAGTTTGCTGGTTCTGTGATTTCTGTCACTCACATGCCTCCATGTTGTTGCTAATCAGCTTCTGCCTCCATCAACACCACCGCTGCTTCACCTTCATCCACCACTGCTCCCATTGCTTCAGCCAGCAGCACACCTGGTAAGGTAGATGGCCTCATCAGCCGCGTCCATCACTGACTGGCTGCAACATGAAAACTCAATCATTAAAACCTCTCTGACATGAACAAATAAATAGTTTTCTTACAGTTTGATAGCAGCATCAACACTGTGCTGTGAGTGAAGGAGACTAACCTGCTGTGATTGTTTTACTTCCCTGTAGCTGAACAGACAACCAGCATCACTGCAGCCGTTTCACCTGCTAGCACTAACCATGCAGATACTAACAGCACAGCGCTGGGTAAGAGCAACATTAACACCAAACTGTCTGCACAAATAATGCACAATAAGGTCCTGTGAACAGTTTCTGGGATTCAAAACTTTCCAAGCCAACCTGGACCTTTGAGAAAACGGATTTAATTATATTCTGTGTTTTCACAATCTGATCAGAAAACTGCCTGAAGTCTGGAATCAATAAATAATTAAATATAACCTTTCTGACTGCAGAGAAAATGAGAAAATGTTATTTTAATTGTATTAGTTTATTTTAAACAGGGAAATTGTGCAAAAAAACATGAATGAATGATTCTTTTCACCAGATTTAGCTTAAGCCAGTTTCCATCTGGTGAGTCAATAAAACAGTAAAATACCATAAAACATACATTAAGTCTCTATATTCGCTGCATACGATCCCTGCATGAGGTCATCAAATTTCAGTATAAATATTGCTAAATGCCAGATTTCTGCTCTGTGATCATTAATGTCACGATTACCCAAACAGTCATTTCCTGACTTTACAAGAAAAGTGTTTCAGGTTAGTGGAAAGTTTAAGACTTTCTGGGAGTTTGTTCCATTTTGTAAAGCCTTTGAGAGGAAAGGCTGCCGGTTGAAAAGCTGAGCTACATTTGGGTTTTCTGCAGTCGTCACAGTTGGTCGACCTGAAACCCGTCTGACATCAGCAGCTGGTTTAATACAACAGAAAACTAACACTGTGTCTACCAGATAAAGATCATGCTAACAGTAAAACACGGCGGTAGAGGCATGGTGGTCTGGGGATGAACTGCTGCCTTTCAAAAGCGGCTTAATCAAAGTTCTGAGCCAGAATTTCTCAGTCATCCAAAATTCTTGCACAGTAATGTGGAAAACTCATTTCCTGCTCCCAAACCTGTTGATGATCGACTGTCCACATTGACTGCGGAACAAAAATTACTTTTTCACACAAAACCAGGTTGTTTTGAAATTACTTCATTTCAGAAGATGCATTTGTCTGATATAAAGATTATTCTGACCTGAACCATGAAAGTGTGACAAAAGCATCAGTAGAAAACTATAAATGTTAAAAACAAAAAGTACTGCAGGTGTTTTCCACCAAGGCGGTTCTGGTGCCAGAACCAGCTGCTGCTGCTTCTAAAGAAGTTTCCACATCCTGTGAAGACACTTTGCAGTTTCTGCTCTAAAAACATCCCTGCTACTAAATATTTGAGTTCAGTGAGACTTTGACTCAAATTGGGACCAAGTTGTTCTTGGAAACATTTCAGAGCTGTGTGTCACTTGCAGGACAATGGCTCTGCTTCGAAATGCATCATTATTCTGTGCTTATTGAACATGAAATCATTTTTTACCCTGGAGGAACAACGCTGAGCTGGAAACAAACCGGTTTGGTGGAAAAGTAACTTTAATGAAGCTGAATAGGACAGATTGGACAGATTTGCATGGATTATTATTACAATAACATTTATGCATATGTTACTTTTACTTTTAGTACTTTAGCAAAACTTGATTCCACTAACATCCTGCATGTTTTAATTGCACCTAAAATGACGTTAAACTTCATTTTTACTTATTTTGATTCAAGATTTAATCCTTCAAACATTTATCAGTAGGAAATGAAATATTTTCTATAAAACTCAGTTCCTGTTTTCATATTAAAACACATTTTTCTGCTCAGTGGATTTTTGTAGAGATGGATGAAGCAGCTATTTTCAATCGTTTTCATCAACTAACAAATAACTAAATTTAAATCTTTTGTAGATTTATTTTTGAGAAATTTGATTTTGTCATGTAGAAGATTCATTAGAGAAATGCATTAAATCAATACGTTGTTTCCATAGTAACTGAAACCTGAGAGCCTTAAACAACTTTCAGATTCCTCCAGGTTCAGTAGGATCATTGTTTTTCAGACATGCTGCCTTGTTTCTGCAAATTTAGTGACTTGATTTTCAGTCACATCACATATTTAATAATTTAATCTTCCTGCACTTCCTTATCTTTTAACTACCCTCTTTCCTGTAGTTCCTTCCTTCGTTTCTTCAGCTGAACCTCTTCCAGGAACGACTCTCCAGCTGCCGTTTCTAACCACCAACCAACAGTCGACTAACAAAGCCGATGTTTCTCCTCTGGGTAACAAACCAACTGCATGTCCTGTTTAGCATCTTCAATAAACTCCTCGGGTTCTGAGTTTCTATCCAACCTTTTCATATCTTCTTTATTGCTCTACGGTTTAATAAACTTAGATCATGCATGTGATTCGTGGATCAATTGGCAAAATTTCTGGTTTCAGATGGTCTTGGTTTATGTCATTGGTTTTAATGTACTTTGCAGGTATTTCTTTTGCTTGGAAATGCATTTATGTATTTAATCTAACCTGCTTTTTCACTGCAATGCTTCCTGCAACCCAACAGTGGAGAGAAGTTCTGCAAAGTTCCCCAATTCTCCAAGGCCCAAACATCTGGTGGTTGACCTTCATAAAACTCCTGGAAGAAACTTTGGACTTTTTCGAACGATCAGAAGAACCCGGCGAGCGTTATCGTCCAAACCCCGCTCTCTAACGTCCAGTCAGTTCAGTCCTACAGGTCAAGACTCCAGACCTCCAAAGTCACAACATCAAGCCAGAATTATTGCTCCAGCCCCACCAGTGGATCCGTCACACCCACGACCCCCTGCTGCCTTCCGGGCTTCAGCTTTCTATCACAGCCCCAAACACTCCCTGGGGTTCATCTCTACCCCTCTGAGGAAAAGGCCGAGCGGAGGAAGGCGACCAGCTGCCACCCGAGCGACCCCCAGCAGGGTGGAGGTTCGTGTGACAAAACCTTCCCCTCTAAAACCCGGACTGAAGCCGACAGCCAGGCCTTCCTCCAGGAACACGTCTCCCATGTTGGGAAATCAGCTAAACAGTTTGATTTCCCCTGCAAAGTCTTCATCTTCCACCCATAACACCACAACAATCAAGACCCTCACAACCAGTCGAGACTCTGAAACTCTTCTTGCACCCGTACCATCACGGGCCTCGTCTCCACGGCAACATAAAGGTGAGGTGTCATCTTCATCAGGGCTGAGTAACAGAAAGAGCAAACCCGTAGCGCCCCCTTGGTTCCCTCTGAGCATCAGCGGTGGGGAATTCCTCACGAGGAACTGGACGGATCCTCTGGAGTACTCTTCAGGGTCTGACATGTTCATGTATGATTTGGGTGACATGTATGAGTATGATGCTGTTTCCTCCCAGGAAGAACTTCCTGCCAGCTCTATAGCGAGAGTCAGAGACACTCTGAAGGAAGGAGATGCTAAAGAAACCTCTCCAAAAAACTCGAGTCTGATTGAACCACAGTTTGATGAACGTCTCATAGCTCAACCGTCCGTGTCTTTAACTGAAATTGCAACCTCACCCTCTGCTGGTGTTTCTCTGGAGGTTCCTCTGAAACAACTTGTTGCTGTTTCTGTCTTACAGCAGAAACCCAACCACAGTCCTGATTCCTCTCTTTCTGTGGAACAAACTGGGTATCTTCAAACATCTCCATCTGCAGAAATTCACCCCTCCCCTGATTTTCACCAACATTTTCTCTCCCTCCTCCGCGCCTCTCTTCACCCTCCCTCTTCTCCACCGTCCCTTTTGGGTCGCACTGAGCCACCCTCTGTCTCCTCCAAGGGTTTTCCTCGTCTTCTCCAGCTTCATGCCTCTCCCTGGGAGTCAGGAACCTCCCATCCTTCTGTTGTACTTCCATCTCCAACCTCAACCCTTCAGATGGGATTTGACCCCAGAAATCCATCTGTGTTATCACATCCTCTCCTTTCTGATCCCATCTCTGAATCCCAGATCCCGTCTGGTGTTGGTGAGTTCTTCCCTGAGTCTTCCCTGTCTTCTGAGGAACGATTGGCCAACGTATCAGACATTGATTCTAAATCAGACCCTTTCATTGTCTCCGATGGATCTCCATTAAACAAATTTGTAAGTGGGAATAATCCAGTTTCTTTGAGTTCACCTACGGAGAATTTGTCTGATGTTTTGAGGCCAATCACTCCGTCACTGAGTCTGTTCTCACTCCAGTCTGATCTGAGAGATTTAAAGGATGTGAATCTGTTTCCAGATCAGTCTCATCTGGGTCGCGTATCCACCCCAGCTCGGCTTCCTGCTTCCTTGTCCTCTTTGCTTTCAGATATTTTCCCTCCTGTCTTAAGCGACAGCCTCAGGACGTCATCTGAGACGTCTCCTCCCTCTGCAGGGAACTCAAAACAAATCATAGGGAATCCTGCTTTTTTTCTGGCCCAAACATCAGCAGCTCTTTCTCGGGTGGATCATGATGACCCATTTATTCAGTCTTCTTTACACCCGCCTGCCGTTCCACCGACAACACATCTCAGAACCGCCGGAGCACAGCTGGGAATCCCGGCTCCTCTGCCAAGTATCTCACACCGGATCCCAAACTTAGCACACACACATCAGCCTCCTCCTCCCTCTGCTCCCCACATTCCTCCTCCTGCATCTTTTCCCTCCTCCCCCACTCTCGCCTCCAGCAGGGCGACATTAGCAACCGTCAGCGTGACAGAAGCAGAAATTGGCTTTCTGTCACCCACTCGACCCACAGCAGCGTTCCTGAACAAACACTTCCAGACCCCACACCGAGCCGACATGCAGCCTTTTGAGCTCTTTCTCTCCCTCTCTGGGAAACAGTCTTCCACACTCTCTGGAGATGAATGGGAAGCCGTTCCCTCGCAGCCTCCGCTTCCTGCCAGAGACGCCATCGGTGATGGAGTCGACTCTCATCCTGCAAACGGCTCCCTGAAAGCAGACGCCTCCAGAATTGATTCCATGTTTGATCTTGCAGATGTCGCTCCGAAGATGCTTCCTGCTGAAGAGCGAGTGTCTGAAGTCGGAGTGAGTTCAACAGCTGAGAGCAGGAGAGACGGGATGCAGGAAGCTGCAACAGGTGGTTTGATTGCTGCTCCTAAACACACAAACAAACCAAGCATGATGGATGCATCTCAGCAAATCACTTCTGCTGTTACCCCACAACCCCTGCCAGCAGCTTCCAGGTCCCCCACCAGCTCTGCCATCCATGCCCCAAATCAAGACGTCATGTCTGGGCTCAAAGAGCTTTCTGTTTCTGGTAATGTAGGCACAAAAAACGTCTCCAGCACGAGTAAAGACGTCATTCTGATGCTCAAAGACGCCCCTGTGGAGCCAGCTGAAGAGACAAACTCCACACAAGCCAAAAATGCCTCTGAAGATTCAAGCGCTTTAGAAGAACCAGCTGTTGCAAAGCCGAACCCAGCCTCAGATCCGAACCTGTGGAACCACGGAGCTTTCCTAAAACCATCTGCAGCTGCAACTACTTCCTCCTCCTCAGCTGCTCCACTCAGAGACCCAAAGACGCTGCGTCCCGCTCTGAGCGCCGATTCCTGCCCCTGCAAACTGACCTTTGATTTTTCATGTCTGTGCAGAGAGTCATCAGGGAAGAGTATGTTCAAACTGTAGCTGTAGACCGTCAGAGAAAGCAATCAAGTGTAGAAACCTCCTTCTGATTGTATTGAGTCTTAAATCTGGGATTTCGCTCAGTGTGACTGTGAAGGGATTTTAGGACAGAATACATGTTGGATTTCTTTTTAAGGTGGTCGGGCTTTTCTGTAGAACAACGAACCTTTTACTAATTAATCGTACAAATCAGTTCCATCTTCTTGACGGGGTGCCGTTAGTAAAGATACACGATCAAAAATCATGAAAAAAAATAAAACGGACATCAATTTTACAGCCATATTTTCACCATCATTAATTCATTTACAAATGTCACTGATTCAAACTAAATAATTAATTAGCAAATAAATATTCAGTTCAGACAAAAAATTTAACTTAAGACTAAATAATTAGCTACTTATTTCATTTAAATATTTACCTAGTTCTAACATATTTAGTTTAAAAACTAAATATTTTTACTAGCCCAGAGTTAACTAAATATTTAGCTAATTCTAACATTTAGCTAAATATTTAGTTTTTAGATTAAATATTGTTTAGTCTACAAATATTTAGTTTATAAACTAGATATTTAGTCTGCTTGGAGTATTTAGTTTATAAATATTTAGTTTATAAACTAGATATTTAGTCTGCTTGGAGTATTTAGTTTTGAGTAAAACAGTCACTTTGTTACAAAATATCCACCTCAAAGATAAATATTTAGTCTGCAGCCCAGTTTGCTTTTTATTTATATTGAAACTGACATTTATAAATGGTGAAATTATGACTGATAAATTAATGTTTTGTGTCTTCCAGCTAAATAATCTGAATTATTGCTGTTCATTTTTGACTGTGTAACGAACGGCACCGTTTGGAGTTCTGGTGATCGGTTTTCTGTGATTCTGGGTCCGTTCTCAGGCCTGTCCAATCAGGTTGCTGTATTGGTAGTTCTAGTTTGAACACAAGTATCAGATGTTTTTTTTTTATTATTATTTCTGAAACTTTTTCTCAAAAGTCCTCGTCTTTTAGCGAAGTCTCTCTGGGGGAGACCTTCCTGCTCAGCTGCTCGGATTCTGAGTCCTTATCAGAAATCTACTCAAGATGTTTGAACAAGCAACAAAATAAATAAATAAATCCCTGTCAGTTCGCAGGCTCTCCAACCAGAAATAATGTCTTCTGTTCGGGCCTCAAACTAACAACTGTAGAGCCAAGAGAGACCCCTAGTGGCTGCTGTGCAGCATAGCAGGAGATGGAGGGAAGCACTGAAGCTCTGAGGCTCAACCTTAAATCATCTTCATAACATGGAAGATCTCTAAATATTTATTTCAGTCCTTCAAATTTTTATGAAATCAGAAAAACTCAAAAATATAAAGAGTAAAGCAAATGTAACTGCTGTCAGCATGTCTTTGATTGAAGGACATTCACTGAACTCTTTAATTTTTTGAACTGATTCATCTTGAGTTTGTTCCAAAGAAAAGTGGCCAAAATTATTCAGTTTTTAAATGTGCAGGCAGAATATTAATAAATAACTCATTTTCAGGTCTTTATTTTGAATAAAAATGTTAAAAGAGGGAAAGATTGGAAACTCCATCTGCTGCTGGTCATTCTGTCTGTCTGCGAACATCATAATCTGCTGAACTTCCCTCCAGTGACAATGCTGCACAAATTAGCTGATCAAATTATTTTCCAGCAGATTTTTGCCTAAATTTGCATGTTTTATTCATCCAAACCTGGAAATGTGGGCTCAGCTGCAGCAGCTCAGTCAAATCCCTCCAATGTTGCCGGGAAGATGAAGATAAGGACAGTGATGAAGCTCAGATTCTGGTTAAAACCTGTTGCTTTCAGCAGACAGACGATCTTTAAGGCAATCAGAAGGTTTTCTATGTGAGTTTATTCACCAAAATGAACTAAACTCCCTGCATTCATGCGTTTTGTTCGCTGTTATCTGCTGAGCAGCACTTTTCCTCCTCACCGGTTCTCTGGAGGTTAACATGCCTCTACTGGCTCAGTGCTTGATTCATCTCCTGCTGTGAGGCGCAGAAACGTTTCCACTGGAATGAAAAGCTCTGACTGTGGGATGGTTTCCTGGTTTTTTTGCAGACGGTTTGTTCTACCGGGTTTCCTTCACGGTGGAGACTGAGCTCAACCTGCAGGCGGTGCAGCGAGCCGCCGCGCTCTGGGTAAGATGGGAAACGTTCCCACAGTTTCCCCTACCAACAGCAGGAAAGACCCGATCTGAAGGGTCATCAGTATGGCAGAGGATTCGGCCCAAAGATTTAAAAAAATATGACTTTCTCTCAAAGTCATATAATCTGAATTCTGACATTAATCTTCATATTAGGACTTTTATCTCAAACTTTTCACTTTAAACAAAATTCCCACTTTCTTAGAATTTAAAATTTAATCTCAATATTTAACATTTCTGAGAATTAAAAATTTTTTTGCTTAAATTTTTAACTTTTCTGACTTTTTCTATCAAAATCTGGACTTTAATTTTAGGATTCTGTCTTTTATTACTGTGACTTTTGACCTCAGAAGTTTGAAGTCATATTTCTTTTGGGCCTAATTCTCTTCTGAACGTCAGACATCATCACTGCTGAGTGATCAATGCGTTTCTTTTTGCAGATTAATCAAACTTTTCAGAACTGGACACATTCTTTGGATCATATCAGGTAATCCTGCAAACTATTTTTATCTTACAGTCCAACACAAGCTGATTTTATTGGTGCAGTTCTGTATTTTATTCTATTTAAAAAATCATATAAAAGTAATTCCTGCTGTAAAAAACATTTTATTCACAGGTTTAATGTCGTCTCCATGGTAACGTCCAGTGTCATTAAATAAAACTTTTTACTTCATTATGTTGAAGTCAAACTGGATAACTTAATATTTTTAACGTTCCCTGAACGCTTCCCTAAAAGTGTTTATTACCCCAAATAAAAGAAAAATAAAAATCTATTTTTCTAATTGAGCCAGGACTCTGTGTGTTACTACTGCTGCCCTCTAGTGGACGTTCACTAAACTACAGTTGAACCTCAAAAGAAAGATGAATAATTACAGAATGATCTTAAAAAGCATCTAAAACCAAATCCAAAAATGTTGTAGAGAAACATTGTAAAACAGTTTAGATACAAACACCGGTTATTTCCGCTAAAAGACTGAATATTTTTATCTGGACTTTATTTCATCTCATGACTCGTGTTCCTTGAAGCATCTTGTTTCACTTGTTTCTTTATTTTGACCTGTTTTTCCAGAGTTGAGCCGAACGCAGCCTTGAACAGGTAAATGTTTCTTAAGCGTCAGACTCGTCTTCAGGCGATGATCGGTTTAAATCTGAGCTGCTGTTTCGTCTCAGTTACACCTGCCAGGTGCTGCTGATGATCACCAACGAGAGTCTGGGCGAAGCCGACGTGTTGGCCCAGCTGATCCTCGACCCGGCCGGTACCAGCCTGCTGGGCCGGGCTGACAACATCCACGTTCACCAGATCGGTCAGAAACCAGTTCAGCTGCAGAGAACTGTCAAACTGGAAACCTTGGTCTTACATATCTGGAGAAAAAGAAGAGAAATAAACAGAATTCTGCTAAAAATAAAAACTTATCTTCTCTCCTTATTACTTTAGTTTTCTTCATGGATCTCCTTGAAACGGCACAATATGCAGTAATGTAATAAAACTGGACTTAAAAATGTAATAAAACATCATTAAAACCAGGTTATAGAACAATGTATCGACATCCTTGAACACATTTTGCTCTTTGTTTTAATGCACTAATGTGGCACATTATGACATAAACTGAGTTCATCCTAATTATAATACTTCTATCATGTAGTAAATCATTTAAATTGAAAGGTTGGTTCATAAATACCCAATTTTGGTCATTTATTTGAGTTTTCAAAATCATTTGTTGTTTAATTAGGCAAAACAATTCAAAATACAGTCGGGGGTTTTATTACATTGTGTATAGATTATTATGGTGATTTTGATGTTACATTTTGAAGCCTTATTTTATGACATTACTACATCATTTCTCTCTGTTATGAACTTGTTGCTCCTTCTTTTCTGCTGTGTCTGCAACATGTTGCTGATGAATCGTCTGTTGCCTCCGTCGTCACAGAGAATTGCCCCGAGGACAGCAACCTTCACTACCTTTGGCCCGAGACCAAACCCAGAGTCACGCACTTCCTGCCCTGCTTCCCCAACAAGGACCAGAGCGCCTCCAGAACCTGGTAAACAAAAATAAACACTGCAGTTCTGCTCAAGTAAAACGTTTTCAAGTATTTTGGGTGTTTTCCAAAACGGCTCAGAATCTCAGACTGAGAACATTTCCTTTGCAGAACCTTCTTCTGATCATGTTTTTAAACTTGTCACCTTTTCTGCTTGTTTTAATATAAAACTATATTTGGAAATGTTTCCTCCCAGTGAAGGTGAACAGCCCCACAGCATAATACCACCACCCCCGTGTTTCGCATTCTTTTAGGAAGCTTCATTAGCGTGTTTTGTTTTTTTACCCCCTAATTTTGCTGAATTTGGATGTTTCTCTTTATGTAAAGAATAAAAGACTTTTGTTTTGCCACTTGACACAAAACCCCAGAAACATAAAGGATAAAATAAAGGGATGTCAGATGTTCCATGCAGACATTTTTATCACTGCTGTGGTTTTTCCTTTTGGATGTTTTGAATCACTTTTGGAGCCATGTCCAGTTCTTGGTATCGTTTCTGCTCTAGTTATTGATCAGCTTCTATTGGTCACAGTTTATCTAATCGCTCAGAAACTTCACTAGAAAGCATGAGACCTGGTAAATCTCAAAGAACCCTGATCTCATTAACTGGAAATCGTTTTATCTTTTTGAATTTTAAGCGGTGTCTGAGCAGGGCCGTCCGGGTCGCTGGAGAACATTTTAAATCTGATTATTTTCACTTTGAGACGTTTCATTAATCACTGCTGGCTGAGCAAAGACGCCCAGCTCCGATTATTAATAGTTTCACTTAAAAATCCATGAGGCCTTTATAGATAAACTCTTGGTGATTAAACTGCTGTTGACGACAAACTCTGTTCATTACTGTTTCTAACACAGTGATAATATAAAGCTAACAGTGCTGCATATGCAATTAATGCATCAAACACTTGATTTAATTTCTGAATCTAAATATAATTGTTTTACGTTATAGGTTCACTTTAAAGAACATGAGTTACAGCAGATTATATTAATTGTAATTGTTAGGCGTCTGTTTTGTTCATTTGCTGAATGATTATGACGGAGTTGGACACGTTTTCACATTTAAGCTGTTTTTGTGTCTTTTCCCAGTTTGATAAACCCAGAAACCTTCCAGTCTCTCTGGTCGACTGCAAACCTCACCAACTGCTCCGTCACTGCAGGTAACTTAAAACACATTGCGAAATAAAATGAACAGAAGCTTCAATTAGCTGAGCTTATTTAACCTGGTTGGTTAAAATTAACCCTCAGTTTATGACCACATAACGTCGACATATTAATTGAATCTTAATTAATTTTTTACTTAAATTTTACAGAACGTTTGTGATGTAACAATAATTTGAGATTATGTTAAAAAAGTGTGAATTAATAATTCTTAATGCATTTAGGACTAAATTATAATTGTACTAAGTCTCAATGTATGCATTAATTAAATTTATATTAAAAGTAATAAACAGAAAAAGCCTCATCTGGCTGTCAGAACTTAACATGCATAAATTAAACTTAAGTGCAGATTATTAGACAGCATTAGATTTAATCATGTTTGCCTAAATTTCTATAAGTTTCCACATTAAAGGCCTTGAATTCAATCTGCTGTGTGTTTTGTAGAAAATGCGGCTGGCGTGGCGGAGCAGCTGGCAAACTTCACCAAGAACACTCTGTCCAAGGAGGAGGTGGGACTTCAGACTGAAAGCTCAGAATAAGAATCAGAATGAACGGAACCAACTGTTCCTGTCCTTTCGGTCTGCAGGTCTCTCAGGTTGTGACGAAGGTCCAGGAACTGGTCAGCGTTGCCAAGATCGACACGGCGGTGGCCGGATCGGTGGTCCACATCATCTCTAACGTCATGGTCAGCTCAGAGAAAGCCTCCAACATGTACGTCTTCCTCTGATCGCAGCTTCAGATCCACACGCCTGCCGCTCAGGACGCCCAGATTTCAGGAGAGTCTTTTGCGTTTTTCTCCTCCAGAGCTCTGAAAGCCGTGGATGAACTGGCTCAGAAGGTGGAGTTTGATGGGGAATCGGTGCTCATCAACTCCAGAAACCTGGCTCTGGGTGTCCTGGCGCTCAGCTCCAGATTGTTCAACGGGACGTCATTCAGCGCCTTCTTCCCTCCAAACTCCACCGACCCCCAGGTAACCGTCATGGAGGGAATCCCTGCAGGATGAGCTTGTTCTCCAAGATGCTCATTTCTTCTTTTAATTAGCAAAACGCTAATGTTTTCTGTCTTATGTTGTTTTTATTGCATTTCTTGCTTTCATGAATGAAATGATGTAAATGTTATATTACGCTGTGTCCCTTTTAAATGCCACCAATGAGCTGAACTGAGTCATTCCTGTCAGATCGAGTTCGACCGGACGGCCAACCCGTTGGCTCAGGTCACGCTTCCCGCCTCCCTGCTGTCCGGAGTCTCTGCGGACGTTTTCAGCCGGTCGTCTCTGTCCAGGATCAACTTCATGTTCTTCAGCAGACCAAGTCTCTTCATGGTAGGACGGCAGCGCTGAGCTTCATCAGTGCGGATGAGGGGGACAGCAGGTGACGTGTTTGTGTGTTTTGTCCCCAGAAAGAGCAGAAAGGTTTGTCTCTGAACAGTTATGTGGTGGCCAGCAGCGTCGGGAACCTTTCCATCACGGACCTGCAGGATCCGGTGAAGATCGAGATCGCCCATCTGTCTGATCAGGTGCAGTTCTGACGCTTCCTGACATTTATTTATACTTTATGCCTCTTCATTTTCTACCTTATCTATACTTTTTAATTTTAAATATTTCTTCAGATTTTTTTTTTCAAATATTTTATTCTGAACCAGTTTGATTTATTAGAATTAATTTTAATTTGTGATTTATTCCATTGTCAATGTTTGGATTATGTTCATGCTAGATATCTTTATTTTACTCTTAAATATTGTTTTTTTTGTGTTTTGATTTTTCTGTTTATTTTATTAGAGGTAAATGTTTATTCCTTTTGTCTTTCATTTTAATTTTCTCTTTTTATTGTTTACTTTAATTACTAATAGATCAATTTTTGTTTTTATTTGATTCACTAAAATGTATAATTTTAGTGTGATTTTTTTTCATATTTAAGGTTATATTTTAAAAAAGTGTGAGTGAAAAGGTGATTGATTTAATCATTATGAATATTTTCCAGTTGAATTGTTTTGTTTTTGTTTCTTCAGTAATTTATTTGGTTTGTTTTTAATCTATTTTTTAAAATGATTTTTTTTTTTTCTTAATTTAAATTAAACTCCTTTTGTAGTTTTTATTTATCAATATTTTTTGTCAGTGTGTTTTTCATATATTTTTCCATCTTGCAGTATAGATGAAAATGTTTTTCTGTTTTTTATTGAATGTTTTTCTGTTTCCTGTCAGGCGTCGTCGCGTAGGGAGTGCGTTTTCTGGGACTTCAGCATGAACAGTGAGTCCGTCGTCGCTTTATTTCCTCCTTCAGGTCACAAGGTTGATCTGATATATTCAAATATTTCTACTTGTCAATTTTTGCTGTAAAGTTCCAGAACATATTAAGAAAACTGTAAACCCAAATGTACATAATTTTATTTAATAATGATAAATGAATCTGTTTGACTGCCACCAGGGGGCGACGGAGGCTGGAATAACCGCGGCTGCAGGGTTTCTAAAGAGTCGACCTCCAGCAGAACCGTCTGCCTCTGCAACCACCTGACCCACTTCGGCATCCTGATGGTGAGAGGGTTTAGGGTTAGGGAGGGTTTAGGGTCAGGGAGGGTCAGGGTCCGGGAGGATTAGGGTTAGGGTTAGGCAGGCTGGGATTAGGACCATCAGACGCCACCGTTCACATTCACAGCTGCTTTCTGAAACAAACACAAACATAACAAACATCTTTCAGAGCAAAAAGAAAATTGTTATAAATTTTGAACAGTCCTGCTGGTATGCAATCCTGCAGCCAGAAGTTAGTTAAGGCAGTGAGCGTATAAATCTTATCTTCCACTAACCTCAGGCTTCATTCTGAAAACAAAATCACATCTTTCATTTTTCTGGCTTGTGATGATGTTTCAGGACATTCAAGTGGATTCTTGAGGTCATGTAAACTCTCGAACTCAGTTTTGGTTCAAGCTGAGGTGGAAAAACATCTCATTTCCAAACCTGCCATGAAAGTGTTTTAGTTAATAAATGTTTCTAAAAATATTGAGCAAAACAACTAAGTTCAACTTCTCAGAAAAGAGAGGCAAGAGCAGGCTGGTGTTCCAACTTGAGCCTGGAAAAACGAATCCTGAAGAGTTTTCTGTTTCTGATTCCTGCAGGACATTTCCCAGACCTCCTTTATTATCGATCCAGAGAACAAGAAGGTCCTGACGTTCCTTTCCTACATTGGCTGCGGCATTTCGGCCATCTGCTCGGCCGCCACGTTGCTCACCTACATCGCCTTCGAGTGAGTCCAGTTGATTCCCTGTTTGCCGTTACAAGCACCGTTCAGAGAATCAACAAAACCTCCTTTTTCCGTCCTCCCAGGAAACTGCGACGGGATTATCCGTCTAAGATCCTGATGAACCTGAGCACGTCGCTGTTGTTCCTCAACATCGTGTTCCTGTTGGACGGCTGGCTCGCCAGTATGGTCCACAGCGAGGGGCTGTGCATTTCCGCAGCCGTCCTGCTGCACTACTTCCTGCTGACGTCCTTCACCTGGATGGGCCTGGAGTCGGTGCACATGTACATCGCTCTGGTCAAAGTCTTCAACACCTACATACGCAGATACATCCTCAAGTTCTGCATCGTGGGATGGGGTGAGCTCTTTGTAGGGTTATCATTAATTGACAACTCATTCAAAGTTGAAACATGAATTGTTGCTGATTCTTGGAACCATATAATTTACTTCATAGTATCAGAAAAAAATAACCACCTCATTCTAGCGCTTTGTTTTCTAAATTGATGTATTTTTGTTAACCAAATGTATTTTTATAATTCATACTAGTACAACTGTATGATTAATGAAAATGCAGCTATTATTAGTTTCTTTCCAGACCTGCCCTAAAATCATTGAGTGTGACTAAGTCTGTTTTTCAGTAGTCGGTCATTTTAATGTCCTACTGACATTAAAATGACAGCAAATAAAACAGAGTAATGAGACATTTTTTTTCTACAAAGAAAAACACAAAACTCCATTTGCTTTGGTGCCATTTAAACCGCAAAAAACTAATCCAAGGGCCGGACGTTGAGCCAGCACACATTCCTTCGCTTCAGGCTGCAACACGTTTCAAAAATCCTGGATGAAGAGGCCAGTTCAGCCTCACACTGATCCATTCATCTAAACCACAGGTGTCAAGCTCCAGACCTCCAGGTCTGGAGCTTACATGTTCCACAGGTACAAAACACTGGAATGAAACGGCTTAATTACCTCCTTCTTGTGTGGATAATTTCTCCAGAGTTGTGCTAATGACCTAATTATTCTGTTCAGTGGTGGTGCAGCAGAGAAACATCTAAAAGTCGCAGGACTCCAGGCCTGGAGGACGAGAGTTTGACACCCCTGATCTAAACCATGAGTGCTCAGCGCCGGTCCTGGCTCCTCCCCGGCCTGTTTCTGAACCATTTCATTGTGTTGAATCAGGAAAAGACCCAAAACATGCAGGAAAACGGCCTTTAAGGACCGACTTCAGACATCACTGATAATGTCCAGCCGCGATTTTCATTTCCCACGTTCTCCTATAAGTTCATAAGTAGAAAAACTTTTGTTTGGCATTTTAAGAATTAATTGATAAATCTAAAAATATGAGTTAAAAAGCTTAGCATTCCAATGGCAAAGAAGAGGAGAGGAGATGTCGTCTGGACTGCAGGAGCCGCGTTCATCTGGACAGCTGAGACGCATTAGGACGATTGGGACGAATCACACCTGAAACCTTTCTTGGCTCAAACATTGGAAGAGCAACTGGAAACATCAGAAACCGGGAAAAGCCTTTCATGGGATGCACTGCGAGCTGGAGAGCAGGGACAGATGGATGGACCAGCACTGAGTGGATGGAGGAGCCCAAACTGGAAGCTTCAGGCTCTGAGATATTTGCATTCACCAAAACATCAAGGAAGGAAGTTTGTTCACTTTGTGAGCAATATTTCCATTAAACTCTGAGCCACTCCAAAAACATCCAGAAGATGTTAGAAGACTTGAGCATGGAGTCGATGGATCAGAAACTCATCCAGAGATCCTAAACAGTGAAAGTTTTCCTCTCCGGTTTCTTCCAGGTTTACCTGCAGTGCTGGTGGGAATCGTTGTCACGGTGAATAAAAACTATTACGGCGTCTTGAAGGACCACACCGACGAATCAGCAATGATGTAAGACAACCGTATCGCAACCAGTCTGGTGAAAACCAGAATATGTTGTAAATGAACATATAAATGAAGTTTTCATTGTTTCCTCTAAACTTGAATTTCACTGACAGTAAAGTAAAGCAACCAGCAGCTGCGGTCAAAGACTGAGCAGATGCTTCTTGCGTTGCATGTTTCCTCTCAGGTGTTGGATCAAGGAGAAGAGTGTTTTCTACACAACCTGTGTTGGTTATTTCTGCCTGATGTTCCTGCTCAACGTGGCCATGTTCATCGTGGTGATGATGCAGATCTGCGGCCGCAACGGCAAACGCACCAACCGCACCCTGCGAGAAGAGGTGCGTGCACCCTGTTTGTGACATACAGCTGAGCGATTTTCAGTGAAATCAGCTTCTGGTGATGAGATTAAGGGCAAATCTTTGAACGTTTTATTTGAAATGTATAAATTGTTAAATTCTCCACTGCGATCCAGATTCTGCGGAACCTGCGGAGCGTGGTGAGCCTCACCTTCCTGCTCGGGATGACCTGGGGCTTCGCTCTGTTCGCCTGGGGGCCCGTCTACCTGACCTTCACCTACCTGTTCACCATCTTCAACTCCCTGCAAGGTCCACCGGCCATTACCGCTAAACCCAACCGAACCGAACCCAACCAACGGCTCGTGACTTTACACATCATCTAAACATTCAGGGTCCAAATTTAAACATTCAGGGTTCAAATGAGGGAGGAGAAACATTTTTAATCTGACAGGATTTCAGTGACAGTGGTTCAAGTTTGATCATCCATCCATTTAAACATCCATCCATCCATCCGTTCATCCATCCATCCATCCGTTCATCCATCCATCCATCCGTTCATCCATCCATCCATCCGTTCATCCATCCATCCATCCGTTCATCCATCCGTTCATCCATCCATCCATCCGTTCATCCATCCATCCATCCGTTCATCCATCCATCCATCGAGATCTTTTGGGTCTCATGTGAAAAAATTTCTTATTTTCATTTTTGTAATCTGGTTGTTCAGATTTTTCTCTCCGTTTATTCAGGTTAAAAGTTGCTTAATGTAGACATGATAAAAAGTCGCTTCAGTAAAAGTTTCAACCTGAGTTTCTCCTCTCCTCTCAGGTCTCTTCATATTTATCTTCCACTGCGCTCTGAAGGAAAACGTGCAGAAGCAGTGGAGAAGATACCTCTGCTGTGGCCCCTACAGGCTCTCAGAGAACTCAGGTATCCGTCCGTCCGTCCACCTGCCTCCTTTCCCCACAGGAAGCCCTTCGGATTTGTCTGCCTGGCTGCTGCCAGGTTCACAGAGCTGTGAGAAAGAAAAGGGAAGGACAGTTTAATAAAAGCTAAGTCACCTCGGCTCTGCAGCTAATAAAAGCAGATAAAACGCAGCCGTCTCTCAGGGAGAGGAATGTCCTCCAGGTGCAGTCAATCTGAGGACGCTGTACTCAACAACACTCTGAACATCCAATATGAAGTTTGACTTCATACACAAAAAATTCCTTATTAAGTTTGTGTGTCATCGCCTTAGAAATGAGGAATTTCTCCTTAAGCCAGGATCACAGTCGACTTCCTGTCCTGCCTGTGTGTGGGATGAACACAGCGAAGTAAACAACGACCTGTTGGGCGTCTCAGCTGGACATAAAACAAAAGCTACTTTCCACATTACCTAAACTTTCCACTCATTGACTCAATTTGCCCAAAATTGGATCACACAGAGCGAGGATCTTTGATGTTGATCATGGTAACCGGTAAATGGCCTGCACTTGAACATGACCCCAAAGTACTTCACTCTACATTCAGTCTCATTCACACGCTGATGGGGGTGAGCTACTGGATAGTAGCTGCAGCTGCCTGACAGAAGCCTGGCTGCCGCGCACCGCCTGTGGAGATGAAGCGCCTTGCCCAAGGAGCCGGGGTCAAACCAGCAACCCACCGACTTCAGGACGGACGCTTTTAGAACGTCTCTGGAGAGTCCTGCTCTCCTTCATGTTTTCCATCTTCGTCTTCCATCTGGTTTTATTGAATATATGCAGTTGCTGTCTGTTTCTTTTGGAGGAGAAACCGACCCAGAGCATCACAGGTCTCCCACCGAACCTAACCGCCTGGATCCGGATCAATTACCCACATCTCATTTGATGATTACTGTGCTCAGGAAGAAGAATCAAATCTTCTAGGTAGCAAATAACATTTTTCTGCACACTAACAGAAAAAGCCAAGATAAACTGGAGCTTCCACTAAAGTGGGCGGAGCCTCGATGTTTGTTGCGTTTGAACCCGACCCGGGAGCTGAGTGACGGAGAACCAACCTGAACGACTGCAACCGATTGGAAAATTTGGTTGCAGTAGCCGCTCTTCGACCCAACGAGGACCACTCTAAGAATCAGTCACATTTACACAGAAATGTCTCAATTTGCACATAATCCCAAAGACAGCAACCTTAAAGGGACAGTATCACGTAAAATCTACTTCGTTCATGCATGTTTGAGAAATCTTTTAATCACCATGGCAACCAGTCAGGTGTCTGAAATGCCTGGTTTGGACCTCGCCCCGCCTTTGAGACACAGCTGCAGCCCTCAGCTCCTTTAGACTAGCCAGCAGCAATTAGCAAACGCCTGGTGGAACTGCTGCTCCTTATAGGAGCTGATTCTCAGTGAAACACTGGCTAAAACTTTGTCAGGGTAAATAGAGCAGCCATGTTGTGATGACTTCCTGAAGAACAAAAGTTTTTAAAGAGACAGGGTCCCAATTTCACTTTGTGAAATCAGGAAGTCTTATTTGATATACATATCATATTTATAGCAATTGAAGGTAATCATGATCATGATCATGCTATAAATTGGCTCCATATGACCAAATTGTTATCAAACCTGCAGACAAAGGGAGCGCAGAGTTTTATTCACAAGCCGCCAAATAAAGTGTTTCCAAATATTCTACTCCAGGTAATCATCTGATGAGGACTAATCTGGAAGTGATGGTGTGGTACTGGTTTTGCTTCCCTCCTGCAGACTGGAGTAAGACGGCCACCAACAACACGAAGAAGGTGAGCTCAGACAACCTGGCCAAGTCGCTGTCCTCCAGTTCCTTCGGCTCCAGCACCATCAACTGGACCTCCAAGGCTAAAGCCACGCTGACACCGTTCTCCAAGCGAAACAGGAGCACAGGTGAGACGCCTCTCTAATGAGAACCCCACATGAAAGTGTTTTTATGCCTGACAGATCAAACAGGACTGTAAGAACCTGGAAAAACGGTGAACAGTAGTTTACTACATGAACGTCTTGCTGTGAGAAAATGAGTCAGAAATAAAGAGTTTTTCCTTTAACCTTTCGGTCTGTAAACAAGGGAAGGAATCGAAGTTCACACAGTCGGACTTTGGTCTTTAAAGCTGCAATGAACAATAGTTTCTGCTTCGTTTGCTGCTTTCCTGTCTAGACTTTATAACTGATCGTGTTTTACAAAAATAAAATGTCAGAAACAGAAAAATAAACCTTGAAAAACAACAATTTATTACACACGACGCCTGGGCGGTTCAACCACAGCCGATCAGAGACTCATCCTTTATATTGATCCACTCGTTTCTCTCATCATTGATTTCCACTTACAGCCTGTTTTTCCATCCTTTTATCCTCTTTTTCATCATCATATTTGTCATTTGACAGTTTTTTTCTTTCCTTCCCTTGGACCGCGCTCATCCCCCTCATCATTTTTTAAACTCTTCTTGTTATTCCTAACACATTTCATCCCACTCATCCTCTGTTGTTCTCTACTGGACTGTATTCATTATTGTTTCTTCAACCTGTTTCATCCCACTCCTCTTCCTCAGCAGTCTGCACAACTGCTTTCCTACATTGGTCCCATTTATTCTCTCCCCCCAACATTGACTTATTAATCCAGTTAAAAGCATTTCCACACTGTCTTGTTCTCAGTCCAGTTTAGTCTGATCCAGTACATCATCCTTGCGTGTCTCCACTTTAAATATCCGTCCTCATCGTTTTGGTTCCGTCTGGAAAGTCCCAACTATCAGAGGTCTTTTGTCTGCTGAGGCAGAAAACCAACACACATCTCATTGTTGTAACATCAATTATGAGACAAACAGCCTCTTTGGACATCAATTAACGTTGATTAACTAGTAAACTTTGTTAATGATAAATTAAGCCTTTTATTTCCTCTAATATGTTTGTTGTACCACTGTAGAATTAGTGGAAAAAACGCAGCAGTTGTTCTTTTGTAAGTAGATGATTGTTAAAAACAATCAAATCGGAACCAGGTTGTCTGACTCCCTGTTTCCAAACTTTATGTGAAAACAGTCATTGTTCTGTTCATTTTGTTACAAGTTCTCCTGTGTGTGTATCTGTGTCTGGTGTGTAGAAAGCTCATCAAAGCATTAACTGGAGGAAACCACCTGCAGAGGTAAAGATGGCGTCATGTGATCTGCTTCAGGTTTCCCAAAACGCCTCCGAGTGACTCTGAATCATCCAAATCCTCAGATTCACGTTTTCACAGGATGAAAAGTCCTGATTCAGACGTTTTGGGAAAACGCCTCCCGCTGAGTGTGTTGTGATTGGCTGCACGCTGTGATGTCTCACCGTTTCCAACCCGAGACGCTTTGAAGGGTTTGAAAACCCAAACTCCGCCCGCTCAGAGCGTCCCGGGATGCAGAAACAAACGCCCACTGCCGGTCTGCATTGCTGCTAACATGTGTGGTGTGCTTTTGTTTTTTTCTCAATAGTTTGCTGTTATGGATTCGTAATAACAGCCTAATGGTGTGCTTCATATCAGTCACTGATCACATGGGTTTGCTTTACAGAATTAACACCAAATGTGAAAGACGTCAAATATTGTTTACATGTTGGGATTAAATAAACTCCAGTGGGAGAGAATTAATCTGGCTTTCATTGGTTGGAATCACATGAAACATCTGTTCCCCAAACTCCACCAAAGCTGCAATATTTGAATCATTTTTATCTCTTTCATGAGCCGCCAAACCGTAATGCACGCTTATGAGTTTAATATGCAGATAAAAAGCTCAACTTTAGCGCTAAAATATTATTGTAGGCGACTTAATTCTAGCTTTAATGTTTAAAAATCATCTTTTTACAATAGGTATATTTTTTTCTTTTTTACAGAAAGTATGACAGCAAACATCCAGATGGGTCAAAACTTTTCACTTAATTCAACAGAAAACATTTCATGAGAGAAAAACAGGAAACTGTAAACATTTCTTTAAAATAGACAGAATCTAAAATGATTCACAACTAATTTTCTAACAAAAATCAGACATAATTTAAATTAAAATGTTTCTTTTTAATTTAAATAGTTTTGACCCAAAAGTTCTTTCAACTGAGAATTTTCAAAAGTTGCTGTTAATCTGAAAAATGAGCCTAAAACAAAGACAGATTCAGATTTCTTGAATATGATCAGTAAGTTATGATCATAAAAATTTAATTAACCTCTGTTCACTTTTATTTTCTTGCATTTGGACCAGTTATGTTATGAAACATGACCAGTTCAGGTCAGAATGAGGCACCATATCGGCACAAAATCAGACAATGAGAACAAAACATAAACCTTCTGTCTGCAAATGCTCAGATGCAAACTGCCTTTCCTGGCTTTACAGAAGTGAAACAGAGATTTGGGGGTTTATTAAAACCTTGCAGTCAATTTTAATTTAGATATTGACGATATTTAATTTGGAGTAAATATTGTGGGGTATTAGTAGGACCAAAACCAAGCCATGTAATTTCCTAATTTTCTGATTTTTATTGATTTAATTGAGGTTATTTTGATGCTATTTGAGTTCCTTTCTGGTACACTTTGCACCACCTCTTTGTACTTTGGGTTTTATTGGCACAACTTAATAAATAATCACCAAATCCACCCAATTGACATGAAACAGAATGTTTCAAGCAGAAAGTAATGTGTCCGTCTGTTTTTGCAGACCATTAAACCTGTGAATGAGCTTTCTAACCTGCTCTAAAATCATTCCAGCTTCATTTCTGACAGCTGAAATTAGCCACCACTTATGAGTTCAGCTGGACTTTAAGTGAACACAGATGGTTGCATTTCTTTGCATTAAGTTTTTATCATCTAATTTTCTCTAAACGGTTTCCTCGTGTAAATGAATATATAACGCTTGTTTTACCCACAATAAGTGTAATTTATCAGTGATAGTTTATTTGGCTCTCTGTGCCTTTTCAGAACACTTTTATTGGCTAATCATGGACGTGAGTGAAGTAAGAAGATTTAATTTCTGACAGATTTGAACAATTCTTCGGTTTGTACAGCTGCAAAGGATTTAATTCCTATTTTGTCTTTAGTTTGGCATTTTTACAGCACAGGAAGCGAGTCCAACTCGGCTCGCCGCTGATTTGGCAGCTCGCACGGTGGGCTTCCTTTTCTCTGTAACGCCACACAACAGTCAGAAATAACAGATTAACACCCGAGTCCCAGTATCTGATATTCATCACCAGTTGGGCTGGAAGAGGCTTGTTTGTCCAACACATTCCACAAATACACAGTTGGGCTGAAGTAGAAGAACATGGAGACCGAGTCAGCACCTTGCTGATCCACTGGAGCTAAACGATGTTTTCTCAAAGTCAGTGTCTCAGAAAGCTTCTTTTCCAGCTGCTCCCTTTGGTAGACAACCATCGACCTGACGGCTGTTACTGGGAGGAAACCAGCACACCTTGAAGCTTCTGCCCACTAAATTATCCACATTACTCCTGCTGAAAACTATGGCAAGCAATTAGTACCAAAAATAATACACACAATAAATATGTGGTCTAATGTGTGAATAACAGGATGTGTTTGTATGCAGTTTCCTCTTCCCTACATTATAAATATGGTTTTGGGTAAAAGTGTAATGCTGAGACCCAGAACCACAACAAACCAGTGAAATGTGAAATAAATGACAATAAATACAATTAGAGAGGAACTTTATCTGCAGCTGGAGGAACTTTCAGCCCTGAGAGATCCTTTCTGTAAACCTGTCTGCACAAAAAACATTTAGGAGGAACGCTTATTATTTTTTAAACTGGCTTTAATTTCGTCCATGTTTTAAATGAAAGATTCTTTAATTGCAGCTCTGTGTTCCAGTGTTTGGGTCCTGCAGGCATTCCTCTCCACACCGATGCGCTGCAGCTCATTCTAGGGCATCCAAAGGTTTTTCCAAACCAGAACATATGTATTATTGTGAATTTCAATGCACTTTGACATAAATGATATTACCATAGTTCAGGTATGTAAACTTTAGACATCTTTAGACATTTTTCACCTATTTCCCAAATGGAGCAGATGCCAAACTGCTCTGAAATCCTGAGCCTCTCTAAGGATGGGTTTGTTGGGAATCCTTGGATTGATCCATACCATGAGGAAGCGGTTTCTCTTGTTTCTCTTGTAGCCAAATTAGCTGCTATTTGTCTCATTTTGGGTCAACTGGGAGGAAATGCTCACATTAATACCCATTTATGACGGAGTCACTGGTCCCGTTTGACCAGAGTTGTAACATATAGATCTGTTGGCTGATCTATGGTCGGACATTCAGAGAGGCCTGTTACCATTTCCAGATGGATGGGAGTCCTGTCAACGTTCAGCCCCTTCGCAGAGGTCCTCATATTAAACCTCATAAACCACAGATGAACACACTGGAAAAACACTCAACAATTTTGGAAGTAACACCTGATTAACTTCCAAGCATGACCAGAAAACCTTCCCACCGCCGCCGCTGTCGTTTTGTTGGCAGCGATGGGAACGAAAAAATGTCTGCAGAAGATTTGCAGATTAACAGTCAGGGGACACAGACTGAAAAACATTTTAATTTTTAAAAATTAACTTTAATCAAACTTTCTAGCCTTTCTGTTCAATGGCCTCATGTCAGCTTTTTGGCTGATCCCACAGTAAAACAGAACCAGGTCATCTTTCTTCGTGCAGTTTGTCACATTTGAGGCATGAAGGACAATCTGTTCTGATGTCCTAAAAGGTTCTGATTAAAAACACGTTCTGTTGCATCATCAGAGATCTGCACACATGTAGGCCTCGTTTTTCCTGTTATATGTGAGGAGCTTCAACCACAAGCTGCAGATGCTTTCAGTGTCCAGTAAATGTTGATGTTGTGACAAACCCGGTACACTGTGATCAAGTCAAAAGACGTTTCTTTGGGTTTAAAGTGATTCAAAATGCTTTCCGGGGGAAACGGATGAACAGACGGTTGGACATTGTCTACAAAAACTCTGATAAGCTGGAGATGTTGAATAATGCTCAGTTTCTACAAAGTGTTCTGATGAAATGTCCCAGGATGGATTCATGTTTTCATGTTTGTCAAATTCTGATTCTATCACTTTGAGCTGAAACTTGGTCACATTTTTTAATCTAGTTAAACTGCAGCAAAGGGCCTTTGAGTCGGATTACCTGTATTTGTACCTCGTATTTTATTATTTCTTTCCTTTTCTCAGTAAAAATTCACATGAGCACAGTGTTTATTCGGCCTTCCTAATTTGAGAAAAGATACTTTTAATTTTCACTATCGGATAATTTTTTAACAAGTCATAATTTTCTGATTCAAGCCTTTAACCCATTTGAACTGGACGCAGCATTCGGGCCTCTGAGGTAAATGTGGAGAACTTTGTTCAGCAGATCTCCTTCTCTCATGCCAACCAAGTGTTTCTGCACAGCAGGATTCTGCTGGACTCCTGCCTGCATCACGCTGGCAGTAGAAGAGGCCCAACAACGCAACATGTGCTTGATTTGGCCGGAGATGTGTACGATAAGCATGACTGCTTTGGCACCTGTTGTACAACAAATTCCCAAGAAATGTAAACCTCTAAAGGCAGCTGGTGTTGATCCGGTTTGCATTCACTTAGCATTATTAGCACGAATTCAGAATGCAGACTGACACGTCGAGCAAACAGATGGAGAATGCGAATGAGTTTTCTGCTGAAATTCACCCAGTGATCATGTTGACTTTGGCACACAGTCTCCTATTTATGCATGTATCCAACCAAAATATCTTGATTGGCTTCACGGTTTCCTACAGGATGTTTTCGATGGACTCAAACCACAAGAACTATAAGATCCTCAAACTCGTTTTAAGCCAATTCCTATCAATTGTATTGGAAATCCAGCTCTCTTGGTCACGATTGTGACTGCAGTGAAGGTTCAGACTGTGGATGAAGTGTCTCAACCTGCAGGTTACCGGACGAACCCCCACACCTTCAGCAGCAATAATTCCCATTCCTATGTTTCTAATCAAGCTCTGTAGAAGTGATTGCAAATATTCAAAATATTTCCATTTCTGTCTGATGGTAGAAACGGTCTTAGCTTCATAAATGAACTCTCATCCCAGCTGTGTTGTGTGGAGCTGAGAACATTCCTTCAGACAAAAAGAAGCTCTGAAGGTTTTCACAAGAATTAAAGAGTCTGTTTCAAAACAGTTTCCTCGTGTTTTTACTGGCGGTTTGATCAGAACTGCTCTGCAGAGTGAATTCATTCCTCTGACACTCCAGGTTGATGATGTACACCCGTCCTCTGCTTCCCATCCTGCCTGGAGGGGCTGAGGTGTAATCCTCTGTCTCTGCACATGCACAGGCTGGGAGCTGGAAAACCAAAAGCAAATATGAGAGCGGCTGCTGTTGTTGAGCTTTGACATGACACAGGCCTGCTTCCTTTGGCTCGGTTGTTTCATCTGTTGCCGCAAAACCTTTCAGGGTTGAACCCTTCTGGAAAAACAAAGGCTTAAACCAACAACGCCCCTTAAGCAACATGTCAGATTTGAGGTGGCAGTTATGAGCAACATAAAAAGCATAATCATAGCTCCACAAACTCTCGTCGTTGTTTACTGACGCTTTCATGGAAGAAAAATTAAGAAAATGAAGGAAGGGTGTGCTGCAAAAACACAAAGTCTTACTAAGTATTTTGGTTTAGTTTTAGTGCAAATATCTTTCTTGAAATGACTCAAAAGTAACTAACGAATGTCTTCCAGATACATGAGCTTGTTTTTAGTCAGATGGTTGAAAGATGCTGACAGATTATTTCACATGCAGATCCGATATTGCTGAACATTTTTTCTGAGTCTGATCCAGTGTTTCAATAAAGGCCAGCATGTTGTCAGTTTTCTCTGGTCTCTGGTTGGTATTTCAGACTAACTGGTGGTTTGGCATCAGCCTGAGGTGTTTCTTTCTTTACCTGCTGGTCTGAGGAATTGCATGAGTCTGAGACGCTAACCAGCAGAAAGCAGAAACATGATGCACATGAAAAACAAAGATTATCTGCCTCCTAAATGAGACTCCAGCCAAGATCTGATTGGCTGTAGTCAATGACTGTTATTCATGTTTTCTTGAATAACAGTGATTCCCAGTGGGAAAGTTATTTCCTGCTGGAAGCTCTTCATGGGTGGTCGGGGGGTTGATTTTGAATTTATGGTAGTTTAGACCGTGATGTGTTTTTTTTAGTGTAATAACTCTTTAAATTAAACATTTACTTGAGGTTTGTGGTTCTTGCTGCTCTGATTTTGCCTCTTTACTGTCTTGTTTCCGTCTTTTTCTGCAGACAAATGTTTCTCCAACCAGACCAGCCCCAAGTGCGTCTCCTCTTCCTCTTCCTCCTCGGATGTGGAGCCCAGCTCCTCTTCCTCCTCCTCCTCCTCCTCCTCCTCCTCCATCCTCCCTGTCAGTCAGATGATTGACAAGGTGAGAGATTACTGCTCCACTCGCACCGACAACTTCTACAAAAACATCATCATGTCCGACAGTTTCGCCAACTGCACCCGGCTCTAGAGCTGCATCTCCAGGTTCTGGAAGACCTTTTCTCTTTGTAAATATTCTCGACACGCTTTCAGCCGGGATGCGGCTCATCCTGGAACATCTTCAGGCGTTTAAGGTTTTTCTGTTGTTGCCGCCCAGAGGAGATTGCTTTCAGTTTAATGGAGTTGGGGAATCTTTGCAGATCTGATCGAGAACGTCTTCTGGAACGTTTCCTTTTCCACCCGGGAAAACGGATCAGTCTTTCCGCCGTCCTGTAACAGTCTTAAGGAACATGTTTTATTTTATTGTTTTCTTGTGTTATATGTGTTACTTTGGTATTGTATAAGTAGTTGGAGTTTTACAATGTGGAAATCATTTAGGTCGAGAAATTTGTTCAAGCTCAACTCATTAAAACAAAATCAGTGACATTAAAATCTAGTCCTGTCCTCAAGATTTCTATAGATTATAACAGAATCAATAATGATCAATAATCAATAATTCCCTAAACCAGCTTTACTGCAACCCAGAAGATTTTCTGATGACCAAGGAACAAAATGTCTCATGGGCAGAGAAACGACTGGTTGTTGCAAAATAAATTATTAAAAATTATAACTTCGCACACAACTGCAAACCCTAAAAAGCAAAAAACTGTATTTTCAAAATGCTGCAGCTCAGGGCTCCTGGTTTTGCATGGAGGGGCTTTCCTGGTTGTTATTGGTGGTGGATTTTAAATATTATATATTTACATAAATCTAACTGAGGTGAGACGGAGAACATGAATTATAAAAATATATCTAGACCTCAATTAGCCACGTCCATTTAGACATTCTTCACTCAAAATCAATGAAAGATTCTAAATCATATCGTCAGAAAAAACAACAAACAGCAGCTCAACTGATTTAAACCACATTCTGAACAAAAACGAACAGCAACAATTTGGTTTATAAAACTGGAGAAAAACATTATTTCAGTCACATGTTCACTGTTAAAACCAAACATTTAATTACAGCACTAAATATTTAGTCAAACAACTCAATATGTAGCTCCCAACAAAATGTTCAGCAAGCTAAGTATTTAGTTTTAATCTAAGTATTTAAGCTAAGTATTTAGCTTCTAAATAAATATGTATCTTGCTGATTAAGCATTTAGCTTCAAACTAAGCATTTAGTTTTCGAGGTAAAAGCTTAGACTGAGCGATGAGTGGAAGTGGACTTCATGTCACTTTGTCATATATTTTCTTCCTTTTCTTATTCAACATTTCACCTTAAAACAAATAAGCCACGTTATGTTCACTGATTGTTCTAGAGGTTCACAAGACCCAGCTTTTATTTTGATATTCCATATATCAGCTGAATATTTAGCTATGCTAGCTAGATAGCATGTAAACAACTAGTTACTAGAGAGAAATATTAAACCACCTGTGAGCTAAATATTTAGTGTGACGTTAAATATGTCGTTGGTAAACTGAATATCTATACTTTTGATTTGAAGCTGTGACATTTATAAATGAATGCATAACATGATGAAATTATTTATTGACTAAATAACCCAAAATATTGCTGGTCATTTTTGACTGCATGTGTTTTACTATTGCAGCTATAATACAAAAAGCTTTTCTGCATTTCCTGAGTGCTAAGTAGTGGTTAATATGGTGACCTATTTACGAACTGTATAAATTATTTTCTGGCAGTAAGTCTGTTTTTAAGTGTTATGGAAACATCTGGCAGTGACCACACGATGCCTCCTGGACGTCATGAAACTGAATTCATTCAGCATTGAGGCTCTGCTGCTGCTCATGCAGACAAAATCCTTTTCCAATCAAATGCTACTTTAATCTGTTTCTACACACAGAATAAGCTATAAAGAGCAAAACATTGCAACAGTTTGATTTAGCTTCTGCCTGCACCATGCAGCTCCAAATGCACAGAATACTTTGGATGAATTTTGCTTACTGAGTTAGAACCAAGTCATATTTTGCAGACTCTGCAGAACACAAAATCCCTCCTGGAATCAGTTTGAGACATGTCAAGTCACAGGAACAAATCTTAGGTTAAAAATGACCCATAAAACCACCCAGTTTTTCACATCCACGCGTCTCCAGGATGATGAGGTGCTTCAGCTTGGAGCTACACGGTGGTCAGAGACGCTGATGCGATTCTACTGTATCATATAACCGCCGGACTGTAAAAAAAGGGAAAGAGTCGGAGTCAGGTCGGAGAGAAATGGGCTGTTATGTTCTGTTGTCTTTTTTAATACTGTGATGTTTGTTTGTGGAGCCATGTCCTCTGTAAATAGTGATCTCTCTGTTCCACGTGCCTCATTCTGTGGCCATGAGATCCGTGGATGCAGGAACGCTGCAGTCCGGATCGTTGTGAAGCTCCGAGTGCACAGCAGAGCGGATGAGACGGGAAAGACCAAACAGATCTTCTCTGCATCATAAAGCTTAGCGTCACGTTTGGTTCAGATTAGATTTTTGTGTTTTTAGGAAACTGATCTGTGTTTTGCATCTTTGATTTCTCTCTGCAGCTGTTTGGGAGAAGATTAAATAAACACACTTCCTTGTTACATAAGCAGACTTTTTTCACCTTAATGCTGCTTCATTTTACATTTGAGAAATGCAAAAAGAAACTCGACCAACCGCAGATGGAGACTCAATCAGTTCTCGTTTTTCCTGCCAGGTTAGTTTTAAATCTGGCAGCTTGAACATGGAAAGAAACGTTTTAGGGTGAAAAACGGTGATGTCTCTGCTCTAAAGTCTGAAAAATGAGGGATGGATGGGGAGTTTTCCACAGAGCTGCTCATGAAAAGTCCTTTTCTTGTAATTTTCAATGTCTATGAGGCAGAAGGAATAAATAAACTCAATCAATCTTAGAATCGGGAACCTGTTTCATGTCTTTGGCTTAAACATTGACCACAGTCTCTAAGAATTAAAGGTTCATTTCGCCCTTCTCAGAGGGCCAAATTTTCTGCTATTTCCCACTGGAAGAGTTTTTACACAAGGGCTGGGAAACCCAAGAACATTGTTTTTGGGGAAAATTGTAAAAGTTTTAGCACCACAAGTGAAATCCCATCCAGGTGCCTCTGTGTGTTGGCAGCGGTTTTAGCTAGTGGTACCTTAAAAAGGGTCATGTTCTGCTTTTCTATGACTTTTACCAAATAAGCCAAATATTCACGTTGAAAACCTTTTCCTGAAGTCTGATAACTGGGAACAGAATAACATCGCCCTGCAGCTTTGGCTGCAGAAACAGCATTAAAAATAATGGTTATGGATATTTAATGTCGCTATGGGAGACCCCCGACTATTTCAGGTTCGGTTTTCTTCTGATCATTTTTTGTGCAGCATATATAACATATTCTGAACTAAAATTAGCGAGGCGCAATGCTTGGCCTTCGAAAACCAGCCAATCAAGAGGCCTAATTTATTTTCCTACAATGAAGATTCATCTTGCAGTAAAACCCTAAAATTCAGTTTGGTAAAATCTAACCCTAACAGTAACCCTAACAGTAACCCTAACAGTAACCCTAACA
>VMRN01000001.1:215741-235173 GCA_010277015.1 Poeciliopsis turrubarensis | reverse complement strand
TATCATATCAGTTTATATCATATAAGGTTATATCATATCAGTTTATATCATATCAGTTTGTATCATATCAGGTTATATCATATCAGTTTATATCATATAAGGTTATATCATATCAGTTTGTATCATATCAGTTTGTATCATATCAGTTTGTATCATATCAGTTTATATCATATCAGGTTATATCATATCAGCTTATATCATATCAGGTTATATCATATCAGTTTATATCATATCAGTTTATATCATATCAGTTTATATCATATCAGGTTATATCATATCTAACATAATAATTCTCTTCAAATGGTTTTCAGTTCTGTAAATACCTGGAAAATAACATTGGACATAAATACACAACTTTCCCAGCAGTATAATTTGATCAATCAGCCTGCAAATATATTCAATGGAATCACGTATTTTGTCTTTTCCGGCACGTATTTCATTAAATATTTCCATCAAGTCTGTTGAATTTGAATTATTTTTATGAGATCTCTGCAGAAAGTGCTGTTTTAGCTGTTTTGTCTTAATTTTTTTTCTTTCAGAAAAAAATATATTTGTAGTTATTTTCATGAAGTAAAATAACTTTGGCTACTGTCATATTTTCAATAAAAAACAATAATTGAATCATTTTGTCATATTGTGGCATTAAAATGGCGCCACAGCATTTCAATGACTCTTTTCTAGTATAAAGATATTTTAACAGCGAAGTCGCATTTGAGATTTTAACTGCTTCAATTTTTTGCTAAAGTATCTTTAAAACAGAGGGGTGCAAATTTGGATTTTACAGTTTTAACTTCTCACTCATGTACAAAAACTTCTTTCCCCTGAGAATAAAAACCATAGGATCCCAATTAAAGCACATTTTCATTCACCTCCCAACGGTTTTTAAATCACAACGTGTTCATTGTTCACACATGAGATGACCTCTTATGTAATCCTGGAGAAACATTAAGTCATTGCTCCTTTTTACGACAAAAACAACAGAATAACTGAAAGTGGCCTGTTTGAGCTGGTGGTGTGAAGGGATTACCAAATGTTCTGACCCAGGCTCCTCAGACGGTTTATTTGATAAAACCACAAATCCCTCAGTAAAATTTACATTGCCACAGTTCCCATGAGCAGACATTATCGCAAAGGTGAACATAGAAAACATTTTCTTTGGGAAAAATCCAACGCTAAGACTCACCAATGGGTCTGCAAGATGAAATAAAATCCAAGATGGAGAAATCGCCTACTGAGAGACTCATGGTTGATTATTTGGTTTAATAACACATTAGCTATTTTGCAGGATATATATGAGCTGTGGGACTCTGGGGTATCTGGGTGGCTTTTAAGGATCTAACTGTGTCCTTGGTATAAGGAGAGCTTGTTCCTGTTCATGACCAGCATCTCCTGGAGATGATGGTGTCTGGTTTGGGAACCTGGGATGACAGCTTTGCTTTTCGGAGATACTGTCGTTCTCTTGGCTTCTTCAGAGCACGACCTCCACCATGAACTGGAGTGGTGAGGAAGAGAGTTGGCTTGTGGGGGCGCTGCAGCAAGAACCACTGAAGCAAACATCACAAAAACATGTGAAGAAAACATAAGTACAACATCCTCCTTCACAAAGCGAAAATATAGAGTAGTGTCAGTTTTTTGCAATTGTACGATTTCTCTTTGGTAAAGGAGCCATTTATTCTGCGAGCGCTAGACCAACCTGCGTTTATTTACCCAGAATGCCTTGTGCTGTGGTCCACGTCCTGCATTTAGAGCAGTCTCCTGTCTGCATGTCGTTTGCATATCGAACTGCATCATAGTTCACTTTACCAAAGCGACAAAGTGGTAAATTTGACTCTAATTCTTTCATTTTTGATGTTTGGTTTGCTGCTGATCTCCTTCACATCTGTTTCTTCTCTAAAATTCTCAAACGTATTTCCATCGTCAGCTGCTGATGTTTTCCTCGCTCTATCTGCTTGATGTCTCTTACTTGGTATCCCAGCGGTTTGTTTCTTCTTCAGGACTTTACAGACGGTTTCCTCTGGCTGGTGTTTGTGCGCATGGAAATCTCTCTGCATTTCATGTCTTCTGAAACCTCAAACTGCTATTAGTTGATAAATGTTCAGTTGCTCTTAATTGTTGCAACATCTTTTGGAAACTTGATGCATATTAGAAATATTGGTGCAACCTTATTCCAATCCGTTACCTCTGTGTTGGTTCAGTTTAACTAACACTTAAATCTGCACAGGAAGGAAAAGTCGATGTGTTTTTAATCACTTATCTCGTCAACAGATGAATTGACTTTGTGCTTCGTATCTGAATCTCCAACAGACCTGATCCTCGCCCGGTTTCGGTGGAGGTCCGGTTGGAGTGAACAGCTGTGCTCAAAGCTTTTGATGTTTTGCAGAATCTAACCTGCTCTCAACTCGTCCACAACATTCGCTTTGACCTGCTGGGTTTCCTCGGTCTTCATCATCCTGGTTGTTCTCTGATGTTCGCAATAAACCTTTTGACATCTTCACGGAACAGTTGCTTTTATACCCAGATAAAATTACCCACAGGTGGACTCAGTTTACTTTAATCGGTGTGGAAGTCATTTGATTTTTTTTAGGCTTTAGCAAAAAAAGAATCCAGGTTTATTTCTGTTGTCCACTAATGAGACCCTGCCCGTTTATGTTTCCTCTTTTATTGAGGTGAATCACACATGTTGGGACAGCATGTTCATTTCATGGGGTTTACAAGGTCTTTTGGAGCTGTTTTTGGGGGAACCCAACCAAGTGACTCTTTGGAGTCCTATCCACCGCAGGATCTGCTTCCCAGATGTTTGGATTGTCCCTGTGAACGTCCTATGATGGTTCACCACAACGTTTATCCTCGGTCAGACTGACAGAAAGTCAGCGAGACAGCTTCCCCTAAACCTGGCCCCCGAAAAGATAAAACAACCACTGAGCTGCTTTTTGAGGTTTTGTCGTTTTCATGGTGTTTTCTTCCAGCTGACCTCGGAAGAGACCCATTAACAAAAATGCAGAAATATTATCTGCCAAAGTAGTAGTGAAGCTGAAAACGGCTCGTTTGGGACTGAAATGATGAATGGATGATGGAGGATTTATAACATCCTCCATCAGTGTGCTTGTTGGGTCGAATGAGCGAACACAGACCTCACCCTCCCTCGGTTTCACCTGGAGGACGGTGAACCGCCGCGAATCCTCAGTGTTGGTGAAGCAAAGCCAAAGTCTTAGCCTGTCACTCGGCAGAAGGTGTTTCTGATCGACTTCAGCCCGACTAACGGAGGGAGAACATCTCGGGGTCTTTAGTTTGAAACGGTTTGACTGAACAGACGCCTGGGAGAAGATTCAGACTCCAAACATCCGAGTGGAAACGTCCGACTGACGATGAGGAGACGCAGAAACGACCTGCAGTCGGATCCAAGATGGAGGAGAAGATGGATGAGCTCAATGAGACATCCATCATCCATCCATCCATCCATCCATCAACCATCCATCATCCATCCATCCATCCATCCATCCATCATCCATTCATCATCCATCCATCCATCCATCCATCATCCATCCATCCATCATCCATCCATCCATCATCCATCCATCCATCAACCATCCGTCATCCATCCATCCATCCATTCATCATCCATCCATCCATCATCCATCCATCAACCATTCATCCATCATCCATCCATCCGTCCATCCATCAACCATCATCCATCATCCATCCATCCATCCATCCATCAACCATCATCCATCCATCATCCATGATCCATCCATCCATCCATCCATCATCCATCATCCATCATCCATCATCCATCCATCCATCAACCATCCATCCATCTATCATCCATCCGTCTTCCATCCATAATTCTTTCATTCTTGTTTCCTATCCTGTCCATTCATTGCTCATCCATTCATCTGTGGACTGATAGCTGGATGTTTTCCTTCTGCCGAGCTGAATGTATGGTTCAGGTCCCAGAGCATCACACTACCACCACCGTGTTGAGCAGTGGGTTTGATGTTCTGGTTCTGAGCATCCTGTTAGTTTTACAGCTAAAGTAACAGACACAGTTTTCTAAAAGCTTTACTCTTCAACATAAGACAAAGATCCTCCTGTCCTTCACATCCCACGTTGAACATCTTCAGCACAATAATTTGTTCAACATAAGACGTTCAGCTTCTGATGCTCAAGGTCACATGAAGGACAATATGTATTTGAACTCTTTTTCTGGTGTTTAAATACTTTTATAATTCATGAGACAATCCTCATACCTGGTGCCGTTTAGCCCACATGGAAACATAAACAAAAACAAAGTGTCACTTTTTCTAACAACTCAGTCAGTTTAGGAAAAGTCCTAAAGTTTCAAGTCTGAAAACGATAATTTAAGGTATTTTTTCTACAGCTAAAGATGGTAATGGGTGACCTTTGACCCACATGACAACACAAAGGTGAAGTGTGGAAAACAGAAGGAATCCATGAAGTGGAAAAAACGTTTCCACACCACTGCAGACAAGCTGGTATGGATGTTTGTCCTTCTTCACGTGTGTGTAGATTAAAAATAAACGGGGCAGCTTGGTGTGTGAGGATGGCTTTGTGAGGGAATCCCTGGAGGAAGCCGCCAGACTCCAGGTTACCGAGCCGAGCCGAGCCGAGCGGACCACAGTGAGAGCGTGACACAGGTCAACCAGAGGAGGCTTTAATTTATGGTTCTCCTTGCAGGAGCTGCTTCTCCTCTGCATCCTCCTCCTCCTCCTTTCCTCTCCGCCTGTTATCACACGGCTCATTATCCTCCCTGCTTCTGGAGCGTGCAGACGCCTCTGAGCCCCTCCATACTGGGGCTTTTCCTTCAGCGCTACCTGACCCGATCCGTCTGGACATACGAACACAACGCCAGCGTTCAACCCGCAGGTGTTCAGCTCTACAGCAGTTTACCGGTTGGAGACTAAAGAGTTTTCTTCTTTCATTTCACACCTGGAGGCTGCAGAGCAGCATGGACTTCACTCACTTCTGGCTTCTCGCCACCACTCTGATGCTGATCCATCAGTTTCAAGGTAAGACCTGTCCTGAACGTCATCGATTAGTCTTCTCCTGTCGACATGGGTGAGGTTCTGTCTCGAAGCCAAACTGAGAACTTTGCTTTAAAATTGCTTCAATATGCATTTTCTCACTGTATCAGTATTGCAGTGAAGCAGCTCCAGCTCTGTGATCTCATTAAGTTAAAGGACTGTGTCACTGGGTAACTGAGGACACACAGTGCATGTTTTCTTCTATAATTACTCTTGGACTTCCCGGCTTTCATGCGAGTTGCATTGCAGAGGATGAGGGAACTTGACAGGATAATGGCAGCTGAGTAATGTGCAGGGCTGGAACTGACCAAAGGTGAGGAAATGTAATAAAAGGGATGAAAGCATCGAATCTGGGTGTGGAAAGAATAAAATGGGTTACGTTTTTCTGTTAACTACAACCTGATGGTCAGTGTTGAGCCTGCGTTGCCTGGATAAAATCCCAGTTTGTCTTTTTTAATGAAAGACGGTCGAGTTTGATGATGAAACGTGAAATAAAAGCAACATTCTGCTCATTTGTTCCAGAAAGTGAATCTGTTTCAGTTGGAGGTTGATTATTTGCAGCTGAGGCAGGTTCGTCTCTCACTGGTTGCAGCTGCAGGTGAGTCTTTTAAAGAGGTTTCTATGTAAAACGTGGAAAAGCCTGGCCTGATTTGGCTGACAGGTGTTAATAAATTAGATTTTCGTCTTGTGGTAACATGCGATAAAGTCTTCCTTGACAGATTCACATATTAGCACAGACTTTGGTGGATAATAATAATTGAATGTATCACTCAGGGTGGGACTAGCCCAGATTTTGGGGTGTGTTTGTGTGCTGTTATTCAGTCGGAGAGATAATTTATGGATTCTTTATTTCCCCGTGGTAAATTGATGCTTTTCACAGTTGTGTGCACTAATGAGCTTTCCAGGACAGAAGGACGTTTGTAACGCCTTCAAGAAACCAAATATGTGAAGAAACTTTCCCCGCCTGCCCAAAGAGGCTGGATAATGCCTGAGGAATGTAATGCAAAACATCACAGGGGGGTCATGTCTGCACACAGGAAAATCTGGAATGTGTTTGACCCTGAGGCTGCTGGCCTTCTACCTGCAGGTTTCTGTCTGCCCCTGTGTGAACCCAGCAGATAAAAACATCATCATAGGAGCCCTTTGTGTGCTGCAGAATTTAATTTTAAATTGGATTTATTACTTTATTTGCACCGTTGTTCTGCTATGACTGCATGAATAAGTTGTGAAAACAAAACGTACCCTCAGGTTCGAACATCTCATGCTCAGTGAAAGACCCATGATTAGTTTTAAAAGGTTTTTCATTTCACATGAATCCTTTCTAAGTGATAGACGTTGTTAAATCCAGAGATTGTTAGGAGAAGGTATGTAATCTAGAGTTTATGAGTTTGGCTGCCACTCCCTGGTTTAGTTTTACCTCAGACTGTTAACCCAGAGGAATCTGAATATAGAAGATCAGAGTGCTGCTGCTGATGATGCTTAAAAGCTCCCAAGACCCCCACTTTAATTCAGTTTAATTTGAATGTAATCAAGACATAAAAATAGAAAATGAAGTCATAAATTAAACAAATCTCTGCCTGTTATTCCCTCATTTCTCATCATAAAAAGACGTCGGATAAAAAGCCTCGGCGCCATCAAAGCTTTTTTACAGCTGCAGAAACGTCATGCAGCCAGTTGCTCTCCAGCTTATTGTTTTCCTGACTGTAAGGTTTAAAGTTATTCTCTGCTCAGATAAAAACAGCTTTTAACAAAATAAATTCTTATTTTATTTGGTAAAACAACCTGATCCAAAGCAGCAAAAAAACTGATCCAGTTGTGCATCTTCCTTGTTTTTCTTTCATTTACCGTTTAAGATTTTAAAAAAAATCAGTCTTCATTGTTTCAGGATCGTTTGTGTCACATTTAAAATGCAATTATTAAATAAATTAACAAATTCTGTACAATAATTTTTATTTTTTGAGTTAAAATTTCTTCAAAATGTTTTTTTGTTTTCCACCATGTAAAGGAATATTTCCAACTTCCCCAATTCTACAAATGTTCAAATTATTAAATGACCAGATTGTGATGTCATCGCTTTGTAGTCTTCTGATTGGTTGCTTCACTCTGACTGACCTGTGGATGTACTTTAAAACCTCAGGCAAACAGCTTCCTCATGAAAGCCGCCAAGCTGGACTGCAGCTGAAGATGCTCACATGAAGAGGAAGAGACCATTAGTCCAAATGGAAGAAATAAAATGAATTGCAGGTTTAAATGCACTCAGGGAAGAAACTGGTAAGAGAAATGAGATTAAACTGCAATGTGTAGCAAAGTTTAAAATGACACACTTAAAACAGTCCAGGTTTTTCTGCGAGGCACTCTAAATCTCTGAAAACCTTTAAATATGTGATTTCATTTAGAATTGAATGAATACTGACACTTAGACTGGCAATTTCCCTCATTAAACTTGTCTGGTTTAGCAATAAATGCAGCTGTAAGCAGCGTATTTAAGTTAATTTGCATATTCTGGGTCAGATTTGTTAGATTAATTCAGAGTTAATGGATACTTGGCGATAAAAGGGCTTTATATGATGAACACATGTCGAAACGGCCCAACATCAGGTCTCATTTAGTTCTCCCCTGATATTAAGATCAGCCCAACTGCATCTGGACTCATTTAGGTCAAATTTAAGACCCGAATTAAACAGAATTAGTACAACTTAACGTCTTAGATGCCCTTTCTCTGCAGGCATCGAAAACGTTAAGCAGTTTTAGATTTAATGTGTTTTTCTCTGTCTGCCATCTGAGATGTGGAGGAGAGCAAAAAAATGAAAAGCAAGAAAATCCAGAGAACAAAACCTGCATGCTGTCTGTGCAGAACCGGCCCGGTTCTGAATCTGCTCCTTTCTGTTTCTGCAGAAAGGAGCTGCCGTCTGTTTCTGCAAGAAACAGATGGCAGCTCCAGGTCACTTCATATTTTATTAGCCGACAGTGAAATCATCAACCTTTATCCTCCTTTTGTGCTTAATCTGACTTTAAGTTGGTTTATTTGTGTTTAATAGTTTAATGTCTGACATCTAATACAGTTTAATGGAAGAAAATATCAGTTTTAATCCTCAAAACCAGAGCAAAAGCGAAACTGTACAAGTGCTGCAGAAAAAGCAAAAACTTTCAAAAGTGTCGAATATTTTATCTGAGACACTGGAGGCTGAGAGAAACCCGAGAGCGATCGGTCCCAGTGGAGCAAGAGAAGAAACGACTGGAGGAGCAAAGAGTCGAAAAACACCAGTTCAGAAAAAACTAGTTCTAAGATGAAAATGAGAACTCTGAGGGAAAAAAGTCTGAATTCAGCAAAAAGATTAAAATTTGATGAAAATGAGGATTATTGGAGGGAGAAATAATAATTAGAGAAAAAAATCTGGAAAAAAAACCCAGTCATAATTCTGAGAAAAATGTAAAAATTCAGAAGAAAGAAGAAAAATTCTAGGGTGAAAGTCGGAACAAAAGGAAAAAATCAGAAGCCAGAGAAAAAAAATAAAAATTGTTTAGATTAAAATGATGATTCTGGGGGAGAACTGATAACTTCAAGGAGAAAGTCAGAATTTAGAGAAAAATGTCTAAATTCAGCAAAAAAATCACAATTTTGAAACTAAAGTCAAAATTCTGAAAAATCAGTATTTAAGGAATTTGAGGGAGAAATTCAGAATTTCTTTTTCAGGCCCTGTAATCCTCCTCCATAAATTCAAAGCTCAGCGATCCTTAATATTTGTCCATAACTGCTTCCTTCCCTTTGCAAATATTTAATTTGAATCACTTTCATAAACAAAGTTTCTTCTCCACATGAAGTTTATTTATCCTAACGATTCTCTCATTCTGTGCGTCTCCCACTCGGTTTTCTATCAAATCGGCTCAGAGTGAGGACAGACGCACCCAAACCTTCATCCATCTAAATTATATTCCAGCTCAGTCCAGTTCCAATCAAAACTGGAACTGAGCCTCCGTCGGGTCGGTACCAAATCCTGCAGGAAAATGAAATCAGCATCTCCATACCAACCTGTCAGCAGCAGAATCATGAACTCTCTGAAAAGTCAGACTTCAGAAAACCAGAACCAGCAGATGAGTGACTCTCAAACCATCCATGACTGCAGAACTCTGTGAAGAACTTCTCCTCCTTCAGACTCTAAACCACATCAGACGTTTCATTTTCATATCTGAAGAGGATTTTGTGTCTGGTTCAGTTTCAGACTGTGGAGACTTTTGAATCTCTGACTTTAGCTGCAAACTCTGTGGTCTATGGAACTATCTGTGCTGCTTGAACACCTTTTCTACGACACGTCTTCCTTCCACTAAACTTTCTATTTGCTTGGATACAGCACTCATAGTCAAGTTCTTCAAAATCTCCAGTAACATCATCAAGATGGAGGAAGTCAGCAGTTTTTCCTTTAACTGTGTCGAATATTATGGTATTAAAAATAATTTTTAATAGTCGCACAAAAGTTTCAGTTTATTTTTATGTGGGCAGGAATTTGAAAAGTGAACAATTTCACAGAAATATTGTGAATTCATATTGAGTTTGTGAGGGAAAGGTCTCCTCTTTGCAGGCGATTCTGGAGTATTTTTTTCTCCAGATTTCAAACGTTATTCTGAGATTAATCCTCTATAAAACGCTGTAATTAGTCAATATTAGGCCACAGAGACGGTTTAATCCCAGATTAATGAAGTTAAACAGTAGACCGGCTCCGTCAGTGTGTGAGCCGAGTCCTGCCGGGTCCGGTCTCCTGGTGGTCCGCTGCCCTCCTTCAGCCCACCGGGGGCTGTTGCTTTTGGGCCGGATGGTGCCTCCTGCCTCCCCCCCTCTGCGCTGCAGGATCCTTCCAGCAGTTCTCTGTGTTGGAGACGTTTGGGCTCAAAATGTGCCAGGAAGGAGTTTAGCTTGGCTCTTCTGTTGGACTCGGCACCGTCTGTTATGTCCAAAGAAACCTGAGTTTGCACAGGTCGACCTTTTGTTTTTCACTGCAAACACAAAATCGCTTCATGCCGAAGAGTTCTGGTCTCTTCATGCTGATAGCCGCTAAGATGTTACCTAATCCTCTGGGCTGCCGGGGGATTCTGGTTCTGGCCAGCCCAAACTAGTAAACAGCTTCAAACCAGTTTTCTTCACCATCAAACAATAAGTTGCAAACTAAACGTTTCCTGTTTCAGTCTGTTTGCTAACAGCCAGAATGAGAACAGCTCAAATTTAAAGTTTCCTTAAGATTCATCGATTTTCATCTTTTCACTCATTAATTTACATTTTGAATTGTCAGGATAGGTTGAGACTTAGCATGCTAGCATTAGCGCCGCTGCGTCAGCTCTGATTGGTTCTGGACTTTTGTTTGTTATCAAGTTTTGAGACGTTGCATATTTGGAAAAGTTTTTCCCTCTGGTTCTTTTGCTATATTTGCTCTTAGTTTTTTTGTTTGTTTCTTTTTCTTTCAGATAGTTGTAAAGTGTCGCCATGGCAACAAGGTACTGTTTTTACAACTGGGGTCAGTTAGTTAGCATCTCAAATGATGCCTGAACTTTGACCCCACATAGAGGGATCCCCATGGCTGCAGAGAGAGAAAGAGGAAGTTCAATCCAACGTATGAAAATCATCTGCGATTATTTTAATCATAATCAATAGTAAATGGCTGCATTGTTGTTTTTTCTAAAGCTTCATGTATAATAATTAGTTGATGATATATTTTTCATTATTCCATTTTGATTGTCGTAATTAATTAGTTGGTTGATCTGATCAGTTTGTTTTCTCATCTTTTGGTTCAGTGGTTAAAGTCCAGGAAGTTTAGATTTAGAGTTTATTTATTGTTTATTATCATGAATATTAATGATGACATTAAAACTCCAGTATTTTCTGAACAGCAGAAAATACTGTTAATGAAATTCTAACTTTATTAATAATTTGCTAAATTAACATAATGATTTATCATAGTTAATTAAGCCAAACAATAATGTTGTTAATAAAATAAAGTTAATGTCAATTGTTGTTTCACAGCAAACCTCAGCTTGAGATTTTCCTGTTTTATTCTGCAGACATACATGTGAACCAGCACAGGCAAATTTCCATGACTTCTCGCATAAAGCATGAACGTTTATGAAACCGCAAAACACTAAAGGAAATTACAGGAGAGGAAGCCGGGTTGCTGACGGCTGCTCAGCGGACTGAACCGCTGCCAGGAGGGGAGACGGGAACATCTCAAGATGTGAAATGGAAAAAATGTTGTGTTTGCATCCATAAAGCGTGGCTCAGCGCCTGGAGCAGGGAAACAATAAACTACCAGCTTTCAGCATGAATCTGATGTCCCGTCTCAGGCAGGACACCGGTTTGTGTTTTGACTCGCTCACTGGAAGGAAAATGCTGGTTTTGTTACGGATGTGGCAGCAGACGTGATTTATATTATCTGAGTTATTACAACTGAAGCTGGAACGTCACAAACAAGTGATTCTGAGCCCTCTCAGGACTTAAGTTTCAAATTGGCTCAAGACGAACATCGAACCAGTAAATGCTTGCATGTGGTTTGCCTCCCTCTGGTTTCCATTAACAGATCGTAGAACATCCTGGTAAATGTTGGTGGTTTTATTGTTTTAACATCTTTTTTCTAGTTTTGTTTATGCTTTTCACAGCAGCAGGAGACTTCTCTGAGCTGCTCAGACTTTTGAAATTTAACCTCATTGACTGTGAAACCGCTCATTGATTTACTTGTTTACCAGAACCAATTTTGCGGCGCAGAGTTCGGCCTGCCGGCTGCAGAACGCCGATCCTCCAGCAGACGCAGATCTGACTCTGCAGCCTTTCTGACCTCCTTTCGCTGCACTGGCTTTGACGTTTGGCTCCACTCAGGAAGTCAATGACTGCTGGTTAAAAAGACTTCTGGGTTTAGACTCATTAAGCTTTCAGACGTGTCTGATTCGTTCGATGCCCGACTCTAACCTGACTGCAGGTTGCAAAAACAAGTCAGGAGAGATTGTCTGTCTTTCATGAGACTGAATTACGTTGGTGAGGAAGAAACGACGACGGAAACTTACAGGTGACGAGGTGAGCAGCTCTCCTGCAGACTGGACTTTGGAAGAGGATGAAAGTTTGGTGTTGGTTCCTTTGGAGAGTCTGTGGTTGAAGTGTTGAGGCCTTTCAGGAAGGTTTGATGTGGTTCAGGTTCAAATCAGGGACGTTTTACTCCACTGAAGGTTTTCAGGGATTCAGACATGTTGAGCATTTACACTTTTCCTTTAGACCACATGTTTTTGTGGCCTTCTTGACTCCAAAGTGACATAAATATAGCCTTCGAGACAACAGCTGAGTTTAAATAGAATTTTATCAATAAAATTGAAGCTATGTTTGTTTGTATTCTGCCAGATTCTATCAATCATTTCCTTTCACGTTCAAGAAATCCACATAATTACTGTTTGTTAGAACGTCCAGAAGAAACAGAGGCTTCAGCGATGACCAGGATCAATGACTGGATCACTGCGTGTCGAAGCAGGTGATCAGGAGCACCACAGGGTCTGGACTCGCACCATTCCTTCCTCACTCCATACAGTCCAACTCCCACCATCAACAGAAATAGGTTAACATCTAATAAAAGCCAAATGATTCCTGCTGAGGGGTCAGACAAAAAGTCTGTCTGATCTTTGTGAAAAAAAGTTTTAAGGTTAGTTTGAAGCAGATGCCAGGTGAAAACATGCTGAATGATTGTCAGAGAAGCTGTTAGACGAGCAGGAACCAGATTTGTTTGGGGGAACACATGGATTTCATCATTCAGAGAAGGGCATGTTGGGATTTGAGGAAAGGAAAAAGAAAGGGACCTTTTGAATGTTTAACTTTTGATTTCCCTGTGTATTTTTTCAAAGAATCTTTTCAGTATGTTTGGTTTGATCCGGACTCTGATCTGGGCTGCTGCCGTCCCTGAACTGCGAGTTTCATGAACTGCTGGTTTTTATGTGTTCACAACATTTTCAGGAGAGACTTCAGGTCCAGTTCACAAGAGAAGCTTTGGAGAATATTTAAAATGGCAGCGAATGAAAAGGCCAGGCGTGTTTTTTTCACAGGAATCTGTAGGTACAGTTGTAATGCATCTGTCTGATCTATTAATCACTCAGGCAAAAAAACAATAGACAGGAAAATAATTAACATCCATTTTAACTGGAAAAAAGCGAAAGTTTGAAAATAAAACGTGTCAGAAACAGAAGAATCACAAAGAATCGATTTGCTCCAATACTTTGTGTTTACATGAGAGAATAAATAGAAGAAGTATAAAAGCTCATGTAAAGAAGCTGCGTCACATATTATCTGTGACAGTTGAATTTAATAACCTGACAGAATGTCAGTCTGGTCAAAAGATACCTCAGGTTGTGGGGTTGAGACCTCAGAGTTGCTTGTTTAACTTTCCATGAACAAACCAACGTGTCCACAGGCAGGAAATTGAAGGAGGGCGCTCTGTGTGCTTTTGGATACACGATGACCGCGGCTAAAAGCCGTGACATCCAACCTGTCAGCGCTCAGACGTTCAGCTCTTCTAGACCATCTCCAGTCATTGTGATCTCCAAAGTGTGACAAATCTGAAAGAAATTAATTTTCCAAGCGCAAACTGAACACCACAGTTCAGCTCCAACTCCGGTTTTCAGTCCTTCAGGGAGTTTATCTGTGAAATCAACCCTCTCTCACCTGCAGCGGTTAGAAATCCTCTGCAGTCAGTCGCTACTTCCTGGAATGCTTTTTTGTTTTTTTCCAAAACAAACACATTTATGCTAATATTTTATGTTTCATCATATCAAAATAGACCAAATGGAAACTGTATTCCTGAGTAAACTCCAGGTTCTGGTTCAGAAAACAAACTCCAACTGGTGAAAACATTAAACAGACATCTTGTTAGCCGGACGTTGTGCTGTTGCTTCATCACCTGCTGGCTGGTGACTGATAGAAGAGTCTCTGGTTCTGTTGACAGATGCTACTGCGGTTGGGCCCGGTTAGACCCAAAGAAGAACTTTGGTTCTCACCACATCTACTGTTTGTTTTTGGGTTTTTTCATTTTCTCAGAAACAGGCAAATATGTGGAAGTTTCCTGCTTTCATCATGTTGGTATACTGCTTTAGCATTAGCATAACTTCTGGATCTGATTAGACGAATCAATGCTGTTTTCCAAGATGTCCTGAAAGCTTCGACTCTTAATGGCGGTGAGAGGCCACTGAATGGTACTAAGAATACAACAAACCCAAAGCGCTAAAATTAGCCAAAGTATCCCAGAAGTTTTTGTGCAGCAGTTAACAAAATAACAGATTCCTTAGAAACTGTACATGAACAACAACCTCAAATATTTCATTCTCCAGGACAGAGCAGCATGAAGACTAGACCACCGTTTATAAGAGCAGAGGTGTTATTTTGCTCCCGTGTAAGTCGTGTAAAACCCTCCATAGACGCCCAAACATTCCCGTGTGTGCTGCAAGCGACATCAAAGCCTATCTGCGGTCCCTCTCTGCTTTATAGGTCCTGAGTGCTGGTTTTAACATGCCCTGATGTGCATGTTGTTATGTCCCAGTGAGTGTTCAGGTGAAGGCACTGAGTTGCAGTGCATTATTTTTGTTCATGCTGTGGCCTTTATGTAGTTTACTGGTGTGAGGCCAGTTATAAGGGTTTAAACTAACAACTAAAGGAAGAGTTTGTTAGCCAGGAGCCAAGGTTTTACTGCAGAAAGTAGTTTGTGGAAGACTTTCTGCAATCTTGTGTCCATCAAGTTGAATCATTTCTTACTTTGTTGAACTGAAAGAAAAGCCAAACTTTCGTTCTACATTGTGATTTTTCACGCTGCCAGTAGTTCATGTCCTTGTGAAATGATGTTCATGGTCCTTGAAGTTTTTCACAGCTGTCCAAATTAATCCCCAACAAAAAGTAAAGAAGCTGTACATTGGATCCCCATCTATGTGTGGTTGAGTAAATTCACCTATTCACAGATTTTATTGTTGAACAAACAAAAGATTTCAAAGAAATCAGAACCATCGCTCTTCTCTCTAATCATTTGCTGTCTTTAAAATCTGGCACATGTTGCGCAATTTCAAACTATTACACAGGAACTGAACCGTGTGGCATGACTTTCCTTCCAGGATTGTCGGGGAAAACGTCGTCCATGAAGCTGCACCACGGCCCGCATGGGTCGGGTGTGTCCAGCATGGTGCTGTTCCACCACACTGAGTTTTTGCAAGTGGGACAAAAAGTCTTTCAAATGTGTGAATGCAACCTAAAGTGAGCTGCATGGAAGAACATCACACAGCAGTGCTTTTTTACAGAACTAGTAATTTATTGATCAGTTTTGAAGCAGTTGAGCAGAGAACTGGTGGTATCATCAAAGCGGTTTCTGCTGTTTTTCTTTTGATCACCTTCATCCTAAGTGATCACCTTCATCTGCTTTCTTCAGCTTCTGGTTCTGCCGAATTATGACTCATATCTTAATGATGCAAAAGTCGGATGAAACGCAGCATGGCTGTTCAGACTGCCCACATGTGAAAACTAGTAGATATTTATTCAATTTAGCACCAAATAGTGGCACAAATCAGATATTTTCAGGGTGAAATGATCTCAACTGGGCCGTTCAGCCGCATTTTCCTGCTGTGTGAACCTCCCAGTGTACGGTCTTCTGGTGGTTGTTTGTTTTTAGATTTTGTGTCCATAATGGAAGATGGAGAAGAAAACCAGCACAGAGACAAAGAGACGGTATTAAGGAAACAGCCAAGAACTGGACTTTAAGCCCAGGCAGCTGCATGAAGGACTGCAGCCTCCATCAGTTGCTCCCGGAGTTTTAAAGCAGATTTTCACAGCAGTGGTGTGATGCAGACCTCATGTGGTTTCATTTGTCTCATCCTGGCAGTAGCTGCATTATCAGATCATCGCTCTACCTTCAACAATTAAAACTAAATCTAAATGCTTTACCTAAAACATTACTCTTTTTGAGCTCATAGCTCACATGTTGTTAATCACTTTCTCTCCTCTGTTTCCCAGCATCTGACATGAGCCCTGTGGCGGAGGAGGGCCCCCTCGCGCAGCTCGCCCACACAGCCCACCGGCGAGAAAAGCGCTGCTCCTGTGAGAACCAGAAAGACAAGGAGTGTATTTTCTTCTGTCACATCGGCATCGTCTGGGTCAATACCCCGAGGTGAGTAAACGGGAGATCGACGTTAAACATTTTAGGAGTTTGTTATCATGGAAATGGCTGAGCTGGAGAGCAGGGCTGATGATGAAGAATAGCAGAGATAAGAGACAATCTGCAGTAGCAGAGGGAGGACATGCAAACATCACTGCAGGCAAAACGAAGACAAACGGTCTCTGAGGTCCCGGTTCCTCATCACTGTTTAAGATCTCAGCCTGTAAGGTCATTACATGTTCAGGTGTGTAGAAACAGCATCTTAAATATTAAGTTTCTTCATAAATCTGCTGGACAAACTGTCTGAAATTAATTCTAAAAGACCACGAGCTAATAAATGAAGAACAACCACTGCAGTAAAGTTTAAGCCTCTTTAATTAAAAATACAATTATTCTTTACGTGCTTGAGGTCACCAGATCAATTTAGCTAAAGTTAAACATTTTCTGAATAGAGTGGCAGCTTTCCAAAGTGAAACTTCTCCTGTTATAAATCTCCCCAGCTGGGAAGATGAATGTCAGATACTTCATGGTTTTCCCCAGAAAATATATTTTTAATGAGGATATTAAACTCACTCCAGATGTCCAGGGAAAACACATGAGCAAAACAACCAAAACATACCAATCCATAAATTATCTTATGGGTGATAAAGTGGAATCAGGCACTTTTTAAGTTTTCTGTAAAATATGGAACAAATGATCTCATTTGTTGCTCAGCTATAATTTTGGACACAAACTGTCTTCCATAAACTCTGATCTTTATTCCTTCTCATAAATTTACAGTTGGATTGAAATCATTTGACTGACTTGTTGATCCTTTTGTTGAGAATGTTTTGCATTTCTCAAGTCATCCTTGGTTTAGTCGCATGATTTTCTCTCTTCCCAGCTTCTCTACTGGTAAACATGGCGCCTGCAGTGGCATCTAAAGACCTCATTTTTGTTCTCACCTGACCATAACACACACCCAGTTCTTTAATGGGTTCTCCAAATGTTGTGGAACAAACCTTAAACCAGATTCAACAAGTTTTTCCTTCAGCAGTGGAGTCTTGTGCAGTGAGTGGGCATAATTTTAACAGTACATCTGCAAATTTAATATGCATGTTCATTTAAGTCAGAAGACATAAAAATATCTACTATAGAGAATTCATGGAGAACTCGACAGAGCAACAGTCACACAACGTTTTATAAACACAACGATACAATGAATGTACAAAATGTGCATTTGTATTTGTGCTTTAAAACCAGCAAACTATTTACAATATACAAAAATAAAAATTGTTCAAACAACAAAGATGTAAAAGTATCAGCACAAAAGTAATTTAAAATGAGTAAAACTGTGAAAATAGCTGCAGAAACCAGCAGTGATGCAGGTCCTGCAACAGTAAGGTTGCAGAGAGATCTTCGCCATCACGCTGCTTTGGTGATTCCTTGGTAATAAATTAGGTTTATAGGCCACCAGTTTGGTTTAAACTAACTGGTGTTAATTCCTGCTGATAATAACTTGATTTCTGTCTAAATATTTTTTTGTTTCAGCTGTTTTCTTGGCTTTCAATCTTTGGTGTTTAGAAACCATCATGTTGAGATATTATGAGAATGATGATTTTAATCAAGACACATTTTGCAATATTTTATATCTGCTCCATCATCTGCAGGTCTCCTGTGTGGAGTATTAAAAACATAGTGGGTCCTCAGCCAGATAGTTTAGGCGCCATGCCGAGTGCCTGATAATAACTTCTGGTCCCAGAACCAGTGGTGCCTACAGTCCTGGACTGTTTTAGGTAACTTCAGCCCTAAAAAGATGCTGAAGTGAATGCAGCTATTTACAACGTAGCTCCTTCCCCATAAAGTTCAAACTTTGCCTGTGAAAGTTTTAATGACACGAGAGGAATACATGTTTAAGTTAGACTAGAGACCTGAATCCCGTTTAAAAGAAAAGAAGCAGCCAAAATTTCACTGAAACATTGTTAGGACCACATGCACGTCTTTTAATTTGCCTGGTTTAAATAAGAGGAAACACATCTCCATTCACAATCACCTCCAATTAACTGGATTTTAGTTGAGTATGCACAAGCAATGACTGAGCAGTTAGCTGTGGTGGAGGTAATAAGAAAGCACATCTTTCCTAAAGAAGGGTAATTTCTGGAGTGTTTCCTCTGGTTTGCTAAATAGGCGGCTAGAAACTTTTAACAGCAGAACGAAGAAACCTCAAGAGTTTAAAGCTATTATAGTCAGATGCTCCTTTACCCACAACCAGTTAACCCCTCCTAGACTGCTCCCCCGTAGAAATCACTTACCAATGCAGTTGGAAATGTCAGAAATTACTTGAAAACTTTAGTTAAACCATATCTGACCAGTGAAACCAATAAGACTGATTTCTGAAACTCTCCTTGTGTTTCAAGTAACAGCTAAGGCTCATTTTTTTTGTCATTTCCCCATAAATCTGCAGATGTTTTGAGGCTGAATTAAAGGTCTTTACAGTCACACTCAAAATTAATTAAGTTGAGGTCAAGTAAAAAAAGGGTCTCACCAAAATAGCTTCCAGAGAGGATCCCAAACTGTCTCAGATTGTTGGTTTTGCTCTAAACATAGCGGTGTGGTTGCAGGAGATCTTCCTGCCTTCTCCATAAAAAGCTCTTAACCAGCAGAAGCAGAGCCCACCATCACTAACTGCCACTAAACGCTGCGGTCGCTTTCGTCTGAAATCATTCTCCTAAAAACATTCGTCTCTTCAGCTGCTCAACTTTTCAGGTTTAGAAATGAAAACAACTAATCTCAGCATTCCTGGATTACCCTGATGGTTGGTGAGATGTTCAAATCTGTGTTTCCAGTTGACTTAATATGTGATTGGCAGCTAAAACACAAGCAAAACTTTTTGTTCAAGTGGATATTCAGGCAAATATTCAGTTAGCAGATATTAGTGATGAACTCAAAAAATCAATCATCTGAAAAAGCGACAAGAACAAATTTAATTATGACTTTATAAGAGAAAATGCAGAATGATTTGAATTTATGGAGAAAAACTAATTTAAAGTCAGATTTCTCTGCTGCTGGGGTTGGAGTGGAAATTTCTGTTTAAATTTTCAAGACTTTTCCATTATGCAGTTTAAATTATTTGTGATAATAATTCTTTTTTTCACAAAATTCTACTGTTAATATTCAGTTTCTAGGTTGTTATTTTCACTGCACCTGCATGGGAAGCCATAACATTCCCAAATCCCAACATTCCCAAATCCCAACATTCCCAAATCC
>VMRN01000001.1:200647-215731 GCA_010277015.1 Poeciliopsis turrubarensis | reverse complement strand
CAACATTCCCAAATCCCAACATTCCCCATTCCCAACATTCCCCATTCACAACATTCCCGATCAGCAGCTGTCTCTGCTGGGAGTCATCTTTGTTTTGTTTCGTTGTCACTTTGTGAAGCTGCACTGCAAAATGTTGCACTTAGTTTTACACATAATCATTTTGTCAATCAATCATGATAAAAATAAAAATCATCTGAAATATACCAACAATAGCTTGAGAAATGATGCACGCATTTATTGTATCATTTTCTCAAGAAATCCTGCTAATTATTGGATTAGATTATTATTTTAAAATACAAATTTCATTTTTAAAGTCTGATTTACATAAAAGTATCTAACTTTTAACTTTGAAGAGCCTGGAAAATAAATCATCGCTGGCTTCAGTTTTTTATTACATTGTTAAAAACACAAACATCAAGTGAATCATTTGGGAGGAGAACCTGAGTGAAACAACAGTCCTATCAAAGTAAATGTTGCGTTAAAGTCAGACATTCACCCTAAGAAATGTCCAAATAAGTAGTGAAATAAACGAGGAGTTTGGGTTTTCGACAGCTGCCTTCAGCCGTCCAACGCGGCTGCAGTCCAGGCGAAAGACGGGATGAGAGACATGAGCAGCGAAGCCGCAGAACGAAACTCAATCAAGGTTTTCTCAACATCTGGACACGTTTGATTTACAAGGAGACACCATGAAACAGTTTATCTGGCAGCCACCGCCGTAAACATCAGCCAAACGTTGACTGTCTAATACGGTTTAAATACTCTGAGCCTCGGTTTCCATGGTAACGCCGATGTTTGGGCAGATTTTTGTACTTGTGTCAGGAGCTGTCAGGTCATATTTTCAGGTAAAAAAAAAAAAAGAGAGACATTCTCCATTAAAGCTGGGATCTGGTGCGTTTGGTGTTAGTAAGTCCAGCATGAACATTCTTCTTTTAAGGACTTATTTCTTTTCCAGGAGGGAAAAGGTTTACAACACGCAACTGCAGCCTGTTAAAATACAAGCAAAATTTTGTTGGAACACATTGAAGATTTCTTCTGATTTATGAGGAGGGGAACATCTTCATGCAGGCAGTTAAATATTTCAAGTTTTTGTGCCACCAACAGAAAAACAGAAAGAACAAAACATGCAGCTTCCAAATTATTCTGTTTTTTTTAAGAAAAAGTTATCAAAACTAACCATTGTTAACCCAAAACTAACCATTGTTAACCCAAAACTAACCATTGTTAACCCAAAACTAACCATTGTTAACCCAAAAGAACCCAAACATCTGCATCACTTAGAAAATCATGATGATCATCCCCAAAAGAACATCAGAACTGCTGCCACACACGGTAGAGGAGGTATAATGATCTGGGATTGCTGTTCTGCTTGAAGGAGAATCAGATCCACATCTGAATGATCCAGAAAAACAACTAAATAAAGTTCTGGAGTGGCCTAGTCAAAGTATGGACTTAAACCTGAATGAGATGCTTTAATATAACCTGAAATTATTTTTATTATGCTGGAAAACTTTAAGTTAGAGGGGAATAAATTGTTGCTAATCCTAATCCTAATCCTTGAATTTTCAAATGTCATCATTTGTCGTCTCATTACCACTTGTTGATCTGAAACAGTTAAGTGGGGCAACAAAGGAAAACAGAAAGACATCTGGAAGGGGGCAAATAATTTATTCAGGTCAGAATGTGAAATGATGTAAATCCATAACAGATTCAAACGTGAGCAGCCAGTTTTCCATCAAAAGTCTGCAGAAACATGACGGCTCGTTATGAACGAATGTAAACGTATGGCTGCAGCTGTGGTCAGAAAATAACTAAGACTCCAGCAACAGCAGCTACAGGCCCGGTTCTCTTAAAGCCTGAAGGCTGCAAAGGTCACATCAGGCAGCCGTCCAGTAGCTGCCACTCATCCATGTGAAGGCGGAGGAAATGTTGGCACCGACTCCTGGGCTGTTTGATGTTTTCTGGCAACAATAACTGGGAAGAAACGGGGAGCGTCTGCCCCTTTGCAGCCGTTACTCATCGAGCTGCAGTTCAGCAGTTCAGGTCACCCAGATTTATTCCTCCCTGCAACCCAAGAAAGGAGTCTGCTGACACTCAGGAGAGGATGGAAGGTGGAGGCAACAGCAGGGAGGTCAACAAGCTGCTGAGAGGAAAATAAATGATATTGTAGAAATGAGGGGACCGAGGAGGAGGAGCTAGAGGAGCTAGAGGAGCTGTGTGTTATCTCCAGCTGTGGGGGGAAATGAGATCCAGATGTGATGCCGATAACAGAGGCGTTCAACTCCTATACGTCTAAATTTGGTTCAAAAATGCTCCATTTGGAAGCAATTCTGGTTTAATTTGCTGTTACACCTTTATTTAAACCTGAAGCGTTCAGCTGCAGACGGTTCCCGCTGCGGCCGCATTAATGCAGCCGATGGTCCGGCTTTAACCTGCAGCCACTCCGGCACCATGTACATCCAGCTACCGGCTCCAGAAACCCGCTCACAACGGATCACAGGAGCCATGTTTGTGGTTTGTATTAAACTTTGGCTCACAGAAGGATAATTGCAGCTTTTTGATGGATTTCTGGGAAATCCTTTCCAAACCTTCCAGTTTGTAATCGTGAGCTGGAGTTTATTTTGAGTTCAGGTTTATCTGTCATGAATTAACTGAAGCCCTTTACTCTGCAGAAACAATGACACAAATATGCAAATTAAAGAAATAAAGCCTTATGGTGTATAAAAGTCAGACTATTAAAGACTCGTTGAATATCCCCGTTCATAAATCTGACTGTAGAAACTTCCTGTGAAGTTCGAACAAAAACCAACTCAGAGGTTGAATGTGAAACTTCATCAGGCTTTAGGAAGAGACTGAATGAATCCCAACACTGCTGACAAGTAAAAATGTAAATTCATGCATATTTTTTAAATTTGAATCCAAACTTCCATCAAAATATAAATATTTTCTAAAATTAAGCTTTCATGAGATGCACATCAAATATATTCAAAAGAAAATACATCTTAAATATTTGGTTTCAATCTAAATACTTAACAGTAAAATAAATATTTAGTTAGCAAGCTAAATATTTAACTGTCTGTGTTGAAGCCATTTTATCAGAACTATTTCAGTATTTTAAAATAAACGGCTGAATCTTTTGTCTTCCAGCCAAGTGGTGCCGTACGGATTCGGGTCGGTGCGTCTCCGGAGGGAGCTGCAGCGCTGCTTCTGCACCGACTCCCAGGACACAGAGTGTTTCAGCTTCTGCTCTGAGCACACACAGACACTGTGAGTGAACACACACGCACACACACGCACACGCACGCACACACGCACACACACACACACACACACACATGGACTGCACATGAAAACAGCGCTCCACCTCTACCTCCCCCTTCTGCCGCTCAACCAACACTTTCATGAGTTTTCCTCCTGCAACTCTGCAAACAAACAACCAAACAAGCACAGATGGACACAGATGCAATCACTACATTATATATTTTCTAATTTGGTTCCTTGCATTGTTGTAAATATTATTGCCAATATGGTTCACTCCCATTTATATCTGCTTTTCACTTAAAAACAGTCACATTAAAACTTGTTTCATTTTTTTACAAGTAATTTTAAAACGTCTTATTTAATTCCTAAATTGTTCAAAGCCCTTTTGTCGAGTTCAGTCATCAAAATCATTCATAGTTTCTTAATAAAAAACTGTTTTAGATTTATAAAAGTCTATTTAATCTGTGAGAATTGTTCAAATTTATTGGCTTCATAACAAACTTACATTTAAATAGAAATGAAAACATGTTTCATGTTCCTGACCAAGAAGCAACAAAGTTCTTGTTTTTGCCTGCAGGGAGGAAAACGCTGTTGTGAAGAGGAAGACTGAGAAGATGAAGAGCTACAGAACTGCATTGTGGGAAAAAAGAAACCGGCACGCTCTCAAGCACCAGACCTGAGACGGAGGCGCTTCACCGCGAACACCAGCTCTTCAGAACCGAAGTCCTTCAAGTATCCAAAGCAACTCATATTGGACCCTTTAGTACGTGGCGGCGGTCCGGTCGTGTACAGTGACGTTTTTTGTTAATGTGATGATGATGATGATGATGATGTTTGAACCGGAGCTTTGAACACTGACAGGCTTTGGCTCACAAAATGTATGGATATGTGACCTTTGTGTTGACTCCAATCCGGTTTTAACTGTTAGAAACAGCCGAACCGTGGAAACCTCGAGCCTGAGCATCCAGGGAGTTTCCACAGGAAAAAGTCCACAACTTTTTATGTTTTGTCACATTACAACCATAAACTTCATGATATGTTTTGGTTATTTTATGTGACGGGCCGTTCACCTGAACAGACTGAGCCTGGAGGTTCCCGGTGTCTCTAGAGGAGCTGTAGAGATCCACCGCTCAGGAGCCAATGTTAGCTCCACACCACAGATCTGGAAAAGAGAAGGAAAATGTTGAAAGAAAACTGTAAAAATCTCTTCTGGAGTTTATGAAAAACCAGCAAACGTACAAGTCTCAGTAGAGCTCCAGTTAGCCACTATAACTGCTGAGTTAGAATGGTCTAGTCAAAGTACAATTGAAAATCTGTGACAAAACTTTAAAGTGTGAACATCTATTCAATCTTGTTTAACTCAAGCTATTTTTCTGGGATGATTTGTTCAGGTTTAGGAGACTGATTTCATCCATGCCACACTTTCCAGATTTTTATTCTTAAATAATTTTTCTTCCACTTCACAGTTATGCACGATGTTGATGAAATTCATTTTAGTTTGCGGTTGTTATGTCACAAAATGTAAGAATGTCTGAAGGGCAGAAACACTTTTCAGTCTTACTACAGAGAGTTTGGTGCAGTAAAAGGGACAAGAGTCAGACAAATGAAAAATGTGTGTCCTCAGTGACACACTAGTGTGAACAAGTGAAATTCCAATACCTGCTTTCACCTTAGATATAATTATTCCTGTAGTGTGTGCACCTTTTCCATCTGAATTTTTCCTTCCACTAAACTTTCTGTGAATGTGCTCGGATACAACGCTCTGTGAACAACCAGTTTCTTGGTTGGTGTTGCAGATGTTGAAAATAAATCACTAAGAAGAGGTTATTTGTCTTAACAGCAGCGCTTTATGATCCAGGAGAACATTGTGTGCAGTTCAGGTTTTTACCGAAAAATGGCTCTGAATACTGATTTTTATTTGTATGTCTGACTTTTGCTTCTCTTACTCCAACATACCACAATCAGCAACAGGATAAAAAACATCTTTTAGGGTCAAAAGTGAAACATACAGTGTGGAAACAAGTGGAATTCAGTATTACTTTTTACTTTTTGCAGTTTTTGAAGCTTTTCTTTGGATTTTGGCTTCTTCTCAATTTCAGACGAGTTTTTGTTACCAGCAACTCTTCTGAAAACAATTTTCCTCTCAAACGTGGTTTTCAGTGTTTGACTCTGTAAGATGTGAATTAAGGTCCTTCATGCTGGGCTCAACAGCTCTGCTCTGAATCTCCATCATAACATTTAGAAAAGCTGCTTGTATTTCAGCTTCATCCTGACAAGGGATTATAAATTAGAGATAAACGCCACTTGTTCAAAGACTAATTGTACGATAATCGGGACTGTGAGGATTTCACCTGCTGTCAGAGTTGCAGACTCACCGTGTGAATATGAATAATAATAGTGATAATAATATATCTGTCTGTAAAGAAATGTTTTTGCTGCTTCGCATAACGTTTTGTGTATTTTTTCCATGAATGCATGCATCAAAGCAGCAGTAAAAGCTCTTTGCTGCTTCTCTGTGTTTATATCTGCACCTTTGCTTCTTCCTCTGACATGTTAAAGTATCCATGAAGAATAATGCACACAGATGGTAGAGTGTAAAATAAAGTATTTATTTCATGTCTAACCCTAAAATCCTCTCCGTCTCTTCATCGTGGTGAAACGTTGTCACTTAAAGAACCAAAACAGTCTCTAGAAATATGTTCAAATCCTTTTGTTTTCTCTGAAAATGGTACATGTGAGAAGTTCAGAAAACATGTGAAGCAGTGGCGTCCTAATTCAGTCCTGAAGAGCTGGTGTGCTACAAAGTTAGCTAACATTGAAACACCATAACAACATGTTGATGCCCACCAGGACTGCTGTATTTCAACAGACACACAGTCCAAATGGACATAAAGAAAAGAATGAAGACATGATACACAACAACGCATACAAAAAGCCTGACCCGTCACTGAAACTGATGGTACAGGCTGAGAAACCTCAGAAACTCAGAATGGTCGTTACCTACTTGCCCTTAGCAGTGCAGCTTGACTCTACGTGGGTTTTCCACAACAACTGAGTGCCAGTTATAGTGGTACAAAAAGTGTAGCATGATTTATACGAAACAGAAACACCTGGAAGGTTTGTTAAGCTTCCTGTTCAGTCTACCATTTTCCTGAAAACTCAAAATACGCTCAGTTGCTGTCGTGGATTTTCATAAATGACTGATCAATCACCTCACTCCCTATCCAAACATTATCTGGCAACCTTTTGACCTGGAGTTTTCTGCCTGACTCAGCATGCTTGGAAATCCAGAGCAGTAGGTCCTAAAACGAGCCTGGTGCCACATAACTGTTACCAGAGGAAAAGCCTCTGAACCACATGTAGTCAAGCAGGCGCTAGTCAAAGAGGGGCATTGGTTTCCAACAACCAGTAGTTGGATCCAGGTCCAATTTTGCATGCCAGGTTGCCAGCATTATGAAGTAAGAAACAATCTCTGCCAGAGCAACAAAAAACATTTCAGCGATTCTTTTAAATTTGTCAAATTCTTAGACACATCTACAAGTTTCCTGCCATTTTAACTGGATGATAAATCTGCATCCTGACTTAAAATGTGAATAGTTACAGAAATTTGATGCGTACCATCTACATGCAGTCTTTTCTTTCTGGCATGATGTTTCCTGAAGTAGTTAAGATGTAAGAAAATAACTGTCATCAAGTCTTTAAGTAGACTGTGCTCGGTTGTAATAATCCCTTTGAACAAAATGGCTGCTGGATTCATCTTGTATAATTGTGTTGATAGGTGGTGAATGAGCTTTCAGATGTGTGATTTCCAGCGATGAGGTGGATGTTTGGATCATGCTAAGGCTCAGAAGACGGTTTAATGAAGGATCTGATTCATTCACAGGGAAACTTCTGTCATCATCAGTGAAAATTGCAAATCCCCTCCATCAACATGCCAACACCTCGGAAACAAAGGAGCCGGATCAGTTGGGAAAACAGAGCAAGTGATGATGGAGATGTTTACTGCTGGAAACTGACAGTTTGGTTCAGGCATAATGCTGCCACCTGGCGGACAGTCTGGATCACAGCAGGAGGAACTGAATTAGTTTTCAAATGAAACCTGATTTGAGTTGATCAGGCCTTTAATTTGCCAGATATATTTTGTTTTATTCTGAAGAGATTTTAAACAGAACACCTTCTCTTGAGCCAGGCAGTAATTATAACACTGAACAATGTGACAGATCTGATTTATCTTCAGGAAGAACTGGAGTCTCTAATGAAGCCTTGTGGTCCGAAGCTGCCTGGCATTTCAATTAGCACCACCTAGTGAACAAAATGTAGAACTACACCAGGATGTGGCACCAGTCAAACCAGTTTAGACGTCAGAGATGTTTGTATTTGTCCTCTGAAGTTATGAGGATGTGATGAATTTAAATCCTCGCAGACTTGATGTTTCTTCTCTTTGGCAGATGACGGTGGAAAGTTTCTCCAGATCAGCCTGAAGCTGAGATCAGCAGGTAGGAATCATCTCAGGGAGGCTTGATCTCCTGGACTGGATCAGAAAAGTTAATGGCAAACAGCTGTTAACTGTTAAGGGATAAGTTATGCTAAAAGTTATTCCAGTGTTAAAATCGCATGTAGAAAACTAAATATTGACGTTTTCATCCTGTAAAATGTATAACTATATGCTTCAGAGCTTTAGAAGTGTGTAAATCTTGTTTTACTCTTTTTTTCTGCTCTTTTTGAGATGTAAAAATCCTTTTATTGGACTTTCAGAGCCTCAATGTGTGAACAGATGTGTCTAATATTTTCTTAGTGCTTCTATTAATGACATGTAGATTAATTTTAACTGTTCCTGATCAGAACAGAAAACAAATGTTTAGCTTTTCTATTTAACTTGGGTAGCTTAATAAAATCAGACAATGTAACTACTGAATGCAAAAAGACGATCAATAAAGATATTTTTCAAATTATTAACAATGATCAGGTCAGATTCTGTAAAATATATTAACGACAATAACAGTTTAGTTGGACAGTGAAAAGCTTGATCTTCTCATTTACTATGGAAAAAAGAAAATCATGAAACTATTAAGTTTAATAATCCAATCTTTGGTGATTTTAGGAACAAAATGATGCAAAATATAAATAACTAATATGTATGATGTATATTTATGAGCCTCTAGAAAATAATTATTAATCTCATTCCAACATGACATGGGCTTTCTTTGTTGTGAGATATTATTATATGCTGCAAAAATAAGACCAAGGCAAAATGGAATCTTATTTCTAACTTTAATTTTTCTGTAATTAATTACAATTATTGATTTACAGTCGTAGTTCTAATATAAATGCTATGAGGAAGTTCAGACAGAAAGAACTGTAACAATAAATATAATTTACTGATAATCAGCAGAGATAAGAAAACTATTTATCCTCTGATAAAGTCAGATTTAAATGGTTTATTATTTAAACAAGCCCGACATGGTGGGGTTCATTTACCTTCTACGCTTTTGTTACCCTTTGTTATTGAATAACCAGGAAACTTCATCAGTTTCACTAAATAAAATGCCACAGAGATCAAACACAACTAAACTAAAAGACTTCAGGATCTGTCAGCTGTTGAAAGATATTGCAGAAATATTTTATTTCATTCATTTTCAGAACTTTCTAGAATTTCTTTTCAGTGCCTTAAATTGACAACAAGCCAAACCTGAATGGAAACGAATTAAAAATTAACTGGATGCACGCATTTTATTTAGCTGAAGGCATGTAGTATTTAAATTTGCACCAGTTAAATGTTACATGGTTAGAAAACCTTGTTTTATATTTTCTATACTTAATATTGTATCCACTGATAGTTTTCTATTTTTGAAACTTAAATCACATCAGTTATATCTTTGCTTGACCAACATACCATAAGAAATGAAACATGCAAAACAGAATAGATAGAAAATAACCATACAAACAATAATGTTTAGAATTTAATTTAAAGATTTAACAAAATTATAAGAATCAAAGCAAATGCAGCAGAAAAAAATTATTCAAAAACAGAGAGCCAGAATAAGTGAACATCACTGGTGAACATATGACATTTTATCTTTTAAATCATTCATGAAGCACAGGTTAAGTGAGCAGGAGCCTCTGAACGTCGGCTTGACATCACGTTTTCTGTCAGTGCAGGACATAAAATGGACTCTGCTGAGCAAGACCTTCAAGCTGAAGCTCCAGCCAAGAAACTGGTTGTGCGTAAAGCATCAATGGATAAATTTGCAGAATTTAAGAAAAAGAGGTAAGTCCGTTTAGATTTATACTTGTCGGTTTATGTGACTTTAGATATTGAAAAAACCTAAAAGAAAAGATGGAGAAAAAAGCCATAATTTGGGAGATGATCCTGAAGGATTCATTTTATTTAAGCAGCCGGAGACGTTTTGGAGCTCTGCAGAAATGTTTTAAACATTGTCAGTTTTCACTGTGTGGATTTCTTGGCAGTAAGACAAAACTGAGCTGAATTAACTGCTTAACTTGCAGCTTTAAAAACGTGATTTTTGTGATACATTACCTTGCAATCTGCAGTACAACAAGTTGTTGATCATTTGTAATGCAAATTCGCTTCTGGAATAAAATCTTGGTTTCCTGACTTGTGCAGAAATATCTGAACATCATCTGGTTTCTGTTTTGCTAAAGTTCTCAGCAAAAACACAAAATGGATGCTGCTGAACCAGTGCCTCAAGCTACACCAGTACCTACTGGTGTAGCGGTACCTACACTGGTGTAGGTACCGCTACACCACTACCCCAGGCTGGATTCAAGCGTTTGCTCAAGCGCAAAATATCAATGTACAGAGACATAGACTACAACCAAATAGAGTAAGTTTCCTTTTGCCCTTTGCTCTCTTCATGTTTTACAATGAAAACAAGGGAAAGAAAATGTATGAATATATTTTCAAGTTTCTGAATTGTAACACGGGAACAGCTGGTCTACAAAAATCTGAAATCGAATAAATAATCTGCCATGAAAAACTAGAGAAACATCAAATGACAAACTAAGAAAAAACTCCTTGACACAAAGTGTAACGCTGCCTAAAGAAGAAATGCTGATCTGACAAATGTACAAAATAAAATCCGGTGCAGCACAAAATTAGATAAAGATGACTGGATTAAAAGCCCTCATGAACATGATGAAGCAGATCTGGAAATTGGAGTTTCAACCCGAGTTTTTTAATTATTATTACTTTCTTCATGTTGCATTATCACCAATATTCCTTCCCCTCTGCCAGTGTGAACTTTAGCATCTGGTCTAAAATCAGCACAGAGGAGCGTGCCAGTCCAGCCGGTCCTCTCTACCTGCCAATCCAGTTTCACCAGGAAACATTTCACAAGTTCCACTACACACAAAATCTTTTAGTTACAAACGTTGGTCTGAGTCTGTAGGATGGAAAAACACGACGTTCATCAGTTTTTTCCAATTAATCTTTCTTGACAGAAATTGACACAAAGAGCATTAAAACCTGAAGCCTAGAAGTGATTCTGTAATCCCAATCAAACAATTCCAGATGATGAAGAAGAAAAGTTATGATAAAACTGAAAAACCATGTTCACAACCCGGCCCAGACTTAGATTGGTAAATGCGTGACAGCAGGCTGACGCCTTCCTGGTTTCTGTCTAGTCAACAGCTGCAGGAATGTCGTCCGTCTGCATTCGCATGTCTGGAATGTTAGAAAAGTTCTTCCGTCTTCATGAGAAATAATTTGCACTTGAAAATTTAGAAATACTGGAAACACGTTCAACATGATCTTTTCTTTGTCTTCTGTAGAAATGGTAAACAAAGATAATGCACATATTAAATTTAACATGGAAAGTCAAAACATTTCAGACACGTTCAGGATTGTTCTGAACTGGACAGAACATGCAGAGCTATGAAAAAATGTGTTCCCACTTTCACACACACACTGGTGTCACACTCAGCTGTTCAGATCATCTTGCTAGTTTAACATCAGACAAAGATGATGCAAGTTAATGAAACATGTAGATTTGATAGGATTATTTTATTGATCTGCTGGTGGGGATCAGATGGTTTTGATTGAGCTGCTGTTGCAACAATGTAGCTCACCACCATCAGTGTGTGAATGAATGAGTGAATGCAGTGTAAAGAAATGTGAAGTCTTGGGACTAAATAAAGTGTTTTAGAAATGCAGAGCATTTGACATTTTTTCACCAGGGAACAATGTGTAATGTTTCTGCAGCATCAACCAGCCCTGCTCTGAGGTCTTCGCCGATCAATCTGTCCCTCTGCATCAACAGAACCTGCATCCATATTTGTGGTGAGAACATTTTACTTTAATGTGACAAAAAACATGTGGCAGGGATGGGATTGCATCATGCTGATGTGTTTAGCATCATCTTGTTTTTAATGAACCTAACTTATCAAACTTTGGTTTTAAACTGCGTTTTTATCATTTTTCATTTTTTACATTTTTTTGCTTTGATCTCTGCATTGTAGCTTATTCCTTGAATTGAATTATTTATTTTTATTGTTTGTACTTAGAACCCCTTTCCTTAGATTAATATATCCTTTTGTCTATTGTTTCAGGCTTTGTCCTTTCGTTTTGGCTCTGATTTGTTTCTTTCTCTCTTATTCAGCTTACCATTATAACTGTTGAGACATTTTTCTATTCAGTTGTAATTTTCTAAGATCTGGATCAGTTTTGCCTCAGTGAAGCTGTGGATGTTTGTGTTCCAGCATCTGGAGGAAAAGATCGTCCTGTTTGTGAAAAATGAGTTGAGAAAAATGCAGAAGGTTGTGACAGAAGACGGCCCAGGATGCTTAACGAGCCAGAATGAGACAGACGAAGGTGGAAACAGCAAAAATCTCCTCCTGAACATGACCCTGGACTTTCCGAGGGGAATGAAGGAGGAGGAGCTAGGAGTAAGATGATTTTAAGAGCTTCAAAAGAACATAAAGCAAATTTTGAGAAACATCAGAAATATTCACACTGCAGCAAATTTAATGAGGATATGTAATTTTTTTGTTTTCTCATTAAGAAACTCATTGCACCAATAGCAGGGAAGAAATCAAGTCTAAACTGAAGAAAAGGTTCCTGAATATGTATGGAGAGCTTGCTAAAGCAGAAAACCCAAACCTTCTGAATCAGCTCTATATCTCAGAAGGACAAACTGGAGGAGACAGAGACGCTCACGAACCAGAAGCAGTGCTCACATGTGAGAACATCTTTAAGGCTTCAAAAGGGAAGCAGGAACCTGTTAGAACAGTGATGATCAGAGGAGCGGCTGGAAAAACTGTCCGAACACAGAGTTGAATCTTGGACTGGGCTGAGGATAAAGCCAACCAGGACATCCAGTTCATGCTGCCCTTTAATTTCAGAGAGCTGAATCTGCTGAAGGAAAAGCAAGTCAGCTCGGTGGAGCTTTTTCATCACCACTTTTCTGAATTCAGAGAAGCAAAATTCAGCAGATTTTGATGGAATATTAGACAGTGTATAAGCTGAAGTGCTTTGGCCCGTTGTGTCTGTTTGCTTCAGAGATAAACAGGTTCAGCAAACTTTTTGTGAATTTCAAGCTCTCACCATTTTTCCCCTCTGAGTCTTTAATATGCTTTTGAAACTAAATGTGTGTCTGATCAACATTTTTCTGTGACTTTAACCACATTCAAACCACATGTTTTCTATTGCAATATTACAATCTGTTTTCAATTTGTATGTATTTTTTCTATTCCTTGATGTTGAAATCCTTTCGAAGCTTGTGTTTATTGCTTCTCACATAATGATCATTATCTTACATTGATCTGTTTATCTATGTGCAATGAAAAGAAATTCACTTTTTTATTTATTTAAAAAAAAAACCTGATTTGATTCAACATTTTCAGTCTGCAATGTAGTTTTTATTCAGATAGCAGCAGGTCTGTTTGGTTATTTTTTTCCCTTAATTGTAATAATTGCTTCTTTTTGTATTTGCACGTTTTATTTTTATTTGATATCAAAATGTATTTGTTCTGAAACTCATAAGTGTGGTAACAAAAAAAAACTGAAAATAATTACAAAGTTTAGAAACTGTATGACAAGAAACTGGATGTAAAAACTTCTTAAAGTTTATCATATTTTTATGAACTGTACTTCTTATGAATCAGAAAAGAGGCAGTTCCCAAAAGACAGAAAAACAATGAACATTACGTTTACAAGTGATAACATTATTTGATATTGATGTTAGTGAAGTAGTCACAGATGTCTTCTGTGAAGCTGAAATTATGTTTGAGCTAGTGTAACTCAATGGTACAGGAAAATATTTTAAATTATTTCAAAGCAGAGTCTCAGTGCAATTAAGTGGCAAAACTGAAAAGCCTTTGGTATCCCCTGATTGACTACTTTCTGAGAGCATTCAAATGGGTATAATATCTAGCAACTCATATTTATGCATGCAAGTATTTAATTCATTCATTTATTTCTTATTTCTTTCCCTTTCTCCACCCCAATAATAATAATAATAAAGTGAAAGTAAGTGATTTTTGGAAAATACAAACTTAATAGAGAGGATTTTGTTTATTAATGTAAAGTTTGATTGTTAAGTTCTCAGCATGAGGTGTTTTTGTTGTTTATATAATGTTCACACTCCAGCCCAGTAGGTGGCGGTAATGCACCATCACAGTTGTCCAGTCAACCGCAATTAAAAAAAAAAAAAAAAAAAAAAATTGTACTTCCGGATCAAAGCCCTGATAATTTCCTGAGGCGCGCGACGTAAACAGACTGCATGCGGCGGGAATGTGGATGTGTTTTCCCTGAAGTTCCCCGGTTTTCCAGCCGAAACATGATCCCTGCCGCCGCTTCTCGCTGGATTCGGAAGGACAACAAGCCGGTGTTCAACGTCATGTGGAAGTGCGTCGTGTCCGGCTGTCCGAGCCGCATGGGGAGCGTGAACCGGGGCGCGTTGAAGCGAGGACCGAAACGGTTCTTCAGGTTCCCCACATCTCCGGACCGAGTAAAGGTACGGCGGAGGTTCCGGGAAGTAGCCCAAGCCCTGAAGCCGCTGTTGTTCTCCCTGTTTGGCTCAGTATATTTCCTGGCCTTTCACAAGTCTAATGACACGATAGAAAGTGAGGGAAAATGTGTATTTATTCCCTATCCCGATGTCTGAAAGTGTTTCCTTCTTTCTTCAACTCCTTCATTTCTTCGTCCTAATATGTTTCCTTCTGTCCTTCCTTCATTTTGACCTTAGTTGTGTTAGTGTCTTTATTGTTGTGTCCTTCCTTCTGTCCTTCTTCTCTTCTTATTCCCATTCTTTCTTTCTTGTGTTTTTCTTGTCTTTTTCTGTTTCTTTTTGTGTTTACTTCCATGGATTATTTTCTTTTGTCTTCTTATCTGTCCTTTTATTCCTTCCTTTTCCTGTTTTTCATCCTGTCCTACATTGTGCCCCTCAATCTCTCCTTCATCTAATTATTGTTGCATCCTTTCCTCCTCCTTGTCATTTCCTTATATCTTCTTCCCTTTTATTCTTCCCTGTTTCATTTCTTTCTCCCATTTTTTCTTTTTTTCCTTCTTGTTACCTTGGATTCTTCTCTCTGTCCTACTTTGTTTCCTTCCTTTTTCTCCTTTAATCTTTATTCTGTCCTTCTTTCCTTTCCTCTTTCCTCTCCTTATGCAGGTTTGTCTTTCATCTTTCATTGTATTTTATCATATTTCCTTGTCTTTTAATTTGTCCGTCATTCATTCTTCTAATATGTTTTGTCTCCTCCCCTCCCTCCTTGCCTCCTCGTCTCCTAGGTATGGCTGGCGGCGTTGAGGGAAACCGATAAGGATCCGTCAGAGCAGCATTTCATCTGTGAGGATCACTTCCTGCC
>VMRN01000001.1:134920-180191 GCA_010277015.1 Poeciliopsis turrubarensis | reverse complement strand
ACAGGTAACACACACACACACCTGACAGGTAACACACACACACACACACCTGACACAGTGCTGGTTCTGTTGTTGACCAGGATAAATTTCCAACTCAACTGGTTCCAGGCTGACATGAAAACAGGGATTTCTTTGTTTGCTCGTGTTGCAAATTTATTATGCTAATAAATTTGACTTGTTTCACACCTGGCAGGTGAAAGTCACATTTTCTTACTGCCTGCACTTCCTCTTCTGTCCACTCAGAGGCGCTGAGAGCGATGGAGAAGGTAGCGAGTCACATCAACGAGATGCAGAAGATCTATGAGGATTACGGCTGCGTGTTTGACCAGCTGGCAGCCGAGCAGACCGGCGCTGACAAACAGGTAAACAACCGACAGGTGAACGGTTTGAGGATCCATCGGACCTGCTGGACGCTGTGACCTCATGCCGTCTCTCCACAGGTCACAGAGATCTCGATGGGGGAGTTCCTGGTCCACTCGCCGGTGGTCTGGTTGAACCCTCTGCCGTGTCTGCGGCGGCAGAGGAAGGAGCCTCAGCTCACGCTGTTCGGTTGGTTCAAACTCGCCTCTTCTGCAGTTTAGCTTCCGTCTGAAGGCGGTAATTAACACCACGCTGCTCTCCTCAGTGTTCAGGCGAGCCGTCATCCTGGTTCATCGTGAGATCAAGATGAAGAAGAGAATGGTCAGTCCTCCTACTTGTGTTTCAGTTCTCAAATCCCAGCGGAGTTAAAACTTGTTTGTGTTTGTGTCCTGCTGCAGACCAGCTCCCGCTCAGCCGATCTGGACCCCTTCAGGTTCCGCTGGTTGATCCCAGTTTCAGCGCTTCAGGTCCGACCGGCCAACATCCCAGGTCAGTGGGCGACAGCGGCGGGTTGGTGTTGGCCGGATGTTCGGTTGAATGACTCAGTGGGGTGTCTGCAGGTTCAGAGGACCCGGGTGTGTGGGAGCTGGTTCACAGGAGGTCAGAGGTCGAGGGTCGACCAGAGACTGTCTTCCAGCTGTGCAGCAGGTACCAACTTTATGAGGAAAGACTCTATGGGCTGGTGAAGGGGGGATCCAGAACCAGGACAGAATCCAGGGTTTATTTCTGATGGTAGAGGCTCTGCAGAGGCTAGTTAGACGTTGTTGAGTTTGAAAGAAAAGATTTATTCAAGTTTTATTCAAACATGGATGGATGGGTTGATTTTCTTACTAATGAAAACCAAGAAAGTAGAAAGGTCTTCCAGACCAGTCCATGCTGCAGGGACCCTGAACAGAACCGGTCCAGAACCGTTAGTCCAATGAAGAACTGAGCCTCTAGAGGAGAACCTGGCTCGATGACTCTGCTGTTTGTGTTTCAGTGATCTGGAGGCGAAGGCCGCTTTGCTCCGCGCTCTCAGCTCCCTCCTCAAAGACCAAGCTGCCAGCGCCTCCCTGAGGAGAACCCGGCCGTCCGCCACCGAGAGGAGCGCCACCTGGAGGAGGCGGCCCAGACCCGGCCGCGCCGACCTCCAGAGAACCGCTCCTCATCCGGCGGCGGAGCGCTGCAGCGCCCTGGAGGAAACCTGCTCCGAGCCGCCGCTGCCGAGCCACGCAGGCTCCTCCGGGATGAGGCCCAGACTCTGTTCCCTGACCGGAGAGCTGGAGGCGCAGCTGCAGCGCCTCAACTTCTCCGAGGAGGACCAAGGAGCGGCGCAGCGCCTGGACGAGGAGAGGAGGCGGACCTCCAGTCTGCAGCGCGGTGCAGCCGGGGATGGATTGGACTTCAGCAGCTTTGTGGGGAGAGACTTCAGCATTCAGAGCATGACCTCCATGATCAACGAGGACTGCTTCTACGACCCGGTGCTGGCGATCCAAACGGACAACATTAACCTGCTGACTTGAACCTTCATCTCTGTCTTCTGATTGGACCTGAGGGAAGTTGGCGCCTCCACCTTCATCAAATTAAATGTTTCTGCTGCAAAAACTCTCAAGCCTATAAAATATTTTTGGTCTTGCTTCTAGAGCAAGTGTCTTAGTAAATTAGATTAACATTTTTTTGTAAGATTTTGTGTTCTTGTCGTGTTTTTGCAGCAAAAACCAACTTCACTCAGGTCCTGATTGGCTGCAATAGAAACGCCTCCAGCTGATTAAACCAGCAGACGTTTCCAGACGCTGGAGCTCAACATAGTCCTGAATTAACAGACGAGGAATTTCATTTAAACCGGATCTGAATCTGGAGTTTCTTCCCTTCAATGTGGCAAAATGTTGAGGCAAATTTAAATAACAAAAACGTTTTATAGGGAAACGATGGAGAGAAAACAGAGAATAAGGATTTTAAGCTGAATTTCTTTTGGTGTTTTCATCAATGAAAAACAGAAACTGTCTGAAAACTGATGTGACTGGTTTTAGCTCCAGTTTTTGTCACAGACATTTTTTTCTCAGATGACAAAAGTATATTTGTGAAAATTAGATTTTTAGTTCGTAAAATATCACTATATTATTTGGACGTTTTTGTAAGTTATTAACGTTTTAGAGCTGGAGTCAGTTTTTTCATGTAAAATAATTTATTCATAAAATATTTATGTTTAGTTTTGTCAAAAAACTGACTTTAAAATTCAAAGTATTTTAGATATTTTTCTCTGATAATTTTGTATTAATTTAAAGGGTGGAAATATTTTTTTTTATAAGTTTTCTATACTTTATTTAAATTCATTTCCTGAACTGTTGTCTAGGAGCAGAACCTTCGAGATCCAACAAACCGGCACCAGCAGGAAATCTAAAACCGAATAAATAATGATTTTTTTCTGTTTCAGACATTTTTTCTCTCTTAAACATGAAAACACATTAACCAGAAACTGGAAACCATGGAAACATTTCTGTCTTTTACTCAGATTTATTTATTTGTTATTCTGGAGGGAGGAGATTTAGTAAGAGATGAATTTGATCTTCAGTTTGTCGAGTTTATAAAGAGCTGAAGAGAAGCTTGGTCACTGGAAAACTGATTTTCCATTTTTTATATCTCCTAGATGTCTGAATCGAATCGCCAAGTGAAACCAGCCGAATGTTGATGTTTGGATCCTGAATATTTTTTTATATTTTATAAATTGCTGTTGTAAATATCCGTCTGTGTGCAGCTTCAGCTCCAGTTGTAAATATTTTTATTTGACAAAAGCAGTTTCTGGATAAAAATCCAGAGCCGCTGCTTCTTATTAAAGCCTTTTGTACATCTGTCATCTCTATTTATATTGTTTTTTTATAATGTTTATTTCTATTGAAAGACAACTGTTTCATTATGAAATGAAAAATTATTTGAGAAACTGTCAGTTTTTGGTAATTTATTTTCTTAAATATTTACTTCTGTCAATGATGAGGTGCTGTTAAACACTGATAAAATGCAGAATATTTTATAAAACTGACTTTTGATGCCAACATTTCTCAACGTTTCATTTATTGTTTTGAATGGAGGTGCTGTGTCTCCATGGCAACAGTAACTTGCCTGCTGAGAAAACAAACTTGCCAAAGATTTTACTGCTATCAAATTGTTTATTTTTATTTTATTTCCTTTTCTTTTCAATCGATTGAAACACTGAAACTTTGTCCTTCCATTTTCCATTGATAATTGCTGGAAACACCATCAGGTGTTGGACATGCTTGGATTTCGGTTAAAGTAAAATTTTGGCTGTTTAATATTCTTTGTTGTATTTTATTCTAGCATTAGATGATCAAAGCACTCTTATTTCTAAAGCTTTTCGTGGTCTCGTTGCTTCATATTGCACTGGGCGCCATGTTGGCGTTTTGCGCGTTACGTCATCCCAGCCCAGCCGCCATGTTTAGAACAACCGGCTGCTGTTAGCTTCTGGAAACCTTGTCAAATAACAGACAGTTGGTCGCTTTTTATCGCTTTAATTTTGATTATTTCTCAGTAAATGGTCACCGGGTGCTGCGCGGCTGGCGCCACAAACAGACAGAGATGCAAACAGAATGTAACTTTATATTAAACCCAGGAAAGAAGATGGCGACGGATAGCTGCTGTTGGTTGTATTCGCGGATTTGCAGCGAAAGTCTTTCACAAGGTAAGATGATTGACTTTCACCTCTTAAGTAAAATCAGTGAGATGCTATGAAATATTTGATCGTGAAGGTGTCTAATTATTAGTGACCATAGAGAGAAAGTCCCACCAGTCACTGCTAGCCGATTCGGCTAGCAGTGACTGCTAGCTGCACTTTAAATGTCCTCCAGTAAAGGAGAAACGCGGCTCGTGGTTCATGTGGCCTGAATTTAGGCAAAGTTGGAGATTTGATCAAATTAAACATTTCAGGGCAGTATTCTATCGGAAGTCCATTAGTCTATTTTAGCGTTTCTCAGTGGGGCTGTACCGCCCCCTGGGGGGCGTTCAGAGAACAGCAGGGGGCGCTGGGATGCCTTGGGGGGAAGTTTGCTGGAAGGCAAACTTTACCGACTTTGGGCACCCAGGGTGTGGTAAACCAACAGGTATGCTTTCGTCATGCTGCCTCCACGTAATGAGTGACGTAGTTGCAAAGGTCAAACCTTTTGATTTTTTTTAAATTGCCCATATTTGAGAATACAATATGTTGTAATAATTTGGCATTTCAGCCTAATGTCCCAGCTGTACCTGAATGCAGCATAAAAAGTTGTTGGGAAAATCCCACCTCACTGACTTGCATTTCATAGGATCTACAGAGTTCTGGTGGATTGGATTTGGACTTCAGCTGATTTTTCTCCAGTTCCAGAGATGTTTACACTCAACATGGTGTTAAGGTGAGTAATTCATTTAATTGCAGAGTGAATTACAAACCTTATTGTTTGTAATATATTTTCTATTTATTATTAGTGGTGCGACTCCATTAAAATTTTTCATAGCAGTAATTGTGAAGTCTGTGATTAATTAATTGGAATTAATTTAATTGAAATCCATGTATCAACAAAATAAACAATTTCAACTCAAAAAACCTATTTTGCTGCTAAATTATTGAATAACCAGATATCTGAGCTCAACAACAAATATATTTATTGATTTTTAAGTTGTTATCCTGGTTATTCAACCGTCAGATTGGTGCAAAACGTTTTTCTGTCAAAGGGATGCTAACATTAGCATTCAGGATGTCTGCTACTGCTACGTTTTCCGCATTGAGATGCTATTTTAGGTTCTAATAGCTTTACTGATAAGCTAACTACTTTTAGCACAACTTGAATACAACGATTGTCTTTGCAAGCATCACATGTCATTTTTTGAAGGAAGAATTAACCCAAGACAAGCAGTTTTATCGTCCATTGTTGTTAGCGGATGTTGCTTGTGTGTCAAGTTTATACGTGTACCAGAAACGTATGAGTACAAAGGTTCCAGCTTGAGATTTTTGTCTTTTTGTTTTTCTAAACAAATTTATGGGGTTAAACTATTTTATGTGTTAAAATGTATGTAGTAAATTAATCAAAATGAAACTATTAAAATCCAAAACTAAGTTGTTGTTTTTTTTACTTTATCCTGATATTTTTATGCCTTAGAACAGGGGCGTCCTCCAAACCTACTGCAATTTTTAGAAGCATTCCTTCTCTAACACACATGGATCAAATAAATTGCCTCGTTAACAGAACTTTCCTAAACTTGACAGGATAATGAAGAGCTAATTGAGTCATTTAATTCACTTGCTTAGAGGATGTTGTTTTCTAAAGGTGCTTTTAATCTGAAAAACAAGCTTCATCCGGATGTATTCTCTAATTTAGTGAATAGAAAATACACAGAAACTAATTAAAACATTTCTAATATATTCATTTAAAAACGCAGTTTTTGACCTAAACCCTTTTTACCTTATGTTGTGCCGCATTTCCAGATTTATATCCAAACCACTCAGCGTAGGAAGCCCACTGTGTGTGTGTGTGTGTGTGTGTGTGTGTGTGTGTGTGTGTGTGTGTGTGTGTGTGTGTGTGTGTGTGCGTGTGCGTGTGTGTACGGCTCAGATAAGGCTTTTCATTTACATCCCTGTCTGGCTGTTAACTGATGTCTATTGAAGCCTCCGGGGGGTTTTCTTTCTTCCAGATGGTTTGATTCTTCTCCAGACTATAATTACATGGGTCGGAGGTCAAACTGTCGCCTTTAATCCGAAGCTAATTTCAGTCATAATGGATTTCAGATCCAGGAATCACAGCCGCTGTCCTGTATCAGGAAAAGTCTGGCATGTTTTAGGTTCTGATTGTTTTTATTTTAAAAATGTCAAAACTGATCATTTATTTCAACTTTTTTATTGAAGTTTTTTTTTTTCCAAAACTTATTTATTTTTCCAGATATTCATCAAATTAACACATTTTCTGGTGATTTGGTGATGATTTTAAAGCAAAACGGATAAAAAAAATGAAAAGAATATTTAGATGTCAACACAAAGTAGATATTTATTCAGTGCACTAAAACAAATTTATAGTTTGAATAAAAACACACAAAGTAAAACAAATAATCCGTAAAAGATATTAAAATCTGAATTATTGTGAGCAATTTTTTTTTAAAATATTACAGAAATTGTAAAATCATTCAGTAAAACTAATTTAAAATAAAATAAAAAATGTGAGAAAACTAAAGACACACAGGAACAAATCATTTTTGTCCAATATTTCAACAAAATGAGGAAAGGTAATAAACATTAATGCAAGCAGGAGAAACACACAAAGAAATCATTACAGAAGGAATTAAAAATCATCAGATAAAAAAAGTTTCACTTTAAATAACACAAATGTTTTTGCATAAAAAAAACAATAGAATACTTATTTAAAAATACAGAATCTATTTTTTCGTGAAACAATCAGCACAGTTATGAACGGATCAGATCTACGAAAAACAGTGCATGAAAAAGAAATCAATGTATAAAATAAAAACTAAAATAATGATTAAAATTTTTCTGAAACTAAATGCTAAATAATTTATGCTAAGTCACAAATTTACATGCATGTAAATTGTTTTTATTTCTATTTAGGTCATATTAAATAATTTCTAATTTTACACTGATCTATTTATTCTTATAATTTTCATAAACTTGCATTTATATTTATATCTGCTAAAATGCAATTCTTTGTGTGGGAATAGTTTGTCAACAAAATGGCAATTTTCCCTTGACGATCAATAAAATAAAAATTCTACAGAAACAACAAAGTATAGGTTAGAAAAACTAAACCGGTTGGTAAAATACAGGAAATAAGAAATAAACCAATAATTCACATTAATGTAATCATAAAAAACACTGAAAATCCTAATTTAAATTGTACAAAGAAAACAAAAAAAAATTATGAAAACATTAAAAGTCCTGCGTAATATCTCCTTATCAGGCCTGAGTTTCACCTGTAAAAAAATCAGTTCCATTAAATGCTTTTTCCAAACAACCAGAAAATGAAACCAATAAAGTCGACCAGCTTCAGACTGAAGGCCAAACAAGCAGCAGAGTTTTGCTGCTCTGAAATAAACTGAATGGAGGATGAATGAGGGAGCGATGGAGAAATGAGAGTTTGTCCTCTGTGTGTTTTCTGCAGAGTGAAGGCCTGCAGGCGTCTGCTCAAACCTCCAGAGAGCTGCTGTAATGGAGCGGCGCCTCGCCGAGCGACACGAAGCAGGCGGAGGTTAAAACATTCTGTTCAGACGTGGAACCAACATCAAACTGCTGCTTCCACACGGCGGTGCGGCCCGCGGCGCCGGAATCACTCATTCTGACGGGTCAGGAATAAATTAATGACCACAAATACAAAGTTAAAACGAGAGACAAATAAATGCAATAAAATATTAAAACAAGCAATTAATTTCAAAAGATAAACATATAAAATACACAGTTATGAATTACCTTATATTCTCTTAGAATAAACATAAAGCCTTCAAAAATTAAATTTTGAAGGCTTTATGAGATATGTCCGATTTATCAGTACAAGTAAAATAACAGCATTAGGTTTTTATCAGATTAAAAATTAATCAAAAATAACATTTTATCAGCAATAAAGAGTACAGATAAAATTATGTTTATTTTCTGTTAACAAAGCAACTCCCTATAAAAATGTTTGTCTTTCTGATTAATGGTCCTAAAATCTGCCTTCCAGGCTGCTTATATAAAACAGGAAGAGAAAAATTAAAAAATGTTTTCTGTAAATAAAATAATTAAAAAATTTTAATTTCTAAAAAATAATAGATGGCTGCAGTGAAACTTTATTTTGGTGGACATTGTAATAAAAAAAGTCTATATTTTCATTAAATTCAACAGAAGTTAAATTAGTATTTATTTTTTTTCTGTTTTAATTCATTGGATTATTTTACCAGAAGTCCAGGGTTTGTAGTTTCTCCGCCCCGTTGATCCCATCCCGATCAGGTGAAACCGTTTTCCTATCCAAACGGATCCGGTCGGGTCTCTGCGTCGTCGCTGCTGCTGCAGATCCACGCGTCTTATTGTGAAAGGACAACGAACCCAAACTGCTGCAGCAGAATGTGAAACGCGGCCGCATTCAATCACAGACGTCAGCTCTGCCTCTGCGGTGGGAACCAAAACGTCTGGGTTCTGTTTCCTCTTTGTTGGGAGTTTTCAACCTGAACGCAACAACATCAATTAGCCAGAACCGACGCCTGCGGACTCTTTAAACTTCTTCTCTCCCAGAGAAGCCGGCAGGAAAATGTGTGTTTACAGTTTGCAGGTTGTGTGTGCAGGATTATGGTAATAACAGGCTGCCGGGCCGCGCTGGTGGGCGGGCGGACGGGCGGGACCGCGGACCCTTATCAGCGCGTTGCAGCGGTTCTTCACCTTGATTCTCTGCTTTATCACCAAAACCAGACGAAGACGCTTCTGGAAGCCCAAATGATCTGATGCTATCAGCGGCGGCTCTTATCTTCACCCAGGTTTGCAGGAAGCGACCCAGAAGCGGCGAGAGGCGGCGCTGACCTTCAGGCTGGAGAGCAGGACCGGGTTCTTCTGCTGGTTCTTCTGCAGGATGGGCTGAAGCTGTCCGGTTTCCAAGGAGACGGCAGGTGGAGGGGCAGTGAACCCACACGCTGCGCTCTCGCTCACCGCTGGACGGAGCAGGTTCGTCTCTGCTCAACTTCCTCCAGATGTTTGGCTGCATCAGGAGCAAAGGGATCGCTTCAGTCCGGCGGAGCAGCGAGGGACGCCGCCGCTTTAAGAACACTTAATTAGGAGTCAATGATCACCAATTGAGCCGTTGAGCCGGCGCTTCCAGATTTCCATCCTCAGCTGCGTCCGTCACGCTCCCACGCTCACGTCTCACTCCCCCCGCCGGAGGAATTATCTGCCCCGTGTCCTGGGGCCGGGGGGTAAAACATGCTGTCCGCTGCCATTCAGATCCTGGCGTTCGCCTTGGCGCTGCTGGGCGTCCTGGGCGCCACCGTGGCAACGCTGCTGCCCAACTGGAAGGTGAGCGTGAACGCGTGGAGCAGCATCATGACGCCCATCTCTCAGATGCAGGGTCTGTGGGCGGACTGCGTGTGGTACAGCTCCGGCGTCTTCAGCTGCACTATGAAGGACTCGGTGCTGTCGCTGCCGCCGTCGCTGCAGATGATGCGGGCCGGCATGGTTCTGTGCTGCATGGTGGCGGCGTTTGGGCTCTGTCTCGCCTCGCTGGGGCTCAAATGCACCCGGTGGGGGGGCAGCCAGCGGGCGAAGGGCCACACGGCGATGGCTGCGGGCGGCTGCTTCGTCCTGGCCAGCCTGCTCTGCCTGGTTCCGGCGGCGCTCTTCACCAACGAGGTCATCACCGCCTTCCTGACCACCGACCTGCCGGACAGCAGCAAGTACCAGCCCGGCGGCGCGCTCTGCGTCACCTTCATCGCCGCCGGGTTCCTGCTGGCCGGAGGAGTCATCTTCTGTCTGTCCTGTCCGGGAAGCGGGTCCACCGGACCGGACAGCGTCTCAAACTCCGACTCAATCCGGCTGGAAAGGAGGCAGCAGCCAAAAGTGGAACCCAAACAGAAGAAGAAGAAAAGCGTGCGACTGCAGACGGATGAGGTGAGGCAGGAGAAAACGGTTCTGGACCGGCAGAAATTCCCCCAGAAAGACCTGAAGGACAACTACAGCCTGCAGGAGTACGTCTGACGCTCAGGCGGAGGGGAAATGTGGCGTTCAGGCGCCTGAACTGGGGGAGGTGTGAGTGTGTGTGTGTGCGTGAGAGAGAGAGAGAAGGGGATAATTACTAAATGTTGTAAATGACAGATTGTAGATTCAGCTGAATGCCTCAGAAGCAGAGCAGGACTCTAAAAACGAACCTCAGAGACACAAAAGGCTGAAAACCTTTAAAACCCGACTGCTGCAGCTTCACTGAAACCAAAAACCCGAAGACAAAAAACGTTTCAGCTCAAACTGAAACCAAAAAGCCATTTTATTCCAGCCAATTTTCTGCCTTCAGATAGAACTAACGCTCCAACAGGGCTGCAACCAACATTTCTGGGGACGGGGCCCCAGTGCAACGTTACAGGCAACGCTTTTTTATTTTTGTGCTGTTTGTTCTTGCAATGCATGAAAAAAAAAATGAAGTACTTTCTTTCCTTTATGACCTGCAGAGTGATTAAAAAAATGACTGTGAACAGGCTGCAGATGAAAACTGGAAAGTTAAGAAAGGAAACCTAAAGCTTTTTTAAAAATGTTTTATTCTGCTGTGGAAAAAATGCAGACAGATCAAAAGAAAAGGATGCACAGGTGCATCATGCATGATTCATCTCTGTGGGCGGACTCCAGTCGATCACAATAAATGAAGTTAAATATTTTTTCCCTTTTGTCAAATTTGTCTAGGTTCGATTTCAATCATATTAATTTACTTTTATTCTTGCAGATTCTGCAGAAACAGAGAAAAGATGCAGGAAAATTAAGGAAATGTGCCAATAGCAGTCTGATCTTCCCATAATTATTTTTTTTAGCAAAAAAAAAACCTCACAATTGAAGTTTTTAAAAATTTGTCCACATTTGTCACAGTTTTGACAGCATACCAGGGATCATGCTAAGAAACTTAAAATAAAATTACAAGAGTAATTGTTTTATAAGAATGAACTTGTACAAGGATAAACTCATGGTTTTATGTGAGAAAAGTTATAATATTATCAAAATAATACAAGAATAAATTTGTAGTCTAGCAAAAATAAACTCATACTATTATGAGAATGAAGGTGTAATAAAGTCAAAAACAAGCCAGAATAAAGTTAGAATATAATTTTATCTTGACTTTGATACGACTGTATTCTCATAATTTTATTTGTTTTTTATCTTCGTACTGTAACCCTAATACTCTTAAAACTTTATCCCAACTTGTTACTGATGGTTAAGTTGAATGTATGTGATTTAAACGACAGAAACTTGTTTCCCCATGGCAACAAATAAAAACATTATCGCCACCTACTGGCCGTGTATAGTGACTGTCAAAATTAAAGGGCAAATATAAATTAAATTGAAGCTAGCGCATCAGCATCCGCTAAACATCGTATCGGTGTAACAGTTCAGCGTTGGAGGAACTAATTTTTATAATTTTCTGTTTTAGGTTTAGCGTAGCTAACAGTTAGCGGTGTTCACCACTTCATAGTAATGAAAACATGACAAACATCTTTCACCAGGTTATCAGAGAGAAAATATCTGTTTCTCCAGATTTTGACCATTACTGAATAATTAATTTGTTACAGTTGATTGTATTGAAGTGCAGATGATTTTGAAAACCCCACTAGGTGGCGATAATGGCATCAAAATACATGCGGCTAAAGCAGTGTTAGGCTAGCAACCTTTCCAGATTGTTTCTAGCTCATCTTTCCTTTGTTTTTCTTCTGTTTCTAAATTCTACAGCCGACACTTGAAGTTCATTGAAAACAATGTAAAGTCTAACTGGAACCATCTTATTTTTCCACAAATAACTGTTTAGGAAAATTGTTAGATTCTTGTTTTTTCTCACTTTGAGCAGTAACTGGGTGATAAAGTCATTGTTAAAAGCCGCCAGTAAGCCGTTAGATGCAGATTTTTCTTTATTAATTTGTGAAAAGGTAAATTTAACAAACCAACACCTGCCTTGGACAGTCGGTCTGTTTCTGGAGATTGGTGAGCAATCAGTCTCTCTTCCAGGAGATGAGCTGGAAATTGCTTTGATGGCCTCTTTTCTTTTTTAATGACTGCTGAGAAAATCACAGCAACTGAATGTGTGTTGAATTTTTATTGAACGCTGCTGCTGCCTTCTTCACCGTGTCTGCTTTGGATTTGCTCTGATCTCATCAATAATTTCTAGAAATCCTTCACTTTCTGCTTCAGCTGTACACGCTGTATGAGAAGCAATAAAATATGTTGAGCCTCTTAGATGCTGCATTGTTGTGAATTATTTTCCACATCCAGAACGTCAAACGGACATCCACTTCATCTTTTCTTCTCGGTTAAATGGGGGAGGAGGGAGGTAATGATGCTCTTTGCTTCCCATTATCTCCTCACCTCGGTTGGTTGCACATCGCCCCTCCGCCTCCCAGCTGCAGCCAAACCAGGAGGACACAATGGACCTGGAGCCCCCACAGTGTCACACGCACTCAGTGGGCTCCGCGTCCTGCAGCCTGACTGAACCGTCAATCACTGCTGCCAAGACGAGGCTGCTGAGCTGATCGCCCACTCTGCCTCTCAGGAAACGCATCAGATCTGCAGAACAGAAAACAGTCGTCAGCACTGCAGAAGCATTTCACATTTCACCATCAGTAGATGTGGGAAAACTGGACTGAAACGGTGGAAAAAATCCAACTCTGTATCAACACAATGGTTTCTGAGCCTCTGCAGCTGCTGCTGGATTCACATTTCTCCTGTTTTCTCGCTTTGATGGACGAACAACTTTAATGAGCCGAGGTTCAAAACATTTAATTAGCTCAGGAGGCGCTGATTCTCCCAACCCCCCAAAGCCAAATTAAAAGCTGAGCGCTTCCTCTAATATTTAATTAGAGCTATGATCAACTGTCTCCACAGATCAGATATTTTATATTTTTACCCCCTGAAGAGCCAAATTAACAAAAATAAATAATCTTTGATGTCTTAAATAAACTAGCAGCAGAAGCTCAATATTTAACTGAAAATCGAGTTTCTTATCAGTTGGGTTTGAAATTATGTCAAAACACCTGACTCAGCATTTTCATGCACTCACACAGCCTCATTTGCTCAAGTTTAAATAAATATCAATAATATTTGGTTCCACAGCAGGTACCTGTAAATATCTACAGAAAGGTACCAGAAGTTTGTACATTTCTGTTCTTCTAGAGCAGAAAGTGTTTGCAAGGATTTGAACCGGTTCTCTTAGAAAACTCATTGTGTTTATGACTGTTTTGATAACAGGTCAGGTTTTTTCGTTGGATCGATCTGTGATTGATGACGAGCCGATCCGTCAGGCGAACTGGTCGACTTCTTCCCCGGCTGTTCGGCAGAGTATGGTAGGCAGACTGCAATGGAAATGAAATACATTTAGCTTGGGACTGCAGATCCACACACTTAGGAATTATCATCCCTACAAATTAGGGTAGATTACATCAGATTATCAGATGATTTAATGTAAAATTTTGAAGTGAACCTGATTTGTGTAATTATAACTGCAACCAGGTAAGTCATGAAAACAAAACAAGGTTGTTACTGAGAAATTATTGCTATCAAAGGAATACTTTTACATCAATATAATTTTAGTTTGTTACAATTTATAAAAATACTTAAAAGCCAACATTTTCAAAAGTTTAATTCTTTGTCCGAGTTTCATTCATTTCATGTCTTTTGTATGTAGACAAACTTTCTGGTGTAAAACATTTAAGTTGCTTTAAATTACATTTTGGTAAAAAGAAGAAAACAAAATCCTGAATTTATAAATTTGAAGTAAAGAAAAGTGTTGAACATTCATAAAAACCTTCCAATATGGCTGAACTAAAACTATTCTCAAAGTAGAGGGAATCAAACTTCCTCCACAGTGAAATTAGATTCACAAAACCAGTTGGTGGTGATCTCTGCTCTGAAACATGAAAGTGTGTCATATTAACATCATACTGCTTCACAGCACAGTAACAGGTTCTACTGAAGTACTACATTTCATGCATTAATCGATGAGGTTGTTAATGAGGCAACAGAGGAAGAAGGTTTGTCTTAAAATGTATCATCGGTACCAAGAGTTTTGTTGTGTCCTTGGCATTCTGGTATCCCACCTGTCACAACCTGTATCTTCACGTAACTGTCTGCCTGTTCCGCCATGTTGGGCAGGGTCTAGAGACATTACATGTTTTGCTTTGTACAGTCTTGCCGTTTCCTTGAGGGTGCTGTGATGTGACTTCATCATAAGTTCCTATGTTTCTTTACAATACATTCAGCATTCCCTACACAATGAGCCTAATGTGTACATTATATGGACAATGAGGGTGAGCTTTTACCTTCAAGGCTGAAAAGCCACCTATAGGTGCCTTTGATTCATAACTGAAATGTCGATCAGCATGTTTATTTATTTGCTTGATGATCTTGATTACGGCAGTTGACAAAAGGCTATGATTATAGCTTGTTTCATAACTGCTGACTGTATGACATTAGTACAGTTGAAACAAAATGAGCTTGGTTTGATGTTTGTTATGGTGTATGATTTATTTGATAGTTTTTTTTAGCAATAATACTGTGTATAAACTGCAAAATATATTAATGTAATAAATATTAGAAAAAAAGTCAAAGCTTTGTATGGTCTAGAAACAACTGGTTTAAAACTGAAACTGAAACTGAGGATTAGGGTGGATGTTTTGTGCAAAACTCTCTCAGTCTAATTTGGACGGCGACTGTTCTTCATCTCAGACTTCTGCTCAGGTAACAAAAGGTGACATTTTTTACACTTTTAATGTCAGATTTAAATTAGTTTGTCCTTGACTGTAAAACTGAAAATATAGTTGTGTTAAATAATAGTTTTTTCTTAATTTGATCAAGGTTTTTTTTTCAGTTTTACGTTCATTTCAATAATTTTGAGTTATTAGAGATATTTGGGTTTTTTTAGAAATTGCTTTAAATCTGTAAATTGTTAGATCATTATTAATTTACAAGTCATGTTTAATGAAGTATCAAGACATATTTTGCTGCCATAAAATAAACTTTACTAAGTAGCTGGTATGCTTTCTTTTCTAGTCATGGGACAATCTGAATCTAAATCCCCAGGTAAGTTTGCTATGGGAAATTGGTAAACTTTGTCTTAATTCCAGAAATCTTTTTATTTTCTAATCTTTTTGCTCTGTTGGTTGGTTGGTGTACTGTGGTACATTCTTAAATTTAATAACATGTTATGTTTGTGTGATGTTCTCCTCTGTGTTCAAATGAAAAGATTAAAGCTTGAGGAATTTATATTTAGAAACAAAAAGGTGTAAAAGGGCCTTTTATTTTGGAAATTTACTACAACGGATATTGTTTGCAATGAAAAATGTTTGAGTTATGTGAAAACCTGTATGTTCTGGTCCATCACCACCATTCCTCCACTTCTATTTATTATCTTATCCTGCTTGACAAAATGGTCAACAAGGCAGCTACTTAATGTTTTGAGCAGGTTTCAGACAAGTTATAAATAATTAACAATATCACGGCAACTTCAAGACGACTCTCACAATCGAGACTAAACTACTAAATTCACATTCCTTCAGATCTGGCAGCCAGTAGGAGGAACAACACACAACCTGATCTACTCACTTCCTCTTTCAGCTGCATATTGACTTGTTTGACTTGTCCTTTAGTGATGAAAGGAGATTTTCAAAATAATCTCCTTTCCACAAACAGATTTCCAGTTTTCTTAAAAACTGGAAATCTGTTTGTGGCCATGTGACAAACTGAGATGTTGATAAAGAAAATGTTATCACCACCTAGTGGCAAATCAGGGATATTTAAGCATATTAAATTTAGTATTTGTTTGTTCTTCCACAGAACCAAAAGATGATATGAAAGGTAAGAAAAAGTATTAATATCTGTATGTCACTAATTTAGCCCAGAAATGTATGCCAGGCCAAATGACCAAAACCAGAACTACAATTTGGACCCAGATAAAAAACATAGGATAAAGTCTAGACAATTTCCACATATGGGACAATCACAGTCTAAGCGTGAACCCCCAGGTAAGTTTTCTAATTTACTATTTGTTAATGTGCAATTTATATTCACATTTTGACATTTGCTTTAGTATCTATTTACTGCTTTGATTTAAGCTCTGATATGAAAGTTTTTACATTGGATTATGTTGCATGTTGGCATATGTGTTTGTTGTGTTTTACTTCCATATATTATGATTAATATTTTATTAGATTTGCATTACCATTTTTACACTTTATGAATATATTCTATAGTTAAAAAATATAAAGTTATTTTAATTGTTACAACAATAAAATCTGCGACAGATTTTTTTTTAAGATTAACTGTAATTAATCTAGTAGTAGTGGAAACTTCAATTAGTTTGAATATTCCAGTCATATGGGCACAAACTGTCCCTGGTCTTAATGTTAACCGGACCGGTCAGAGCCCAACAGGATGCCGGCCCTGGAGCTATTGTTGGCTGAGGTAATCAGATTTAGACAATTAGGTCAAAACACTCTATATGTTAAATGCTGATTAAGATTGATCTAAATAAGATTAAAAAGTTGTTTCCAAAGAAAAGTAGTTTTTTCTTGTCAGCGTCATTTATGTAGCTTGTGCCTCTCACTCCAGTCTGACTGTTCCTGTGATTCGGCAGCACATTTCTCTTCACCTTCTCAACAACAAAGTCCAAAAATGAAATCAATTCTTTAAAAAAAAACCAAATCATATATTGGTTGAATCTGTATGGCCTTTATCACGTCAGTGACATTTTACAACTTTAGGCAAAAGGAGAGGTTGAAAAATCGCAGTTTTGTGTAACTTTTAAATTTAGGTCGTACTATTTGTGTCAGATTTAAACTTAAGAATATTAAATAATTTTTGATGTTTGTAACGTTGAAATCAGCATCATCTAGTGGCTTGGGATTTTTATTTTGTATGTTTTCTGTTTTTCTGTGCTTGTTTGTAAATGTTTATTAAAAAATAAATATATTGTAAATTTTAATTGGGAATTTTCAAGTAATCTCTTTTTATTATTTGTCAGTTTTTCAAAAACCATGGAGGAGAATAGAGTGGGAGTAAGTGTGTTTTTGATCATTTCCTGTTTTCAACATACAAAATGTAAAAAGTAGAAACACAAACAGAAATAAAATTTTTACGGATGATGATTGTTGAGAAGAATATCTGGTCAAAAACCAGATATCAATGGATTGTAATTGATTATAATTGAAGAGTTATTGTGGCATGAGAATAAGTTTTATCAAAGTTATTTATACAGAACTTGATAATTACCTGAATATTTGTAATATTTTTTTAACAAGCACATGAAGGTTTCAAAATGTCTTCAGTCAAGACTCAGATGTTCAAATGAGAATTACATGTAATTTACCCACATCGATAAATACTTATTAGGAAAATATTAGAACATGAGAATATATTTCACACTCAGTAAAAATATATGGTTTGGTGTTTAATGCAATATTTTCTTTCTGATCAGGAAAATGTCAGACAATCTGGAATTTGTGAGAAACTACAAACCAGAGTTTGAGGGTCAGACGCTGAGGATTCTTCTGCATGGACCAGAAGGCGCTGGAAAGTCCAGTTTCATCAACTCGGTCCAGAGTGTCCTAAAGGGCCGAATTTACTCACATGCTTTGGCAGATAACTGCATACACACAAGTTTTACTAAAGAGGTAGAAAAAAAGAGACTGTATTTACCTGGTAGTTATACCTAATAATATTTCACGTTCTTCTAAAATCTTGGTTTTCTTGGATAAATCTGCTTTTTTTTCTACTCGTGTTTTGTAGTACACAACCTATAAAATTGTGAGAGAGGGTGGGTCATTCTGCCCGTTTGTCTTCTGTGACATCATGGGTCTGAGTGAAGGAGAAGGAGGAGTCCAGGAAGAAGACATCAAACTGGCTTTGAAGGGACATGTAAAGGAAGGTTACAAGGTAAACTGCTAATGCTTCATTCATCTGTTGTCTATACCAGTTCATTTTCACAGAGTGGGTCCAGCAGGGCAACGCAACAAATGGCAATTTAAAGAGACCAGTTTATTCCACTCGCATGGAGGAGGCCAAAGTTCCTCCCACATGAATCTGGTTGAAGGAATGCTTGATGTTGCTTGATGTTGCCAAATCTTTCAGTGTGCTCTTAAAAATATATTAACACTTTCAGTACAAGATATGAAAACATTCCTTTCAATTTGTTTTTCAGTTGAATCCTGCAGCACGGTTACATGAGGATCATGAATCCTATCAGAAAAACCCAAAACCCAGTGACCGAGTTCATGTTCTTGTCTGCATAATTCCTGCAGACACTTTAGATCTGATGTCTGATGAAGTTAATAAGAAGATAAGGAGGATCAGAGAGGAAGCCAGCAGCCACCGTAAGTCCAGATATTATTGAGTTAAGAAGTTCACAGAAATGGACCTCAAACTGAAACATTCCATTTCATATTTCATAAATCGTGCTTCTAATATTATCCAAATATAATAACTAGGAAAATGTTATGATAAAATGTTGTTTGATTGCATTTCCAAACACGTCAGTATTGATCTTTCAAGTAATGATGTGTAATCTGATGTGTCTTAGTATGTGCAGAAGCTGGTACTGAATAGACAGCTTGACACAATTTCATCCAATCAATGACCTCTAATGATCACTGATTGGAGTTCAGATGAAAACAGATAAAGGCCTCTGATGGCATGGTATTAATAACTGTTACTTATTTTCATATTTTTCTTTGTTCTGACAGACATTGCTCAGATTGCTGTTCTCACCAAAATTGATCGGGTCTGTCTCGAGCTAAAAGAAGATATGAAGAACGTCTACATGCTTCCAACAATAAAACAAAAGGTTTGTCTAATTCATTTTTTTCAGTTCAAAATAAATATTGATAGAAAACGATATGAATGTATTAATATTCCACAGAATATTTCTATCCTAAGTATTAAAATACATGTGACAAAAATTAACGCATCCTAATTTCTAGAGTGATTGAAGATTTTAAATGAAAACACAATGTGATTTTTTTTAAAACTGGAAATAATTTGGTGTGATAAAATTCTATAAACTTTCACAAACCATTTAAATGGTGATGATGTAGCATCACATGAGCCATAGTGGCTTATCAATGTCATTAAAACCTAATTACAAATTATATATTTATGATTGTTGTGATGTATTATTTGTATTTATAAACAACAGGCTTTTTTTTGGTTTGTTTCTCATTTTGCTGAAATTACCGTTTTATTTATGCATCAGAATGAAATTACAGGTTCCCTGAACTACATGCAGATGCAAACACACCATCGTGTCCAGCAGACGCTGCTATTCGCAACATAGTGATCATTCCTTGGCTCTCTATTATGGATTGCAAACAGATTACAAGTAGAGTTTTGAAATACTAAATCCTAGAAAGAAAAAAGAGGCGCAAATTACTAAAAACATTTTAATTAAAAAAAGTGAAATTGGCTAATCCAAAAAAAACCGTGTCACAACTGAAAGCATCAAAGTTGGACCCAGTAGTTGTTCCCAAGGCTCTATTTGATGAGTGGTTCCAGGATCCAGGTGGGAACTTTGCTTTCCAGTGAAACAAACTCAAAACGTTTTATGAGGATAACAGTTTGGGAGAATTTCATCAAGAGCATATTGGAAAAATTTTATGATCTAAAATTTTGTGCTTTAATTTGGAACAGTTCAAATTTTCAACAAGAATTGGAAACACACAACGTGTCCTATTGAATAACATATATATTTTCCAGAAAATGCATTGTTTATTTTTATAGAGTAAAAATACTTTGATATAAATAATAACGTATTTCAGATTTTGTAGATTTGTAGTAGCAAACAACGTTAGTACGAAATAAGGAATCATTAATGTTGATTACTCAGGTCTCCTATAATCTGGAAACAACTGAGTGAGTCTTGGGTTGGTTGTGCTGCAGTCATACATGTTGGCTAAAACTAAATAGAAAAACAAATACTCACTCAATGAATGTAACGTTAACAGTTTCATCATAATTTTATCACCACTCTGAAGGAAAGCAAATAAATGTATTTGTGCCAGTTTCTGTCCTGAGGATAAAACAGTCAACAAAGTCATTGTTCTAAAGAAAACAGTTTTAGTTTCTGTCTCATTTTTCTCCTCTAGATTGAAAAATTCAGTGCTACTGTGGGTATTCCCATGAGCAACATCTTCCCTGTGAAGAACTACCACGAAGAAATCGACCTGGACGATGACATAAACTCACTGATCCTCAGCGCCATGAAGCACATCATCAACTGTGGAGACGATCACATCAACTTCCTCCACAATCGGTGTGATTCTTCATGAAACATGTTTGTTTTAATTCACCTTTTGTCCTGATCAATGAGTGGAAAACCTGTTTCACCGTAATATTTAGATTTCAGTATCAGTCTTTGTTACTGAAGTGATTGCAGCAATGGCATTTATATATACATACATATATCTTTTATAAACAAAAAATCTTATTATTCAAGTACTTTAAATTCATTTAACTTCCATGAGTTACCATCTGTTGTATTGTATTTTAGATTAGTAGTCAATTATTTACAAATAATCTAAACCCTTACACTGGATTACACAATATGTATGGAAATTAATGTATTTAATCACAATGAATCTGCTTTAAGCCTTCGGATTGGCGTGTTTCATCTCAGAAATATATTTCCTGTTTGACAATTAGATTTGCACAACTAACATAAATGCAGTTTTCTGACATAGAAAATGTTAAATCAGTTTCAATAAGAATCAGCTTTAATGTGGAGAATCAATGTTAATAAATGGGGATCTTTTACTTTTGCTTAAAACTATAATCAGATTCATGATAGAGCAAAATACACATTTTAATTTTAGCAGAACTTTTTAACTGAAACATTTAAGTTGGATGGCAGATGCATTGATGAGGAGCTTATTGATGCAATAAAGTCTTGGAGTTGGACAAACAGACCATCTACAGCAAAAACTAAATTACAAAAACATTATCCACATTTTAGCAATGCATTGCATTTTTCTGAATTGAATATTGAGCATTTTTATGTCATTAACATAATTCAGATTTATGAAAATAAAGCCAAATCTATACAGACAAAATGAAGTAGATATTCTTTATCTTTTCAGAAAGAGACCAAGCTGATATTATGTGATTTTATTTAATAACTGGTGACAGAAATGAGGTTCCAGTTGTTTCCTCTAAAGATCCCAAAGTTCAGATTTAATCTGAACGATCCGCTGAACGTCTGAGGACCAGATTTATTCTCATATTTACACCTGAGTCAGTTTGTGGCTCTGGAAGGTTTCCGTCTGATTTTGTTTTCTTCAGGATGTCAGAAAGCTGCTGCTGTTTGGCCAAGTTTCCCTGCCAGTCCTTACTGGGTCGTTCAAAGTGCAGCTGTGCCTGGGTCAGAGTGGATCCGGTTCTCTCTCTCAGAACCAAGCAGCGTTTCTCATGTGAAGCAGAGTCTTCATCTGGATCTGCTTGTCTGCTGGCGTCTGACATGTACAACGGCGCAGTACGGCCTTTTCGGGCAGAAAAAAACAATAAAATACATGATTAAATTTCTCCCAAAATGCTCAGACATTTTCTAGATAAAGCAGGATAATTTCTGCTCTTGAAAAATAATTTTATGAAACTCAAATCTTGAAACTTTTTTCCAGTAAATTTTTGACTTTTTAAGTTCAGACATTCTCTTGTTTTTTCTAGAAAATGTCTGAGATATTTCAATGTATTTCATTTGTTACTGTTATCATTGAGTCATTTTAAACTCTTTCTCACATTGGCAGTCCTTCACAGAGTAGACGCAGCTGTCTGGGGTTTCCACTGTTTTCCTGAAGTCCTGAAATAACAACAGATCAAATTAGAACAAATAAATCACCACTAGGAAGACAAAGATGGACTAAAAATGCTAAAACTGATGATTGAATGAAGCCCATGAATTATTTTACGGAAAATGTGAAGTTAAGTGACCTTTTCCTGGAGCTCCTGGCTCCCGCAGACATTTATCTCATCACTGCTGATCTCAGAACAGACGTCGTCAGTTTTGTTCAGGTCGACCACCTGAGGAATCCCTGCAGAGGAAACGCAGGAAGTCACTTATTTCACACATATTGCTTTTAGTAACTTTATTGAAAGTAGACTTTAAATGTGTTTTTGTTGTTCAGTGTAATGTTTCCTCTCACGCAGCCCAGTGGTTTTCTCTCTGAGGTCCTGGATTGACTCGGTTCTGGTTCCTCTCAGCAGATTTGATCTTTTACCATCTAAGACAGAAACCAGGATATGAGCTTTTATAGTTGGATTCTGGTTGTTGAGCGGATCTTTTTTTGACAAAGCAATTACAGTCAAATAGTTTCATCAATAATAATAAACGATGGTCTGTTCTTTGTTCTCCTTCAGCAGCAGAAACCTCACTGTGTCCATCCTTTAAGTCCCTTCATGACCTTTTTTATGTCTTTATCGTGACCTTTCTGTCTCTCAGATTGATGTTACTCAGACCCATCATGTTGTTTGTTACATGTCATCCTGTTCTCCTTCTTAATGCTGTAGGTTTTGTGCAGTTAACCAGAAATAAACAAACATTCAAACTGAAACCTCCGTCCGTCGGCTATCCTTGCAGGCTGATGCCTCTGAATCTTAAAAACTTTTGCTTTTGTCTTTCAATCTGTTTATTCATCTGTTTATGTATTTAGAAACTTGCTTTGTTCTGTAGGGAGTATCACACCTAAAACTATTTCTGCTTCATTGGCCTGCCAGCGAAGAGCTGTGAACGCTTATTGGAGTCGCAGCTTTTAAAGGCTTTAACATTAAAAACTCCTCAGACTTCGCCCAAATCCTGCCCTGCTTGTAATTTTCAGATTCCAGTGGAATTGAAAGTATTCGTGGCCAAACTGCTCTGCAGCGTTTCATATAATGCAATTTGATGCATCGTTCACTGCAGAAAAAACAACATAGAGAACGATAACGAGGGGAGTCTGGGCTGAACCACTGGCCCTCTAACGCACCGTCTAACCGGGAACACGTACAGAAACTTTCTCAGCGCAGACATGGAGGCAGCGCGCTGGGCAGCACGTTGACATGTAAACGCACACGGCAAACACACAATCCTTTGTTCACAAAGAGACATGATCTTCACTCAACGCGCACGTCTGACAGCGGTGGCTGTTAAACTCGACTCATATCTTGATGAAGGATTCTCCCAAGAAACATCAGATCCTCTCAGGGATAAATATCCATACAGGTGAACAGTTTGAGTGACAGAAGCTGCCCTGATCTGCACCGAGCCAGCGGTGTGATTGGTGCACTGCTACTGACTTCCTGCCCTGTTCAATGCATCAACCATGAACCAACGATTCTGCTCAGCATAACGCTTGCAGTCCAGCTTATATATGTAAATAAATAAATGATGCAGTTTTTTTAATAAAAGCAAGCAATGCTTAGCCTCGCTAAGGAACTATTACAAAACTCCGGGGTAAACCCTGTAGTGGTAAGTTTTCCAAACACAATTCGGGTGCAGTTTGCTTTAGATCAGGTCGATAATACACAGAAGTTATGATGGCTGGAATGCTTTGATACAACTGGTTATATTTAGGTTCTTTTTTAACTGCTAAGGTATTCCTCTCCGATCTCGATGATGCTCCGCAGGGTGCTGAGGATCAGAGCGTCAGTTTCATGGTTCAGCTTCTTCTCTGAGTGGTAGTTCTTCACAGGAAAGATGCAGTTCTCTGGGATTCCCACCAGTTTGCTGAGGGCCTGAATCTGCAAGGAAAAACCAGAATAGATCTCAAAACATCACAGTAGGAAAAAGATTAACCAAAGATAATAAAATTAACTGTTGAGTGACGTTTTTTATTTCAGAAAAAATTCTATATTCAGCATTTAAATAAGCTTGTTGTGTGTGTACTATCAGCAGGAATAGTTGACCTTTTCCTGTATCACCCGGCTCTGGCAGAGGTTTTTTATATCTTCTCTGATCTCAGGACAGGCCTCATCAATTTTGGAGAGAATGGCAACATGAGGAATCCCTGCAGAGGAAAGTAACTTACATCTCACTGTCCCACTATATAAAGCTCTGTGGACTGATGCATGAAACACAACTGTTGTTTGTTTGTTGTGTGTTTTTGGCCTGGTTGATGTTCAGACGGGTTCATGCTGGGGTTTGTGGTTCTGCGGTGCGTCTCACCCTGCTCAGTGGCTTCGTCTCTGATCTCCTGAATTGTCTCTGCTATAGTTTCGTCCAGCTGATTTATTGTGTTGGCATCAAAGACAGTAACCAGGATGTGAGCTTTGTCGTTGATACTTGGATTCTTGTTGAAGAACGGATCGGTTTCGGACAACGCACTCTGAGGATGGAACTGGAAGCAGTTAAAATAAGAAATGATATGAATTTATTCCCGGTTCAGTTTTTTCACAGCTGCAGCAGAAACCTTACTTTATACTCATCCTTGATGTGTCCCTTCATGGCCATTTTCATGTCCTTCTCATAGACTCTTCTGTGTTTCCAGTTGATGTTGTTCAAACCGGTCATATCATTCAGTACAAAAGGATACACGTTTTGGTGGTCTCCTTTTTTAATCTTGTAGGTTACGAACTGTTAGCAAGAAAAAAACAAATATTAGGAATAAACTTTAAATTTACTCCCTTAATCAGTTTACTTAGTTTAAATGTAACATTTGTGTGTGAAAGTTATGACGGAGAATTTCAGATAAGTTATTTTATATCTGAATGGTAGAACATGATGTGAAGGTTTTATTTTATTGAGCAGGAAATCAGTAATCAGTCCTCAGATCAGTGCAGAACTAATCATGAGAATTACAATAAAAGAATGAGAATCATTTTTCTCTTAAATGAATCATACATTTTCCTTTTACCTTTTTGGTGAAGCTGGCCTGAATGATGTTGCAGGCAGTCGCCTTGTGACAGATTTTACCCTCCAAGGTGCTGAAGACGGAGTTGATGAAACTGGATTTTCCGGCTCCGGCTGGTCCATGCAGAAGAACCCTGAGCTGCCGGTGGCCGCCTCTAGGTTTGTAGTCGTTTATGAACTGCAGGTCAGCCTCTCTGTCTCTGCTCAGGAAAACAAACATCACATCGCCCCCTAGCTGCAACTGACTGAACTACTGGAGGCAGGTTTCAAGTTTTATACAATATATTGTTGAATAGAAACTCACTCCCAATTTATTTGCAGCCATGGTTTTTCAAGAACTGTCAAATACAGAAATAAATGAAAATAATTACATCAAATGACGTTTAGAATAATAAAAAATATGTCAGTTTTAAGCAAACTTACGTGAAGGAAGAGCTTTGGACTTAATGCGTCCCATACCTGAAACAAAGACACATCTCGAGTTTTATCTCGTTTTAAACCATTTAGGTAAATGCAATTATCATATCCAGTTTACTTTTACTTTCCATGATTCAGGATAAACATCTCATTGTATTCAGATTGGAGATTTTAGACTTTAAAAGGTCAAATGTACAGACACACACATTTCTGGCTGAAAATGCGTAACAGAGTAAAACATTTAGAGGAACTCCTTTGGTTTTTCTTTTCCTAAAACTTATTGATAAGGTTCTGTTAAAGCTGCAGTATGTAGCTTTTCAAAAAAAAACTGTTTTTTTCCATATTTGTTCAAACTGTTACCATGTTGTGACAGTTTAATAGGAGACAGATAATCTGAGAAAATATAAATCTCCACCTCCTCCCTGAGCTGCTTCTGCCGTCTGCAGAAATGAACCGCTTTGCCCAAAAACCACCAATCAGAGCCAGGAGGCGGGGCTTAGTGCTGTCAATCACTATATGTCCATGCAGCTAAATGCGCTAATGGCAGAGAAACAACTTACTGTTAATGGAAAAACGTCTTTCCATCATCTTCTGTGGCCATGCTAAGTAGCCTCAGTATATGTTGCAGGATCTTTTGAGGTAAACCAGCAGCTGTGTAAGATCGTGTTGTGTTCTGGTCATAGAGAACTATGAACTATATCTGTCCAATCATAGTTCATGAGATGTACCTTTGAAAAATTTACATACACACATTTGTTCATAAGTAACGGTGAATATTTATCTTTAGTACAGTAAGTGAAAACATTCAAAGATTATTCAAAGACTGTCACAGTTGATAACTGAACCTTACTTTGAATCAAAAATGACAACATACCTAACAAACCAGGACATTAGGTTGGTGGTTCACATCAGTCCAGCTGTTCTGCCCTTTTTCATGAAATAAAACACAATAAACAAACAGAACCAGACACAGAGCTTTGGCCCCAGAGAACAGTTAGCAACAGTTAACAGTTATAACATTAGACATGGCTAAAATGCACGACATTAATACTAACAGGCTAAAACGTTCACAAAACATGGCAAAATTATCCACGAAACTCTGAACATAACCAGATTAGTCTAAACTGCGTGTTAAAATATAAAACTTGAGAAGAAAAGGCAGAGCCGTCCGGAAACGTACCAGAGTTACAGGCAGAGGGGGAGGAGCTGGCGGTTACCGGTTGCTATGGTAACCACCAACCGCCAGCAGCAGCGGCGCAACAGAAACGAGTCAACATCTGGAGTCAACATCTGTACGACGAATAAACACACAGATTAACATGCTGTCTCAATCACTTTATGAAAGAATTATGGTTTTCTTACCTAAATAAATAACTTCATTATAAAAGGTCATTGTTATTAAACTAAATGTTTTGAGTCAGCTTGTGAGTTTAATGAGGTTATTTCAGTTTGTTTCCAGGTTTTATTTTGAATGCAGACAGAAAATCCAAGTTTTAAATTGATGGAATTTCATTTTTTTTAATGGTTAATTGTGGGCATGAAAAAGTTTAGAAAATAATTCAGATTTCTGTTCAGTTATAAATAATGGAAAAGTAAATCACTTGAAACACAACAAATAAGTAGAGGAAGTAAAATTGTTTAAAATAAATATAAAGTTATTGAAACCTGACTCCTCTACATGAAAGTGCATAGTCACTTTATTTAATCTTTAAAGATTATGGTAAAAAATAAAATGTATAGCATCTTTTAGAAAGATGTGATGATCCAAATCAGTATTTGGATCAATCAAAGATTATTCAAATATCTGCATTACTTTTGTCACTCACACATTTTAATTTGAAACAAACCTTCTGACATGATAACCTTAATATTAAATAGACAAAGATTTTAGAAAATAGAATCAAACATTAAAGCTGTGAAAGATTTAAATCACTTTTAAAACTTGGCTCAGCTCCGTTGGGCTGCAGTGAGGCGGAGCTCCAGCAGGGGGCAGCACGCTCTTTCTGTTGGGTTTCACTGTTGCTGCACGTTGAGTCATCTTGTTAAAAATAAACGTTTTTCTTCCTATCAGAATGAAAATATCAGGAAAATGGAATGCTAAGAAAGCTCCAGGTCTAATGCATTATTAAATGCATATTGATTAGTTTCTTAGTTTTCTTTAAGGGTCAGATTAGTTTTGTTGGACAATAAAAAACAACTCAAGTCAATTTCTTGAGGTTTAATTAAAAAAAGAAAAAAGGCAACAAAAAAAATAACAAAAAACATCTATATTTCTTCTAATTAAGTAAGCAACATCAAATTATCCAGTTGTTAATTGAGTATTGTGTATTTCTATTTTTATGTCAGTGAATTAATTCATGCATTATTTATGTGAGGAATAAGTCAGATTTACAAAAACAAAATCAAATTTTTACAGAAGATTTTCTTTATGTTTATAGAAAAATATCAAACTCTGATATTGTGTGTTTTTATTTAATAACTGGTGACAGAAATGAGGTTCCAGTTGTTTCCTCTGAAGATCCCAAAGTTCAGATTTAATCTGAACGATCCGCTGAACGTCTGAGGACCAGATTTATTCTCATGTTTACACCTGAGTCAGTTTGTGGCTCTGGAAGGTTTCCGTCTGATTTTGTTTTCTTCAGGATGTCAGAAAGCTGCTGCTGTCTGACCCAGTTTCCCTGCCAGTCCTTACTGGATCGTTCCCAGTGCAGCTCTGGATCCGGTTCTCTCTCTCAGAACCAAGCAGCGTTTCTCACATGAAGCAAAGTCTTCATCTGGTTCTGCTTAATTTCTGACGTCTGATAAGAACGACGGCGTATTACAGCCTTTTCAGATAGAAAAAATAGGAGTACATTTCTGCTCAAAAACTCAGAAGTTTTCTAGACAAAACTACATTTTCACACTCAGAAAATTTTTGACCACAAAAATACTTTTGAAATTCAAATTTTGAAATTTTTTCACAGAAAGATTCAAGATGAGACATTTTCTTGTTTAGTCAGAATAAGTTCTGTGATTAATTTTAAAATTTTTCTCAAAATTTACAACTTTTGTAACTCAGAAATGTTCTCGTTTTGTCCGAGAATCTAAAAATTTCCAAGTTTTTGAGCAAATTTTCAACTTATCAAGCTCAGAAATGTTCTAAATTTTTACAGAAAATTTCAGAAATTAATCTAAAAATGTCTAGGTTCATTTCAAATTCTCAATTTTTCAAGCTAGAAATTTTTTTGTAGAAAATTGCTAAGCCTGAAATTTTTCAAGTTCAGGAATGTACTTGTTTTCTCCAGAAAATGTCTAATATTTAAATCAAAATTTTCTATTTTATTTCTGGCGAATTTTCAGCATTTCGAGCTCCGAAATATTCTTAATTTTTGCCCCCAAAATTCCAAAATTAATCTAAAAATTTCAGAAATTTTCTCTGACAATCGTTTTTTACTTTTCAAGCTCAGAGATTTTGCTGTTTTTTCTAGAAAATGTCTGAGATCAATCTCAAAATGTCTGATTTTTTTCCAGAAAATTTTCCACGTTTCTTTCTAGTAAATTTCATAATTCGACTTTAATCTCAGAGTTGTGACTTTAATCTCAATTCTGCTCATTTTCCCCGTTTATCCTGCAGCATCAGCCCCAGAATCAACCACAACAAGACTGTAAACAGCAGCAGCAGCATCAGGGGAGCTGGCAGCACCATGAAGGGGAAGAAAACCTCCTCCAGGAGGGGAGCAGCCGACAAGCGGAGCAACACCAGCTGAACCAGTCAGGAGGAGGAGGAGGAGCGGATGGATGCCAGCCTGGGATCAGACAGCAACAGCAGCAACAACAACCCTCCTCCGACTGGGACCAGCTCCCAGTTTAATCATTATTATGGGAATGGAAGAGGAGGGCCTTGCTTTGATCAACATGGCGGACAACAAAGCCCAGGGACTGGGGTAACAGCAGCGGCACACACGGTACACGGCACCATGGACCAGGTCCACAACTCCCACGAAGGCTACAGCAACAACAGCCCGTACAACCACTATCCGAACTACCGAGCGGGCTACGGGAGCGGTGGCTACGGGGGCATGATGAGCCCCTCACGGCAGGGGAACAGCCTGATGGGCCCGGCCGCCGCTAACCCGGCCAAAGCGGCTATGGTGGCCGCCAGTTCTGCGGCTGGAGGAGGCGGAGGAGGATTCCAGCGGTTTCCCGGACAGGGTCAGCAACACCCTTCGGGGGCTACACCGACTTTGAACCAGTTATTAACGTCTCCAAGTCCGATGATGCGCGGCTACGGAGGCGGATATTCAGATTACAGTAATCCCGCGGTACAGCAGCACCAGGCGGGTGTGGGGCCGGCGGAAGACACGGGCTCCCAGTACGGATCAGCAGCAGCGCATGGTTGGGGGGGACAACAGAGGAGTCACCCGGGTCACAACGGACCGAGCAGCGGCAGATCTCAGGTGACTTAACCGAAATTAACGTCTGTTTTTCCCAGATAAAGACACCCACCACAGTCTGTTATGTCAGTTAGCCGCTATGCTAACCCCGCTAGCTTCTGGTATCAGTGACAGACCTGATTTACACAACACGACACGCGGATTCCTGGTACTTTGGACTAATTACTTCACAAAATACAACACTACCTGTTCTATTTTTATAGGAAATATATATTATCACCAAATGGTGGTACAAAATATTGATAAAATGTTGTATTTTGTGTCCAAGGTGACTCCGTATTTAGCTCAATATGCTAAGCTAATGTTAGCCTCGTAGGCCCGAGCGGATCTCGCGGAAACAACCGTTAACGGTTATATTTCCTCATTTTAATCAACCTTAAAGTAATTTAACTACATTTGAGAACGTTAAAAGATGATTACAAGAGTCAGAAATTATCTGACAGCTAATTCCTCCCCTGACATCCAGTAACCTCTTATCATAGGCTAATTAGCCCGTCTTTTTAGTCAATAAAGCCGAAAATCACGTCGTTTTTTCACCGATACTTTAGTTAGAAAACGGTCCAAATTGTGACTTAAATCTAGTTTTTATTCATCAAAGCTGTCCAGGTTTGAGCTCCTGATCTGTACAGAGATTTATGGGCAAAACGCCCACAGTGTCCAAGTCTCCAAACAGGAGCCCTGACCTTCACACATGCAGATTAGCCATGTGCCCATCAGCACCGGGATAAATACACAGCTGCCCCGCAGCTGCAGCTGCTAGCCAGCCGGAGGCAGCAGTCTCTGACACCGGTCAGCCTGGCACCCTGTCCGGGACATCAAACAGGATTTTAACTGTCAACTTTTAATTGCTTTCGTCATGGTAATAATCATTTCATCTAATGAGGGTCTCTGCTTAAAAATAGAGGTTAACTGATATTTAAAGAGCTTTAAGGGTTTTTCCAATCTCCTCTCCATAGCATCAATTATAAACAAATGTTATTTAAGTTGCGTATTTAATGCGAGTTTGGAAATTCAGATGTAGGAAGGTCTAAAAGTTGCATGAAACCATCAATACGAAAAGTATAATTGAGAATTGGAAGAAAATTTACACACATCTTGAAGGAAAAGCTACCCAACGTCAGTACTCTGCAGAATCATCAAGTCTCTTCTGGTATCCAGCTGAAAGTTTTGCTTCTTTCTCAATTGGATTAATGTCTGGACTTTGATTAGGCCTTCTACCTCATGATGCTACAGTGATCTCAATTGGTTTGTCCTGCTGGAAGGTGAACCTTACAGGTTTTCCTCCAGTTTTGTTCTGGATTTAGCTTCATCTGGTCACTTGTGACCAGAGTTCACTTCAACTGAACCCAGAGCGAGTTTTCTGTATTTCTAAATACATCTGAATACATTAGCAAGTGACATTTTTTCCTTCCACTTCATTTATTTCACTCTTTGCGTTGGTCTGTCAAGCAATGTATCATAATTTGAAGCTTTAGGTAATCCAAGGTAATTTAATTTATATAGCACATTTTCAGCAACAAGGCAATTCAAAGTACTTTAGGTCATTTAAAATGCTTTTTTTTCAACGTGGGAAATGTGAAAAAGTTTAGCATATATGAACATTTTTGTATGTGGTTCTGAAAGCTTCAACTGAACTCCGGAGGTTAGATCAGGACTATAGATTGGAAAATAACAAACAGAACTGAATTGGTGATATTGGAAGGTTTTTTTTGCATGCAACAAAAAATAAAATCAGACATTTTGAGATTAATTTATAGCTGAATCAAAGCACAAAGACACACTGTTGTTCTTCTTCTTCATTTATTATTTATTATTTTAAAAGCATGTATGTCCAGTTTCAAATTAGAAAGCAGCAGAATCGCCTCTTAACTGACCTGAGATGAGAACCATCGTTTGTTTACATTCCGGTTATTGATCAGCCGTTTCTACATTCATTCAGAAAGGATTTATCTGTTTCCGTCTCCATAGTAACGTCTGTTTCCTCACCTGTCAGCCTTGTTGTGAGCATGGACATTAAAGCTGATCCAGGCGTGGCGGTTGCTCGTTGCCTCCCAGGTTGCTCAGATTGCTCTCCTGCAGTCAGAGTGTGAGGAAGCAGCAGGAGACTTTCTGCTCCACAAACCCTCGTCATCCTGCTGCAGCCAAAACAAAACGCTGCCGGAACCGTTTTATCTCTGAGTTTATTAAATAATAACGAGAATCTGTCTGGGAAGATTTTTATACGATTTGAGACCAAAACAGCTGACATAAAGAAATGTTGAGATATCTTAATTTTAAAGTTAAATTTTACATGCTAACTTATTCATCATGTAAAATGTTGAAGACACAGTTATCCAGATTTGCCTAATTAGTTTTATTTTGTTTCACGTTTTATCTCTTTCTGTTTTATTTATTTGTATTTAATATCTTTTATTTTGTAAAGCACTTTGTGGTTTCTAACCTGTAAAATGTGCTACATTAATAAAGTTTACTTACTTACTTTTAAGGTGTTTTAGTATGAGAATGTCTTCATAAGGCAGGAGTGTTAGCTGAATACTAGGCTGTAAAAGTTTAATGTCATTTTATTCTTAAACGGTTTATTACTTGAGGCATAAATAGGATTACAAATGTATGATTGTTGACTGTGACTACGTTAGTCATAACAAATTTTGCTGGCTGATAAAATGTCCCAGAAGTTTTTGTGACAAATGATAAGATTGTTGTTTTGAGATTTTCAAGTAATGTAACGCAAGTAAACATTCTCAAAGATCATACGTTCATTTCTAGTAAATATTTAACACTGGAACTGGGAGATATTTTAAATGTCCACAATAAATGCAAAATATTTTAAAAAAGAACAAATAAGACAAATTATGAAATCTCTGTAAACAAGATTGTATTTCCAAAGAAGAGCTAGTTATCATCCAGGTTTTGGCAGAAAGAGAGATAAATCATGCAGATTAATATTATTGAGTTTGTTTTAATTCATGGTGCGTATAATTGATTTATTGCGACAGGTCGTTACTGTGAATAAGAACTCATTCTTAATAGCTGGTAAAATAAAGTTTGATCGAATATCAGTCAAATATTAAACTGCAATACTTCTGCTAATGATATTGATAGCTAATACATTTTTTTTATATATTAATGTTTCTTTATGTATTTTATATGTGGGTTTTTAAAGTGAATCTAGCAAATGTTTGTTCAATCTTTCAGTCTTAATTTATAGAAATGGCCTCATTTTTCTGCTTGTCGTTGCCTGCAGGTGGCGCCGATGGACCCGATGGCGATGAAGCGCTCTCAGCTCTATGGGATGAGCAACAGCCCGTACTCCCAGCAGCAGGGGGCGCCGTACCCTGGGCAACCCTACAGCTCCCCATCCCACAGATACCCCATGGGAATGTCTGGCAGGGGGCAGATGGCAATGGGAGGGATGCAGTACCCTCAGCAGCAGGTAGGAGGCGCCATTCAGATTATTATACCACAAAACTGGATAATTAAATATGCATAAATTTAGCTTTCCAATCTATTAAATACTCAATAAATCAAATTTTTATATTAGTATTGTTAAAAGCAGAAAATGTATTTTACCATTAAAGATTCACAACCTAAATATTTTTTTAAAATTCAGAATTTAGCTCAACATTTCCTCTAATATTTGCTGAAACTAGATTTCTCACCAGAAAAGTAAATTATCCTTCAGGCCTGATAATGACTAGAGTATGGCTTATACAAATCCTCAAAAGTTTTTTTCTCTGGTTTGCCAACAGAGCTACAGTACAGCCACAAAAGAAGTGTCATATTAGCATAGAAGATGTACATCTATGACATCCACTTATGTAATTATACAACAAAAAACAGGAGTAAATAAAAATATGGTGAACTACAAAATAATTTTATAAATGTAGGTCTTCTAAATTGAAACCTTTTCCATATATTTTCCAGTTTTGTTGAATATTTTCCACCTTTTTATTGGGCCAACGCTGAAAACCATGAGAATCTCTGCTAAGATCAAACAACTTTAGTCAAATTATGTAGAAACAATCAGAGTACAACAGAAATGGGCCGAGATGCTAACCCTGAGGAACTCCATATAGAAGTGGGAGTTGTAAAACATAAGCTACGACCTGATGAACTGTGTGCAGGTGTTAGAAAATCAACATAAACTTAGTTTTTGCTTCTTATTTTCAGTTTTTCCTCCTGTTTAACTTGAAAAAACGTTTTACCTTCATCTAGAATCCACACATTCTCTCTCTTTCAGAGACAGCCACCAGGTTGTGGCTCTGAGGTGATGATTCACATAAATCTGAGTAACAAATGTAGCTGTACAGTAATCTTAGTAAGCTGTGGGTGTTTTACCGGTCGTCATTCTCCTGTCTGACCCATTTCAATGCTCCTGATCCTTGAGGTGAGGCGTCTCTGTCTCAACATGTCAGAGCAGACGGCTGCAGTGGAGCGGGTCGGGCCCGGCTGGTCTGGGTCGGCCTATTTCAGGACTCTAGCCGGTTATTTTTAGACTCCAGACTGCTGATTTGGGTCTGAGGCTTTTGCTGCTTTTCAGCCTTTCTGGAGGAATTCTGACAAAAACGGCGATTCTGAGCCGCAGATGTTCGACTTTGAGGATTTGTCTGAAGCTTTGGATGTTTTCTGCTAAAGATTGAAAAGTTTTCATTCCTCAGTTTTTCACGCAACACTCTTTAGTTTTGCCTCATCAGTCAGTGTAATGGGGGACAGAGGAAGTTTTTCAGTAAAAACAAACATAGTTTAAAATTGTGTATAAAAATACATTCTTTATTTTGAACAAATCAGTTAAAAGAACACAATGTTTTGCAGCATAAGAATCAGTAGCTACTGTATTTGTCTGAAAATGAGTGAGAAGACGTTTACACCAATTTCATGAAGGCTTTCCTGTAGCAGTCAACGCTACTACAAACCTTTACAGGCCTCTGACTGAAGACTGTTTCCTGGCACGCTAGCATCTCAACCTCCAGGCAGCAGAGACAATAATCCAGGATGATGCTTTCACTTTTTGACTAACTCTGCTACTCCAGCTCATTTGCTTTTGCTACTCCTCTTTAAATCTGCCTGACTGTTTGGTTAGAGATGCTAGAGTAGGGATACAATCCTTTAGATCTGTCCTGCATCCACAAATTCTCCTTTTCAGCTTCTGGTTGGTTAGACTGAAATCTCCTGGAACGTTTTACTCACATTTTATAAAATAATTATTCTTAAATAAAAATATATTTTCCAAAATTAAAATGCATTAAGAAAATGGTTGAAATTGTGCAAAATATGCACTCTGTGAGTTAAACTTCAGCTTAAAGTTTTTAAACTGGTACATTTATTACATTTAGTTTCTGAAGAAGTAACTTCAAATACATTAAATACATGAATCCAAAAATATATTTTTCCACTTAAACTGATCAAATACAGTTAAAACGTTTAATGTCTACATTACAATATTTAAAAAAAAATTTGAGCAAAAAATATAAATAATCACAATTTAAGAGGAAGTTAAAAAAATATTTAGAAATCTTCAAACTAATTTGGCTTGTTTGATGATTAAACCAGCCAAAGAGACATTTTTGTTGACCTCTGACCTCTGGGACTGGTTTTCCCCAGATGAGCTCCCAGTACGGCCAGCACCAGCAACAGAACCTGAGCTTCAGCCAGCCAGGCCAGCCGCCGTACTTCAGCCCCCCCCAGCAGCAGCCGGCCGCCCCCAGCCAGCCGCCGTACCTGCAGCCCTGCCCGCTGCCGCCCCAGGTAGGACACACCGTCTCCATAGCAACGACATGGAGATGACAGCCTCAGAGCAGAAACTGAGGTTTGGATAAAAAAAAAAAAAAAAAAAAACATAAAATCTGTTGAAGAACTGTTGATTAATTCGCCTATTCATCCATACATTCGTCCATCCGTTCATCTTTATCTTTTAACACTTGCAGAAAATATGAAGTCAAATCAGAACCTGAAGACCTTCCAGAGAAGCTGATAGGTTGATTTTAGCTTGTGGGCGGGGCTCCACAGACAGAAGCTGATTGGTTGATTTTGTCTTAAAGTTGATGATTAAAAGTCAAACTGCTGCTGATTTTTATGTTTGGGATGTTGGTTCTAATGGCGTGTTTTTCTGTCTGCTTCATGCAGGAAGTTCCTCAGGAGGCATACGGGGGGCGGGGCAAGTCTGCAGCAATGACTCCTGGGAAACCGAACCAGGAGGACTTGAGCCAGCAGGACAGGCCATCCAGCCTGCCGGTGAGTCAGACTCTGAAACTCTGAATTCAGATCAAATGTTTGGGTTGGTGACCTGAAGTGACTTGAGGCAGACGTTTTATTTTGAAAAGCTGATCATGATGGGTCACTGCTGAGTTATTCAGAGCGCTGAGCTGTTTGTTGTTGTGATTCAGACTCTGACTGTGAGGCAGATTGAGCAGATTTCAGGCTGCGCTGCGGCGCTTGCTGCCAGATTGTCTTCGTCTATAATGACGCCGTCCGTTTCTCCTGGACGCTGAAATCTGCAGAGACCACGCTCTGAGCGGCTGCAGCTTCCTGCTGGGAGACCAGCAGAAATAATGATGATTCACAACAAATCGCTGAGTCAGCGGCTCCTCAAACACCTCAAGCCCCGTTTTACAACACAAATTATTATTTATCTACAAAGAAGAAAAGGTCAGACTCTGAAGAGGAAGGAGTTCTCATCTTTAGGTTCTGGCTCAGTTCTTTCAGCAGGTTCTGGTTCAGTTCTTTGAGCAGGTTCTGGTTCAGTTCTTTCAGCAGGTTCTGATTCAGTTCTTTCAGCAGGTTCTGGTTCAGTTCTTCAGATTCTGGTTCAGTTGTTTCTCGCGTTAAAGTGTGTCGCCTCCAGCTGCGATCCGTCCTCCTTCTCGCCGTCTCTTCGTCTCAGATGTTGCGCCGTCGTCCTCTTCCTCTCGTCGCTCTGTCTGAAGTTGTGCTGCCGATGCGGTTGCCGTGGCGACGGCCGGTTTGAGAAGATCCTCAGCTGCGTTGAGAATCCACAGTAATGAGCAGAGCAGAGATCAGAGGTTTCTGAGGTTTCCTGTTTGATTAGAGAAAGCCCTCCATCTCATCTCCTCATATTGAGGAGTGAAAATGAATCACACACACACACACTCACACACACACACACACACACACACACACACACATACACACATACAAGGCCCAGTCTGAGGCTAGAACCCAGTAGATGGATGATGGAGTGGCGCCGCCACAGAAATCTATTTACCAGTTTGATTGACTGCTTCAATCAAACTGTCTCTGCTCCATCTGAGGCCTTTGGGTTGCTATGGCAACCTGATTCTCCTCTCTGACATCAGGTTTCATCATCAGTGGTGGTGCTGGTTGTTGTGAGCTCTCTGTGCTGCTTCCAGGAGTCTGGTTCTGGTTCTAATACAGAGTCTGGTTCTGGTTCTGGTTCTAATACAGAGTCTGGTTCTGGTTCTAATACAGAGTCTGGTTCTGGTTCTGGTTCTAATACAGAGTCTGGTTCTAGTTCTGGTTCTGAGCCTCGGCTCTAGAAACGGGGCGATCAGAGCAGATGCAAACATCACGTTGCATCTGGTCCTCACAGAGAAACACAGACTGCTGATTGGTTGAGCTGTTGGAGGGGGAGGGCTCTGATTGCCTGGTTTAAAAGTTTTCTTTCACTGTTTTTCTTTTTTCTTTCTTGCTAGCTCGTTTTTCCTTTTTTATTTTTATATTTCTTTGTTTCTCTTTTTCTTCTTGTGGTTTGTTTGTCTTTCCTCCTTCATTTTATTTTCTTTTCCTTCTGTTTTTCTGCTTTCTTTTTCCTTTTACTGTCTTTCTATTTTCTGTTTCTTTCAGCCTTCCCTTCTTCCCTTCTTTCTTTCTTTCTTTCTTTCTTTCTTTCTTTTTCTCTTTACTTTTTTCTTCGTCACATTTTGAACAGTATTGATTATTTAGAGTTAAACTGTTGTTTTCCCCCAGTCTGTATCTGAGCCCCGCCCCCATTGTTAAGCTCCGCCTCCTCTCTCCTCCAGGATCTTTCCCGCTCCATCGATGACCTGCTGACCGGCACCGAGGCAGCGGTGAGTTCAGGGACCTCCGGTTCTGGCAGTGCTCAGGGCGACCAGGGGACTCCGGGGGCCCGCTCTCCTTTCTCTCCCCACGTTTCGCCGCGCCTCCCCCCTCCGGCCCGGACGGGTCCCTCTCCGTCCCCATCGCTGTCCCCCGCCGGGTCTCGTTCGGGGCCCCTGTCCCCCACCAGCAGCAGCGGTCCAGGTGGGATGAAGCTGATGAAGTTGATGAAGATGAGTGGCTTGACCTTGTTGTTTTAACTCATGTTCTGTGTGTTTCAGGCCCCCAGGCGGGCCCCCAGGTGTCTGGATCAGACGTTGGCCCCCACTCCTCCCAGTTGGCCATGACTCCAGATCGAGGTTCGGCCCCTGCCTCCATGTTGGGCCCCAGAGCGTTGATGTTTTCTCTGATTGCTGTTTGGCTCTTCCTCAGGTTTCCTTCCCTCCATGCAGCGCAGCAACCAGGGGCTACATTTCGGCCCCTCGTCCCCCCACCCAGCACCGGCCGGCCCCGGCCCCTATCAACAGGGCTCCTACGGGCCCCCAGGTAGGACATGAGCAGAGCTGATAGTAACTTGTTACCAAATACTTTTTTACTCCAGTAAAAGATGTGAATGAAGTGATGCTAAAGTTTCTCTGCTCTAGTCGTGGTTTTGGGCCCTCTACCGGCTCTGCTGTGGCCCCTAAAGCTACAGAGGAATCAACTCGTTTGTTCTGGGGTTCCTCAGGTACTTACCCTCGGCCCCCTCACTACGGCGGGACCCCTGCGGCCGGCTACAGCGGCCCCGGCTCGGGCCCCAACCTGGCTAACAGCATGGGGCTGAACACCGCCGGCCCCATGCACGGGCAGGGCCCCTCCACCCCGTCGGGCCGAGGCCCAGGGCCCGGAGCCGGGGGCCGCCCCTACACGACTGGACCAGGCACCGCGGCCCCCACCTCCCCCAACATGCCGCAGGCTGCTGGGCAGGGCATGGGGCCCCCAGGGGCCACTGCCAGCTGCAAACCCCCAGATATGGGCCCCAACTGTGGACCGAGTGCCAACACCTCTCTCAGCGCACACAGCAGGTGAGAAACAGGAGACACTCTGGAGGAGAGAGCGCCCCCTGCTGGGTGGAGGCCGACAGGCTGCTCTCTGTCTGAGAGCTGAAATAAGAGATTTAAAGGAAGAAATGACCTCTGACCCTCAGCTTGGAATAAAAAATATACCAGGACACCTAAAATTTCCATTTTAGTTATTTTCGATTCTTTTCTAAAAAATAAATTACAAATTTTTAAAAAGTGGCTTTTATTTCTCTCATCTCTTCTATGAGTTTTGGAGCCAAACCACCAGAATTTTTTTTTTTAATCATGAAAAAAAGCCATAAAATTTTAACAAAACAATGTCTTAAAGTTATGGGTAAAATATTTTTATAGTTCAGTTCATGTGTTTTGTTAAAAGTAGAATTTTATTCTTCTAAATGTTTCCTTTTTAATAAATACCTCCTTTTTTATTTATTGTACTTTATTTTTGTTGAAATGATTTGTTCTTCTATCGAATTGGTTATTTTATGGACAGATCCTTCTGCTTGTTAGTCTGTCATGTTTGATTAAAAAGCACTAATTGGTGAATAAAGTAAAGAGTAAAACAAAATAGTAAAATGGGTAACTGTTAGCACGAACGTTTCTGTTAAGAGTTAACTGTTAATTGAAGAACAAAAAGAACCTCTGAAGATGCTCAGGATTCCTCATTTTGATTTAATTTTCATGTTGGAGCTTTTGTTAAATTACTACTTTATCCTCCTGATTTTCTGACTTTATTCTTTATTCAGTTCTGGTCCAATAAAGAGGAGCTGTGCTTGTCAAACAAAATGGCCGCCCTGACATCACTCTGAATTATAGGAACACACAAACTTCAAGGGTCCAACAAAAATCCTGATTTTTTTCAAAAAACAAAAACTATAGTAATTGACAAAATTGATTAATCACTTGGAGTTATCTCTGGTATTAATATTGGTTGGTTTTGTTTAACACCAGGCAGGGCAGCTACTCAGCTATGACAGCTATGAGAGGTTCTGGAGGTTCTGGAGGTCCGTTCGGCAGCTCAGGCAGGATGACCCCTCAGGGCCCGCCTTACAGCGCTCCAGGTAGGAATCATCAGCGCCTCAGGAATCATCAGCGCCTCAGGAATCATCAGCGCCTCAGGGTTTGTAATCTATGTTTTTTTTCCTCCATGCCTGCAGGATTAGGGATGATAGCGGCAGACGGGACAGGAAGTCGTGACCTGAAGCAGCGGGTCGAGCTACGAGACGCCGTCGGTTCTGCTGCTGATCCAACCAAATTGAAGGTTGATTTACTTCAACAGACTCATGTCCACATGCACATAAAAAAGAACAAAGAACAACACATACAAAAACCTTCTGTTTTATCTCTATAACAAATAAATGATCAATCAAAAACAATGACACTAAATTTTAAATTAATACAGAATCTGAAAAATGAAGTTAGAAGTTATAGTAAATATAACCATTGTTTTGACTAAATACAGATTATGGAAAGTGACATAAAATATACAAATAAAACAAGAAATACATTTTGGAAATGGATCATTTCCAATATTATGTAACAATGACATTATAAAATTCTCGATGAGGAAGGAAAAGAAAATTCATTTGAATTGTGGAAACATGAGAAATAAACAAAGTTCTGCTCCATTTTTATGGATTTTATGTTCATCTGTCATAGGTCTAATTGAAGCTTTTTGATTCAAATGAATCGGCTTTGATTAATTTCACAGCTAACTTACAGTGTAACTAAAACCAAAAATCTATTTTTTGCAGATAAGCTGTCTAAATTGGTCCTTAAATGTTCTATCCTTACATTTCTGTGCAAATTTGTTTAATAATGCAATAGTTGGTCTCAGTGCTGCCCTCTTTGGGATGAATGGTGGTACTGCAGTTGAACTATTGGTTCCAGTTAGTTGACGTCGACGTCACTTTTCTTTTCTTTCCAAACAAGTTTCTCATATTTAATCTTCCACCACATTTCTTGGCAGTTTAAACCAAAACTGTTCAGTTTTTCTTCATTAAAACCTCCATTTAAACCTGTGTGCGTGTGTGTGTGTGTGTGTGTGTGTGTGTGTGTGTGTGTGTGTGTGTGTGTGTGTGTGTGTGTGTTTTGCAGCAGGACAGTTACAGCTCGCAGTGTGTGGTGCCGGCCCCCGGCGCCGCCTGCCCGATGTCCCCCAGCCCGGCCAGCGTGTCGTCCTGTGTGGGGGAAGACAGCGACAGCGTTGGCAGCCCCCCCTGGCTCAGGACCCCGTCCAGCCCAGTAAGCCCCGCCCACTACGCTCTTAATAAAGAGATGTATGGAGAGAAATCCGTGCCTGAACCCGCAGCCTCTCTCAGCAGAAGCCCAACGTGGCGACCTTGACCAACGAGAAGATCACCAAGCTGTACGAGATGGGCAGCGAGCCGGAGCGCCGCCTGTGGGTCGACCGCTACCTGTCCTTCATGGAGGACAGGGAGACGCCCGTCGCCAACCTGCCGGCCGTCGGCAGGAAGCCGCTGGACCTGTGCCGGCTCTACCTGGCGGTGCGAGCGATCGGCGGCCTGGCCATGGTGAGACGCTCTCCTCTCGGTTCTGCTTGGTTCTGTCTGGACCCGTCTGGACCGTGTTTCTCCTCCTCAGGTGAACAAGAACAAGAAGTGGCGGGAGCTGTCGTCGCTGCTGAGCGTCGGGACGTCCAGCAGCTCGGCCAGCTCCCTGAAGAAGCAGTACATCCAATACCTGTTCGCCTACGAGTGCAAGATGGAGCGAGGGGAGGAGCCTCCGCCCGACGCTGCCACTGCTGGCGCCGGGGACGCTAAGAAACCCCTGCAGGTCAAGGGTCAACCGCCCTCTCCTGGTAAGATGATGCTGAACTGTAAGAAGCAGCTGCTGTCAGGGATCCTGTTTCTCACACACACACATGGATGGGATTATGTAATGGACTCGCAGTGAGCTGTCAGCCGTGAACTCAGTGTAAATATAAACATTAGTGACCTCGGTTTGACCCAGTTACCCACAATGCAGCTGTGATTTCACTCTGCAGGGAAAACAAAACCTGTTGCTGCTGATCAGCAGGAAGTACTTTTCTGGATGGACGATCACACGATGGAAAACTTTGTAAACCTTTATTTCGAATTCAAAATCATAACGTCTGGGAATAAATAAATCCTGAAATTCCTCTTTTTTTTCCCAAGAAAAGGTTGATGGAAATGAAAAACTTCAAAATAACCTCCTCAGTTTCGCAAGCACGTTTTTAAGTTCATGATTGTTGGCAGCTTCCTGTTTACTACCACCATACCTAGAAAAATCATCTGACAAAATCACACTTTGTGTATCATGATTGATTTACTGCAAACTAGTGGATGGAAACACGATTAATTCGCTTTTTATTTTAAAGGTTGTTCAAAATTTCTATATTTTTTCTGCACATTTTGAACTGTCGCTTTAGGGTTTAACTATATTCAAAATAACTTCCTCAATTCCAACAAAAAGGCGCTTTGTGTGGAGACAGCGGTCAGGTGTGTGTTGAGCGTCTGAAACTTTGAGGATGTATCGACGCCATTTTGTTTGTTTCTGCAGCAAATTCAGGCTCGTTTCAGGGCCCCAACACGCCGCAGTCCAGCAGCTCCTCCCTCACCGACGCGCCAGTAGACCCGAAGCCGCCGACGCGCTCGTCCACCCCGCACAACCAGATGGCTCCCCAGCCTGGAAACAGGTGGGGGAGGGGCGTCTAAAGCAAATATCATGTCCAAACCTTCTTATTAGCTAGTTTTCTGTGAAACTGGCTGAGCATCTGTTTGTCTCCCTGCAGAACCATGGGAGGCGTGAGCGTCCAGGACCCGTTCTCCGAAGGCAGCGACCCGGGCTTTCACAGCAAGCGGGGCCCGGGGCCCGGTGGGGGCCCCTACCAGCAGGGGGCGGGTCCAACAGAACCCGCAATGAGAGTGCAATACGACGCCAGCACAGACCCGTATGGAGCCCCGAGGAAGGGTGAGCGGAGCCGCCCTCACTTAAATTTCCCAGAATTCATTGCAGGAAGTGGAATAAATGTTTCTTTACTAATAAACAAATCTAAATACAATTAAAGCTAAACCTAAGTGTTAGCTTATCGTTATAATTTCTTGTCATAATCGGATCTTTCACAATAATCAATAATAAATTAAAATGAGCTCAATAATTTCCATTTGCATAATTTATCGTTTTTATGTTTTCTTTAGTTTGGTCCTTCGGTCTCAATAGGCCTTTTTTTGAAGGATAATTTTGCCTTTTAGACGTTTCATAATTAATTTTATTTTGTTGTTCTGTTTATTTACTTTGGATATTTAAAATGTTTTCCAAGTTGTGCGTTAAAAAGATTTGAGCTCATTGATCTTTGAGAATCTGTTGTTGCACCATTATATTACTTGAAAATGGTCTCAAAACAAGAAAATTATCACTTACCGTAATAAAGTGCGGAACAATTTATCATTCAGCAAAGGTTATTGGTCTATCCATAGTGAGAATGTTGATTTATATTGATTTATTTCAGTTAATGATGTTAAGAAAAATGCTTTTTTCCACTGTTTGTTTCACAAGAACATCAATAGATATCAGTAAATTTTAAAATATGATTCGAAGCTGTTACTGTGTGAGTCTAAGTCACGTTTCTTAACGTCGGTGACGTCCATTTTTCAATCGAGAATGTTTCTAAAGTATCTGTTTTATCCATGTAGTTTCCTAAAAACGTTTAAGTTTTTATCAATATCATGAAATATCCCGTTAAAGGTCTGAGTCCATGTTCCTCGCCTCTGTGAGACCAGACAGAATAAATGTTTAGAATCAAACTGAAGGCGTTCTGAAGACGTGCTCTGCTGCCCTCTGGTGGCCACATATGGACAGCATTCACTTACATCCACTTGCATCACCGCTTGCTTCTCCGTCAGTGTTCAGTTTTCCTCCTTTCAGGCAGAAAAACTGTGTTTACGCAGAAATTAAACTGCGTCCTCAAAGGGATTTTGGTTTGTTCAGGTCCGGTTCCCGGCGAGGCCTTCGGTCAGAGCCAGATGCCCAGCGGTGCGATGCAGGACATGTTCCCCCGCGGACCCTCCTCCGGCCCCCTGTCAGGGATGGGGCCCAGGCCGCAGTACCCCTACGGCCCCGGCTACGATCGCAGGTGAGACCCGGTTCCGCTGTCGCTTCTTAATGCCACGTCTAAACCTAAAACCGGCTGAGTGTTGGTGCCACTGTGGTGCAGACTGGACCATGTGATGGGCCCAGAGGGAAGCATGGCGCCCCCTGGCGGCCAGAACAGCATGGGCCCGTCTGCCAATGAAGCCAGCATGTATCCCCCCAACAGATACCCCCAGCAGAGGTGAGAGAATGTATTTATTAACTTTCAGTTTCTTGACTTAAGGCGTTCCACAGGGCTGTCTATTGGGATTCCTGCTTTTTCAATGCATATGAGGCAGAATGGAACAAAAAGTTTTCGTCATTTAGTGGATTCTTATAGAAAGATACTAATTTACATCAAAATCAACACAAACTGTCCCATTTCTTCCACGTTCGTTTTGAAACTGTAACTATGAGCAACTCAATGACTTGAATCACATTTTTGTCTGGATTCATTTATAGATTTATTTACAAATAAAAATTTTCCTGTGCATGCTTGTTTCATTTATTTATTCATAGTGACACATATTTGAATTGCTTACTGTTAAATATATGTGTGTTTTATTTTGCTTGTGGTTATGTTTGTATTTACGAATATTCAGCTGCTGTTTTGCCAAAAAGGGAAGTGACACTTACATTACATATTTTCTGAAACCAGAATGTGTCGTCCTCTACTTACTGGTTTTGCCCTGATTAAGGAAGTTAACTTTTTGATTGCAGTTAATTCTATTTTTATAGGAAATGTTTCTGCTGTAAAGTTTAAAATCGTTGTCACAACCTGAGTGGAAATTTGGCCAATGACTTTCATGAATATTTTTTTAAATGTTGGTGTAATCTGGTTGGATAAAACTCAGTTTCTGTCTTCAGGCACGGACAAGATGGTTTTAGTCAGCAGTATCCTCACAGTATGGCCTACGGTTCCCATCAGCCCCTTTACCCCCAGCAGCAGGTGAGTGCTCCCGCTCTGGACCTGTAGACTAGCCCAGCTGGGTCACATGGTGCAGGAAACAGGAAGTGATCAGTGTCTGGAATGATGTCTGGATCACTCACATCGGTTTTCACAAAAATTTCAGAAAATATTTTTAAAAAGTGAGTTTTACTTCAATTACACCTTCTGAGTACCAGGGAACATAATATGAGCAGAAAAAATTTCCTGGAATTACAATAAAAAGTAGTTTTTATGAGGAAAAGTTCAGTCATGAGAATCTGATGTGAGCAAAACCAAAGATGTGATTTTGACGGTCCTGGAGGGTTCTGGACCCCGTCGGTCCCGGACGGTCCCTGACGGTCCGGGTCCCTGACGGTTCTGGTGTCTGACGGT
>VMRN01000001.1:112584-123854 GCA_010277015.1 Poeciliopsis turrubarensis | reverse complement strand
TTGACCTCTCAGATCTTGACCTCTCAGATCTTGACCTTTGAGCCCTTTGACCTCTCAGGTTTTGACCTTTGAGCCCTTTTGACCTCTCAGATCTTGACCTTTGACCTCTCAAGTTTTGACCTTTTTGACCTTTGACCTCTCAGGTCTTTGACCTCTGAGGTCTTGACCTCTCAGATCTTGACCTCTGAGGTCAGAGTGTGTTGTATCAGCTGCTGCCTCGTCTCTGAGCTGCTCTTTGCCTTCAGACTCGACCAGCTGCTCCAAGCCTCCGCCTCGCACCAGAGAGGTTCTCATCAACGGTCAGACCGTCAAGCTCAAGTACTGCTTCACCTGCAAGATCTTCCGGCCGCCGCGGGCGTCCCACTGCAGCCTGTGTGACAACTGTGTCGGTCAGTTTACCTCGTATGTTTCTGCTTTCTGTCACTTTCAGCCATGGATTTATTTACATTTTTGTGCTGTGATCATTTTTGCTGGTTTTTGTTGCTGCAGAGCGTTTCGACCATCACTGCCCCTGGGTGGGGAACTGCGTCGGACGGAGGAACTACCGCTTCTTCTACCTCTTCATCCTCTCCCTCTCCTTCCTCACCATCTTCATCTTCGCCTTCGTCATCACACATGTCGTCCTCAGTGAGTAAACGAGCTTCTGCCGCCTCCTCACATTGTTTTCTGTTGTGACTCAGCAGCTGATGACTTTAGACAAAACTTTGAGAAAATTTTAGAAACATTCAACCTTTAATTCACAGATTGCAATGGAAGAGTGTTTAGATATTTATCCCACTAAAAAGATCTCTGCTGTAATTTATCAGTTATATGTTGCATAAGATGAGATCAGAGTGCGACAGAAAGATGGAGCTACGCATAAAATACAGAAAGAGGCAAAGTCACATTTCAGATGTTTTTGTTTCATTGACCTAATTAAGATCCTGATTTTTCTTACAATTCCTGACTTTTCCAAAAGTGGGAAAAGCCTTAGGATAACTTCCAAAATTATCATTTTCAAATCAGAAAATTTAATTTTGCTCCAGAAAACAATAAAAAACAACAGAATCAGGCATCGAAACATGATCCTTATACCCTGAGAAACTCCCTGCTGTTACTGAAAACCAGTGGTGAGCACCGCTAACTAAGAATCTAGCTGCATTAACACTTATTATAGACATTAGTTCTGCTAACGCTAAAGTGCTACAACAACATAGTATGTAGCTGAAGCTAAAGTAAAGGCGCTAAGTCCAAAAATGACACAAGTTTTCAAAGTTGCAAAAGCACTAAGCTAAAAATTAGCTTTGCTATGAGCAGAAATGTTTCCACCATTGATGAAATGTGATATAAACAGACAGAACCATCATTTTTGGATAATTCATCCCAGTTTTGATTTGTTTTTTTGCTTTTTACAGCAAGGAACTTCATGCAGTTGCTAAAAACTACTGGTTGTTCCGCTAACTAAAAAGCTAGTTGTGCTAATGCTAAAGCCTCAAAACAATATAGTATTTAGTGGAAGCAATTGCTAAAGCATTAACTACAACAACGTTGACTTGATACCCACCATGCAAATGTAAACAATGCAAATCGATTTCAAAGTTAGCTTTCAATGCTAGCTCTGCTACTAGCGGATTGTGTGCTAATCACCACCACTGCTAAAAACTGATATTACAGACAGACTCGTCCTTTCTGGATAATTCAGGATGTTTCCTTTAGGAAAGCTTTTAAGCCTGTCGCAGTAACACATTTAACTCCACTGAACCAGGCGTTTGACAGCAGTTTCTGTGTGGATGGAGGTTTAACCCTGATCACTGGTTTCTGGGGATTTTTTCCTGTCATCAACCAGACTCTCTTCTCAGGCCGTTAAAGTTGTTTATGTGGCCCGAAGCTCCAAACTCCAGAGCTGTGAGGCTTTTTAACAACCAGCAGACAGTCTCAGATAAACTCGTGTTTTCTTCTGAGTGCTCCTTGTTTTCTGTTTTTAGCAGCGCTGCTATAAAAAGATGCAGAACAGAGTGGTGACTTTGATCTGCATGAAATTAACTGCAGCCTCTGACGCCTTCACTGCCTCTCAGTGTCTTTGTGTTTAAACAATCCCTCAAAGGTTAAAACTGAAATGTTTCTGTGCTTTTCTCATGATTTTTGGCCTTTTCCTGTTGCCTGTTTTCCTGTCTTCACACCTTGCTAACTCCATTAGCTCAATGAGATTCAGCTCGTTTTAGCAATAAAACCTTTTTCTAACTGTGGAGAGCTTTTTAGATTTAGATTAAAAATGGGAACAAATTAGATCTTCTTGGTGATTCAGATCTTCACTGTAAAACTTTATTAATGAAGTTATGAATTTCTTTTTCTTCGTTTTCCAGGATCAAACCGGACCGGATTCCTGACCACACTCAAAGACAGTCCAGCCAGATATCCTTCAGAAAGGTTCTGCTTGTGGAGCTCGGAAAAGTTCTGGGAAGTTCTGAAACAAAACAAATCGCCTGTTGTCACATTTATACAACAGAAACACAAAATGATTTGGTTATAAATCCAGTCTTGACAAAAAACTTGCCTCTCCTGTTAGCAATTTTTCCACCAATTATGAAAACTGACATAAACAGACAGAACCATCATTTTGGAGAATTCATCCCAGTTTTGTTAGCGTAGCTGTAAAAGTGTCGATACACTTAGCTGTAAGTGTGAGCGTAGTCGTTAGCATGGCTGTTTAAGTGTAGCCATTAGAGTTGTTGTGTTAGCGTATCTGTTAGCATAGCTGTAGGCAAAGATGGATGTGTAGCCGCTAGTGCAGCTGTAAAAGTGGTGATAAACTTGGCAATTGATGTAGCTGTAGTCATGCTTATGCATGACTGTGTGAGTGCAGCCTGGCTGTAAGGTTACCGTTAGCATAGCCTTAAAAGTTACGATAAGTGTAGCTGTCTGGGTCGCCACATGCTGTGTATGCCCTGCTGTAAGCGTAGCCGTTAGCGTGGCTGTAAAACTGGCTGCTAGCACAGCAGGTAGCATCGCTGTTAGCTGGGATTCATCGTCTATTTGGCTGTAAGCAGAACCAATCTGATCAGGAAAAGCTGGAAACATTCATCCTTTCCAACATGGAGTTCAGATCTGACACAGAAAATCCACCACAGGCATTAATTAGCTCCCATACAGCCCCTCCCCTGCGCGTTTCTGATAAATCAATCCCTGCCGCTGCCACCATCTACAGCTCGATATGTCCTGTAATGCACCGCCAAGGTCAAAGTGTCGCCACCCTGACAGGGACATCAGCTTCCCTGATGGGGAAATGAATCAAGTGCAGATGAAAACGTTTCAGTTTGTCTCCGAGTCGTGAGCCGCCATGTTGACTCCTTCACTCCGCTCTGCACCATCTTGGAGGTGGTGGTGTGCTTCTTCTCCGTCTGGTCCATCGTGGGCCTGTCGGGCTTCCACACCTACCTGATCAGCTCCAACCAGACCACCAACGAGGACGTGAGTATCCCAGCGCTCCCAGTTAGACCAGTACGATCTGTCTAATGGTTTAACCCCAATGTTCCCATTCAGATCAAAGGAACCTGGTCCAAAAAGGAGGGGAAGGACAATTACAACCCCTTCAGCTACGGAAATGTCCTGACCAACTGCTGCGCGGCGCTGTGTGGGCCGCTGCCTCCCAGGTCAGCAGTAAACCAGCACTAATGCTGGTACAGGTAACCATAGTAACCAGGTATGACTCAGGTAATCAGAGGTAAAGCCATTACCAAGATCAAGGCTAAAGTCTCATGGGAACTAATTTACCTGGACGATAAATTATACCAGAAGTTATTGAGATAAACAATAATATTGAGCTTTGACACCATTTTCCACTGATATAATGCAAGAAGACGTTCTAAAAAATCAATAAATTAAATGTGTTAATGAACATTTAACACCAGAACATTTTAAATATCCAGAACAAAAAACAAAACAACAAATGAAATGGACTGAAAAAAGGGGATAATTGAGACCAAAGCACCAAAGTTTTGGAAGAAAAATTAAAACGATAAATTATGCAAATGGAAATTATTGAGCTTGTTTTAATTTTTGTGTTATTAATTGATTTATTACTTATTGCAACAGGGCATATATGAAATAGGACTAAAATCTGGGTCAAAAAACAAAAACAAACTAAAAACCTGAATCTTGACTAAAATCTGCTTCAGAATCAGTCAAGACAAAACCAAACAAAATATCATGACGTAAATCAGGAGAACTTCTGATTTAAATAAATGTACCATGAAATAAATAAATGTACTAACGTCTCATTATAGAATGTGCAGTAAATGAATATAGCTTTTCATTTATATAAAAGAAATTAAAAGAAATACACCTAATCATTCGACTCTATATTTTATTTTAATATAAAATATGAATAATATTTGTGGATTTCAGTCCAGTCCTTCAGAAAAGGAGGGAATCACCATAGCAACCAGCGACTCGCCACATTTTGTGTTGAACTTTCTAAATAAAGCCATCACTCCAGCTCATTCATAGATTATGATAGTAAAACATAGAAAACTTTAATGTTGCTAGTTGCTGCTGCCGTTTAACTCATCTGGAATCTTCAGTTTGGGTTTGGAGCCGTGACCTCTGACCTCTCTTCTTGTCTGTGTGTCAGTCTGATCGACAGGAGGGGTCTGATCCAGGCCGACACGCCGCAGACCGCCCCCCAGTCCAACGGGACCGGCGGCGGAAGCTACGCCCCCACGCAGCTCCACAGTCACATGGTAGGTGGATATCATCCAGGGCGGCTGCAGCAAGGGGCGGAGCTTCCTGTCAGCTCCGTTTGTGCCACTGTCATTTTACATTTGTTAGTACGTAGTTCCCACAAGTCTGAACCGGAGGTGATCCACCACCGCGCCACTGAACCGCCATCTTGGTAGGAAAGCTTAGTGCAGCGCCTGGCTGAACCATGGCTTCCAGACCAGCTGAAACAAACATAGAGACACTTTTGATCAATGTGCAAGAGAAAGAAACGTCAACAAAATGGCTGCTGTCAGGATGATCCGTCTGAGAACATGGCTGGTTTATTGTTGTCATAGCAACAGTCATGACAGTTGGTTACGGATACCTACCAAGATGGCAGTCGGCTACAAAGACATCACATGAGATCAGTGTATATCTTTAAAACAATGGCGGCACAAACGATTTGCTCAGATTTGAATAAGTTTGTGTCCCAGCTTCACTCCGGTCCCCTCCTGTCCTCCCAGTGCGACCAGGACCAGTGCCTCCAGAGCACCAAGTTCGTCCTGCAGGCCGCCGCCACGCCGCTGCTCCACAGCGACCCCGTCATCCTGCCGCCTCTCCCCGCCAAGCCCGCCTCGCTGGGCGGGCCCTGCGCCTACCTGGCCCCCGCCCAGCCGGCGCTGCCGTCCTGCGCCGGAGACGTCCTGACCCTGAGGGACGCCGCCGTCGACTCCCACTGCCACCATCACCTGCACTTGCACCACCTGCACCACCACCAGCACTTTGTCAGCCCCGAGGAAACGCCCTGCGGGACGCCGCAGGGGGCGCTGCCCTGCCCCAGCCACATGCACCTGCAACACTCTGCGCCGCAGGTCCGCTACGACCCCGTGACCCAGGACTCGCTGCACGAAGACTCGGTCAGAGGATTGGTGAAACTCAGCTCCGTCTGAACTGCTGGATAGAAAAACTTCAGGAATGTAACAAGAAAAACCTTTAAAATGACTAAAAACTGATTATATTTTTATTTTTATGTCTTCTGAGTTTCTAACTCCACCTTTTCAGAGTTTAATTTGGAACTGCGAAAGTTGATATTTTCACTTTTTGGTGTATTTTATATGATAAAACAAAACAAAGTTTTTCATCAGAGGAGAAATTGAAGTCAGGTGATATTTGGCGCTAAATACAATATAGTCCTGGAAGTGCTGGGGTGGCCTAGTCAAAGTCCAACTGAGAATCTGCTAAACGTGAAAACTTTCAGAGTGAGTTGGAAATGTTTTATGAAGAGGAAATGTTCAGAGCTGAACAAGAAAAACCTGCAGCAGGAGAAAATTCAAACATTTTTTGATTTAAAAAAGCTTGCCACACTTTTCAGATTTGCTTCCAATTGCCAATGAGGGACCACTTTGTGTTCCTAATAACACAAACTGTTATTAGGAACACATACACTGAAGTTTATGGTTTTTAATGTGGCAGAATGTGGAACAGCTTGATACATATTAATACTTGCGCAGGGCTCTGGGTTGGTCGGTGCTTTTATTTTGAAATTCAGAACTGTGGGTTGTTTGGCTTCAGGTGTTTAACGCATTCAGGTGAAACAGTTTGAGCTGCACCAGGACCAGAACTTCCCTTCTTTCTACCTTCATCTTCCTCCTCAGAGAGGAATTTATTGGACTTTAAATCCAGAATAAGCTACTTGATGATGACGATGATGATGATGATGATGATGATGATGTGACTTATTCTTCTTCTTTGATTGTTTCTGCAGAGCTGTTGAGCTGATGCAGCCCAGCTTCACTGCCACACAGTGTCAAGTTTTATAACGATGTTGACGTCACTGCAATGAATTAAAGCATTCTGTGCTTTTATTCTGAAGGTCATATATTGTTTCCTTGCTGAAACCCTTCACATTAAAAGATCCACAGATAAACTTTTACAGAGAGAAATAAACCAAACATTTCCTAAATATTTTGTCAGTTTATATTTTATTGTTTCTGTTTTATTATATTTTATTACTGATTCAAAGAGTTTAACATTTATTTTGGGTAGTTAGCCTGTAAAGTATAACTATACAAAATAGAAATGAGGCAAAAAAAAAAAAGACAAACAAACAAACAATGGAGTTCATCTAACATGAAATGTGTACAACAAAATTTAATTTTAATGAAAAATCCATCCATTTTCCGTCACCCTTCTCCCTAACGGGGTCGGGAGTTGCCGGTGCCTATCTCCAGCTGCGTTCCGGGCGAGAGGCGGGGTACACCCTGGACAGGTCGCCAGTCTGTCGCAGGGCAACACAGAGAGACAAACAACCATGCACACACACACTCACACCTAGGGAGAATTTGGGAAGGCCAATTAACCTGACAGTCATGTTTTTGGACTGTGGGAGGAAGCCGGAGAACCCGGAGAGAACCCACGCACGCACAGGGAGAACATGCAAACTCCGTGCAGAAAGACCCCGGGCCGGGAATCGAACCCAGGACCTTCTTGCTGCAAGGCAACAGCGCTACCCACTGCGCCACTGTGCAGCCTAAAATGAATAATAATATCTTGAAAATCAGGAGTAAGTTTGCATGAAATCAAATTTACAACCAACTGAATTTTAATCAAAATAAAAATATTTGTTTCTTCAGACTTGGATAAAAAGAAAAATCCACTAGATAACATATGTGTGCATTTATGTACATTAGCAAGATTCAAACAAAACAAATGTCCCTGAAAAGCAGGAAAATCTACATATAGTAGTATATATATTTAATCTACAAAAAGAACAATTTGCTTTTAAAACTTTTCTGAAAGTTTGCATTTAAGTTAAATACATTCTTAAAGATTTATTAAAATAAATGTTATCTCATAAATTAGACAAAAGTTGAAATCAAAACTGATCAGTGAATTAAATAAACTGTCTACCTTCCTGTACAATTATTGGAGTAATAATTTTCGAAACTTCTAAATGTATACTCTTGATTTTCTCAATTAGTTATATAGTGAGGAAATAAATGGAGTGAAACATGTCAGGCATCCAGGCCGCCAGGTGGCAGACTAAAGTTCCGCAGTACTCCTAAACATCCAATGAGCGGCCGCCGCGGGCTGTGACCTGGATACAGTTACCGGGCAGATTGCCTCGACGTCAGCTGCGAGGGAAGATGGATTTAAAAGACATCTGGAAGTTTTAGAGGGAAAACCGAGGAGAATGGTTCAATTTAAAACGGAATCTGAGTTTTATAAAAGGTAAAAACATCCGCAATCCAACAGAAATACAAAATATAAAGCTATCTGTCAGTAAAACCATATTTCATCAAACCGATTATTAAGGAAGAGACTAATTCCTGGAATGTATCCTTTCATTGTAGGAATGTTTGCTGGGATTTCAAAATAAATAAATCGATAACTGCACTAAAATGCATGCAGGACGTGTTTTATTTTTAATTCTGCTGATTTTTCTGTATGAAGCATATTTTCGCGCTGATTTTTTTTTGACAACGCCTTTTTATGACATAAACAAAGGAAAAAGCGCGGCAGCTGCACACAGACGCCCCAAAAACACAATAAAATTAACCCCCTTTTGATTATATTGTCTTTATATAGATTCACATTTACTTAACTTAATCTGTTGTAAGTTATGTTGAATTAATCCCAAGGAATCGGGTTTAACATGCAGTTACACTGCTTACACACGTATTCTGTTGAAAATCAGTCAAATGTGCTATTTGGCTGATTAGTGATGAGTGTTTTATCATTACCAAGATTAATGATTAGTGTTTAACCACTATTCATGGCGCCAAGTTTAGTGATTAAACACACTAATCATGACACCATGATTAGTGTGTTGTTCATAGTATTATTAAACGAATAAAATAATTTAGCATTTAAGGATTTCCTTTTTTCTGTTATCGACACCGTCGTAGTTTAAATATACGCCTATGTGTTTTTGATCTAAGATAGCCATGTTTTACTAGTAACATTTTTTATGTTTCATAAACGTCCGTTTTAATTGTTTTGTAACGTCAGTTTTTCAGCAGTTTTGTAACTTTTGCAGGTTTGAATTTCCCGCAGTATTTGCACGTAGTACGTAAGGACGTTTCATCAGCTGATTGGCTGAGTTGTTAAAGGGGTGGCATTTGCTGTGCTCCTATTGGCTGGGAGAGTTCCAGCGGGAATATTTCCAATAAAAGAGCGAGCAGACAGCAGAAGCCTTTTCATTCTCCGCTGTCTGTCTTTATGTTCGCTGCTTCTTCTTAGTACTACCTTTCTTAGTCTCTTTAGGCGTTAATTTTCTTCTTTTTCATTTTTATATTTGTGTGAAACCGAAGCATTAAGGATGCTGTCTGCGCGCTCCCCCCTCTCGGTGAAGAACCAACAGACTCTCAGCAGTCAGATAGACAACATGTCTCTGGACAAAGAGAACACGGTGAGAGCGGGAAAAACATGTCCGCCCGGATTTATTTCAACATTTCTCTTTTAAAAAATCTTCCTTGATCCTCTTTAACGTGTTTGTTCCTTTCCAGCCTCCCAGCCTGAACAGCACCCGCGTCCTGGCGTCCAAAACCGCCCGAAAGATCTTCAGTGAACCCGCGGTGAGTCTGGAAATGTTGCGGAGGAAGATCCGACTGTGACCCGGAAAGAGAGCTGGTTGGACGGGCTGACAGCCCAAACTCCTCCAGTTTAGATCCGATCAGCTCATCTCCTCATTAATTCACCTGCAAACAGATTTGTGTTTTACAAAATGTGGTATTTTTGTTACACATTTTTGTTGTTTTAAAGTAGCAATATTTGGTCTTAAATGGAGTTATAATATTAAACTAATGCATGTAAAGCGTATTAGAAGTTGATGATTGTGTGCTGCATGAGGCTGTAGCAGCTAATGATCCCTTGTCTTCCAGCCCAAAGCGGTGATGAAGAGCAGCTCTGAGGAAGAGGAGCCTCTGCTGAAGGAAAACCCTCGCCGCTTCGTCATCTTCCCCATCCAGTACCACGACATCTGGCAGATGTACAAGAAGGCAGAGGCTTCCTTCTGGACGGCAGAGGAGGTAAAAACCCTAAGAAACGGGCAAACATCCTGACTAAATTAATGCAATGCACCCAGAGCATGATGCTGCCACTGCTGGACATGGAAGTGAGTAGAATAGAATAGAATATATATTCTACAGTCTGTGGCTCCTCCTCCAAACATGAACAGACAACAATCAGAACTTAAAGCCAGTTTTATCAGAATATCTTAATATTAGCAAATAATTTTGGTCAGAAAAAAGATCTGATATTAGCTGCTCAGTCAATGGGATTTGTTCTTCTATGCATTCATTTCTCAATCATTTTAAAGTCCTGCTAGTGAAAAGTGAAGCTGTGTAGTCATTTGTTAAACAAGATGGCCGCCATAGTTGTGCTGACATCACTCAGAATATTAAATCTTCAAAAATTATTATTTTTCGTCCAACTCAACCTTTATCTTGAATTGTTGAGACTTTAAGCTGCTGCCCTTCACTAATTACTCCTTCTGTCTGTCCTGCGTTGCCATGGCGATGTGCGTGCAGGTGGACCTGTCCAAAGACCTGCAGCACTGGGAGTCCCTGAAGGACGACGAGCGCTACTTCATCTCCCACGTGTTGGCCTTCTTCGCTGCCAGCGACGGCATCGTCAACGAGAACCTGGTGAGGAACCCGCCGCCGGCTCCGGCCGCTCTCTTCCAGCCCGTCCCGTCCCGCTCATTCTGTTCCCCGTTTCGGCCACCAGGTGGAGCGCTTCACGCAGGAGGTGCAGGTGACAGAGGCCAGGTGTTTCTATGGCTTCCAGATCGCCATGGAGAACATCCACTCTGAGATGTACAGCCTGCTGATCGATACCTACATCAAGGATCCCAGCGAGAGGTGAGTGGCCCCAACTGGTGCTGCTGGGAGCTCTGGCCAGCCTCCCTCTGACGCTGCGTTCACTGACCCTCAGGGAATACCTGTTCAACGCCATCCAGACGCTGCCGTGTGTGAAGAAGAAGGCCGACTGGGCGCTCAACTGGATCGGCAACCGGAACGCCTCCTACGGTAACGCCGCCCTCTGTGACCTCACGCCGCCATTGCCGTGGCGCCAATATTGATAAGCTGTGTTGTTGATCGCCCAGGAGAGAGAGTGGTGGCCTTCGCCGCCGTGGAGGGAATCTTCTTCTCTGGTTCGTTCGCTGCCATCTTCTGGCTGAAGAAGAGAGGCCTGATGCCCGGCCTGACCTTCAGCAACGAGCTCATCAGCCGAGACGAGGTGATTTATAGCCCATCGATAACCGATAACTGATCGATAACGATGGCTGGGGTACTAACCATCTCTGTGCTGCGTTCAGGGTCTGCATTGCGACTTCGCCTGCCTGATGTTCAAACATCTGGTGAACAAACCGCCAGCAGAAACTGTCACCAAGATCATCAGGAACGCCGTGGAGATCGAGCAGGTGGGGAAGATGGGACTGGTTAAACTGGGACTGTACTGGTTAAACTGGGACTGTACTGGTTCCTCTTTGGTTTATCTGACGGTTTTTATTATCTTTCCTTCCTTTTTTGCTAATTTAAGAATTTCTGCCATAAATTCTATAAAACTTGTAATTTCCAAACTTAAAG
>VMRN01000001.1:53674-102584 GCA_010277015.1 Poeciliopsis turrubarensis | reverse complement strand
CTTTAAGTTTGGAAATTACAAGTTTTATAGAATTTATGGCAGAAATTTCTAAATTAGAAAAAAGGACAGAAGAATAGAAAGCAAAGGATTTGAAAAAGGAAGGAAGGAGGAAAGGATTCATGGCGTGAGGGATGCAGAGAGAGCAAGAGAAGGAATAAACAACTCAATGAAGGAAAAACAAGGAGAGAAGATGGGGATGGATCACAAAATACAGGACAGGACATAAGGAAGAAAAGATGGAGACATGAATGTTAGGAAGGAAGGAAATAACTCATTTCTTTTGAACAGCCTCCTAAAAGTTTGTTTTTTAACTCTCTTGCTGTGGTTTTCCTGTACATCATCTCAATCTGTTGTTTCTGAACGAAGAGAAACAAAAACTTCATTTCACACAAACCTCATAAAATAAGATTTAACTGAGGATGTTTTTAGGCCAGTTGGTCTCTAAACTTCCCAGGAGCGGCGTCTCAGATCAGCGAATCGCTGCGATGCGCCGGAAACCCATCCGGCTCGTTACTGACAGAACCAGAGTCTGATCGCGTCACATGGTGGAACCTGCAACAGACGAATCATTTTCAGGAGACTCTGTTGTGGAGATGGAAAATAAAAACCCAACTGAGAAGAAAGAAGCTGCTCAGTGGAGAACCAGAGGTTAGAAATCCTCTTTTCTTTCTTCTGGTCCCAACAGGAAGTAAAACGCTGAGCCTGTTACAAAACGCAATCAATCAGTTTATCGCGTGATAAATTAAAACAATGATTTCAATTTGCATGATTTCTCTTTTACTACCAAAAACTGGATGAATAAAATCTTCATTCTGGAGTTTTGGTCTTAACTAGCCATTTTGCTGGATGAAAAATCGTCCCAAAAGTTATTGCAATAAACGATAATATTGTTATTTTAATACCATTTTAAATCAGTATAATGGCAATAGAAAAATGCAAGAACGCATTTTCAAACTTTAATTTTTAATGAACATTTAACACTGGAAGTGAAAGACATTAAATATCCAAATAAACCAAAAGTACAAATAAAATTGACCTTTAAAAAAAAAAAAAAAAAAGATTTGAGACCAAAACATCAGAGAGAAAGAAGAAATCATGCAAACGAAATTGAGGTTTTAATTTGTACAATTATATAATTTATTGATTCTTGCGGCAGGTCAAGCAGAGGTTCATTTAGTTTCTCCACCAACTGAAAATTAAGTCTGATGATATGAATGTTTGCTGCTGACGGGCCGAACTTTAAGAAATTGGTTATTAAGGCAGCAGGTGTCTGTCTATATTTGTAGTTCTTAGCAGTAACTGTGTGTATATGTCTACATTTCTCTGGGCTGCTCTTCGTCCGATCCCTCTCTAGGAGCCTCTTGGTGGGTCGACCCACCAAGAGGCTCCTAGGATCTCTGGGACCCTCAAACCCCTCCACCACGATAAGGTGGCAGCCCACGGAGGGGAAAGATAAAACCAGCAACAGTTATTAACTGATCAGAGGCCTGAAGGTGGCGCTCTCGAGTTTAACAACATCACTTTTCTCCCCATAGAAGCTACACCTGGTCTGGTGATCTGATTGGCTGTGGTTCCTTCACCGAGGAGGTCATTGGCTGACATGATGCTGCCATCACCCAACCAGTCTCCGTCTCCTGCTGTTAACTTTTCACTTCCATGAGCAGAGAAAGTTCTCCTGATCGTTGACCTGTTGTGTCTCTGTCTCCTCTCAGCTCCAGTCGGCCGTGGCAGATGGCTGCTGGTACTGAGCCCAGTTCTGGTTCTGCTGGAAGTTTCTTCCCGTTAGAGAGGAGTTCTTCCTCTCCACAGTCGCTATATGCATGCTCTGTATGAGGGATTGCTGTGAAGTGAAAGACTCAACACAAGGGACTTGCTGTTGCCCTCTGCTGGCCAGGAGGAATAAATGTTGCAAGTAATGACTCCATGCAATCTGCTGGTTTTCCTTTGGTACAAACTGCTTAAACTACTTTAATTAACCAAAACTAATGCATTAATAATCATTGGCAATCTTTGAATGAATTCAAATGACTTCGCAAAATGCCTTGACAACATTGTTGTGAATTAATGTCAGAAATACAAATGAACTGAATAAGTTAGTTTACTGTTTAATTTGAGATTTTGAACGTCTTGTGTTTTGGTTGTTGGGGTTTTGAACGTCTTGCGTTTTGGTTGTAAGAATTTTGAATGTTTTTGTACTGTTAGGGTTTTAAACTGTTCTTTTATATTGGTTGAGTTTCTGTTTGGGTTTTTTATATTGTTATTGGTGAGGCGGATTTGTTGATTTAAGTGTTAAATTTTATATTGCGCCAATTCACAACAAATGTTATCTCAATGCACTTTGAAATAATTTTAGATCAATCATATATATTCCATCTGCAATTAGTTAACGGTACAATAAGCTTGGTTAATTATTAAAATAGTTTAAACAGTTTGTACCAAAGGAAACCCAGCAGATTCCATCCATCTGACCAGCAGGGGGCGACAGCAAATCACTTGTGTTAAATTGCTGACTTCACAGAAACCCCTCAAACAGAAAATGCTTGTAGCGACAGTGGAGAGGAAGAACTCCACTCTAAAAAGAAGAAATCTCCAGCAGAACCAGAACCGGGCTCAACACCAACAGCCATTTGCCTCAACTGACTGGAGCTGAGAGAACACAGAGCAGAGACACAACAACAGGTCAACTGGTCAGGAGAACTTTCTACCTTCATGGAAGAGAAAAGTTAACAGCAGAAGAGGAAGAATAATTGCATGATGGCAGCATCATCCGAGCCAATGCCCTCCTCCAGGAGGGAACCACAGCCAATCAGAACGCCAGACAACCCAAGAGGAGAAACTTCCCTTTAACAGGCATACTTTACAAAAGAAAAAAATAAATAAAAATTCCCTTTAACAAGAAGGCTTTCCAAAAAGGTTCATATTGCACCAATTATTTACATTGGTTGAGTTATGCAAGCTTAATCAATGCTTCTTACTGAGGATACATGGGTGACAGTGGGAAGGAAACACTTCCCTTTAACAGGAAGATTAAAACGGTTCACACTGCACTAATTATTTACATTGGTTAAAAATTAAGCTAAAGGAATGTCTCAGATTGAGAATGTATGTAGACAGTGGAGAGGAAAAACTTCCCTTTAACAGGAAGAACCCTACTGCAAAACCAGAAGTTGGCTTTGTATGAAGGACCATCTGTCACTTTCTCCAGGATATTAGAAAGGACAGAGCACATTACCTCTGTCCTGTGGTTCCAGCAGATCTCTCTGTTGACCATTGTTGTCCAGAAGAAATGAAATTGCACGAGGCTGTCGGTTGTTTCGACGCAAAAATAAATAGGTTTCCACGTTTAAATTTAAATTGTTGAATGCAAATGAAATTTCTTCCAAGTTATTGAATTATGAAAGTATGGACCCTGTCATTGAAATTTAATCTAAATATTTCAAACTAAATCAAGTAGTACAAAAATAAAAAAAGGTATGTTAAAATATAATGAAAGACCATATTTTCAACCAAAAATATTTTAAATAGCTTAAAGCAAATATAATTCCAGTACAACCACATGATCACGAATGTGTAGGCATGATAAAGGTTTATTATAGGGATATTTGCTAAGCATAAGTTTGCCTCTAAACTGCATTCGCCAAATCCTTGGTAGCCATTTTTCTTTTGCATTACAACTGACTTTCAACCATGAACTTCAGATTCCAACATGCTAAGTACTCCTGAACCTACAAGTGCTTCCTAAACAGCACAACCCCCCTAAAGCTGGAGGGAATTTCAACAGAATCCTTCTCAATTCAGACTCTCAGCAGAATCAAACCAAAGCTCCACGCCACACTGATGCTAACAGCGTTAGCATCAGTGTTAGCATCGCATCAAACCTTCTAGACCCGCCATCGAACAGTTGCTTGACCTAACCTACCTTTGAAGGGTCGGGCGGATCCCACAGGCAGCTTGATAAGATCCTCGCTTGATTGTAGATCAACCTAGGTATATCCACTATCGATCTGCTGCTAGTTCCAGACGCCATTTTTTATGTTTCAGGGACACCAGCAGCCAAACAAACCGCCGCTGAGATCCCATGGTGGGGTCGCTCTTCCCATGCTGCTCTGTTTAAACATAACAAAAATGGCTTCAAAAACTTTACCAGGGATAAAAACAACTTCGAATAAGGTTTCCGAAATATAACTTACCGAATAACAAACGTAACGACTTCAACCATGGCGCTTCCGCGGCCTCTTCCGAGTTCAAACATGGCGCTGCCGCGGCCTTCTCAAGTAGTCTAGGCTTTTCTCAGTAGGTCAAGTGCGATGTCAGGTAGATTCGCAGAAGCTTTGAGTCATTAAGGGTGGGCGTCCACGAGGATTCATTGTCTCGGGAGATCAGAAAAGATCGTTTTAATCCGGGATTCAGAATGAATGAATATCAAAACGCTGTTTTTTTTTGTCTGTATGCAGCCAGGTGTTACATAAAGTTGAAAGCTCGCGTAGTAATCGCGCAATAGTTCTGTCCTTGGCGCATGCGCCTCAGACTCATAGAAAACAAACATGGCGCCGTCCATTGTACAATGTACAATGTACTAAATGTACATTGTTTTAGTACAATGTCATACTAAAACTCCCAAAACCTCCCAAACTAAAAAAGCAGTCCGAATGTCAACCTTTAATAAAACTCATGTTTATAGCACTATGTGTTTTTCTGTATATCTACCTAATACAGCTTTAGAATACTTTAGAGAAAAGGTTTGTGTCTCAAACACTAATTTAGTATAATTTAGAGAAATAGTGAAAACATATTCATATACATAACTATATCTCTAATGTAGTTGTAATTCCTAAAACTATATTAGGGATAAGATGGTTATTATTAGAAAAATGTACGTTTTCAAAGCGGCTCCATTATGCACTGATTCTTATGGAGAGTGTAGAGTGAAAAATGACACTAAACAACTTATGAAATAATTACTTAAATGTGTCATTAATTTATTAAAACTGTTATCACCTCTATAGATTCTGTCTTTTAATCCATCTTGAAATAATGTAAGTTTATCCGTACATTGCTTGTTTACATGTTCAATAAAGCTTTCTGAAATACTTTTTTCTTTGTTTTTGGTTAAATATATGCAAATATAAATCAACAGATTGTAATTAAAAGTTCAATTTAGATTTAATTTCAGTGAAAATTATGAAATGAAATCTAAATTTCTGTTGGCTCTATCTACAGAAACTTGTTGTCAGGAACGATGCCCTGGACAGATATCTGACAACATGAAGTCTAAAAATCCAGACAAATTCAAGAATAGATGAGAAACAAGTTTTACAAGGTCTGCAGTTTCGCCTCCCGGCCACATGACGTCACTGTTCTCCACAAAACGCAACGTTGGCCAGACTCCGCTGTCTTTTTGTTTATTTTCCCTCGCTTCTTTTGGCTGCAGCTGAATGTCGGTCAGTAAGGCAAAAGGGCGGAGACACAAAGTTTCAGCTTTACGCCTCCGTGCTCTCCCATTGGTCACGCCCCCTCAATGCTGGCCCCTGATTGGTCGGTGGTTGTTACCGGGTGTGGTGGGGAGAGAGCAGCGGAGGTTCGGTTGTGTAATTTCGTACGTCAGAGTCCTGCGGTCATAAACGGGACGCTGTTTATATAACACTCTGCAGCTCAGAAAGGTGAATTAACTTCACTTTATATGTTTCAGTTTAACTCTTTGTGTTTTTGTACTTGTTAATCTACTAGAAGACAAAAATAAATAACCTAAAAACACAAGACAAGCTACAGAAATCCAAATAAAAGTGCAACACACAAGAAAAAAACAGAAAAAGAAAATCTCATTTCAACATATAAAGTTAGAATTTTGCTTTTTAATGATCGACTGAATGTTTTGAGGGTTTAGGTTCTTTGGAACAACAAAAATAAAGAAAATGATGATTGTTTAAGTCTGGCTGAACTTCACAGAGACTTTTATCACATTTTTTATATATAAAGCTACTCTAGTCCAAAACACATCAAAGTCAAACAGGCTCAAATTGATATTAGCTACATAAAAAACAAAAATATATGTGCAGTTTTGTCTGGTACCATAAACAAGTCCAGTTCAGAGATGATCTGCCTTTTTGATAAAACATAAATTACTTCAGTAAAACATGGACTGATACTTATTTCTTGTTAATTAACTGCAATAATTGTGTTTTCATTTGAGACTCAGGACGTTTATACATATTGGCTGCTATGCTAACTATGCTAATCAGAGTTCACTCCAGCTCTGGTGGATTAAAAGAAAGAATATATTTGGAAACTGTAAAACTATTTACTTTTTCCTAAACAGTAAACAAAATAATAAAAAAATCCAAACATAACTAAATGCAACAATTCTTTTTTCATTTGGTGCTTATTACTTTTCAACTTCAAATAGCTGATGATTAAGCTAGCTAAGCTTAATCATCAGCTTAATAATCACCATCTCTGGTGGATGAAAAGAAAGAATTTATTTGGGAAATAAAAAACTAGTAATTTTTTCCTAATCAGTAAACATAATTGAAAACATAAAGGATAAATGTATTCTTGTGTGTTAGTAATTAAAGTATATTTGGTGTTTGAAGAAATAAAATAGGTGATGATAAGCAAGTTTTCAGGGGTTGTTGAGTATTTGTGTATTTTAATCATTTATGGTCCATAACCTCCATTAATTTATTTTTTTCCATTAGAAATGCTGCAAAAATCATTAAATTGCCCATATCACCAGAGGAGGGTAGTTACTTAAACTTACTTTAATAATTGGAAAAATATTCCATTAAGAGACAGCTTCATTGCACTGTACCTTTACTTGATTAATATTATAAAGTAATTTCTATCTGGGAGAATGAACTGGTTTAATGAGCTTTATGTGGCAAAAGTTTGATTTCAAAATGTTTCTTCTGCTTTAATTTGTTTTGTAAATATGTTGATTATTTGTATTAATCCTTTCATTCTAAAACACTAGAATTTGTACATAAGTATATTTCTATTTGAATAATGATAATTTTAAATATTAAATCATGTTATGATCAGTACTTAAAATTTTCATCAGCAATTTCTTGAATGGATACTTTTGACCTGTATTGAGTAAAAGTATGTTGACATAGTTACGTTCTGAATCTTCCCAACTTATGAAAAAGCAACATAAATACAAAACAACCAAGAAGTTCATTGTAAAGTTTTATTATAAAAGCTATATTGTTCACTGTTGTCAACAAACAAACGTATGGAAATGGGATTACTCTGATATAAACTGTTATTATTAAGAATAACATTTAATAACATGAGGTATTCTTACTGGCTACACTATGGGCCAAATCAAGATATTAAAAACAGTACTCTTTCTCAACAAAGAATGTTTAATAATAATAATAATAATAATGAATAAAGCAAATATAGGTAGTATCACAGTGATGAATACTGTCCACTGACATTTTTTTTAAAAATATCAATAAATGGAGACTGGAATACATGTAACATTCATATAGATATCAGTATATTTACAATATTTACAGTCAAACAAACAGAAGTCGGCTAGTAACAGAAGCACGATACAGAAGCTTTGGCAAACAATAAACCGTGTGCATACGTTCTGCTAAATGTGACATATACACATGAAGTAAACATCATACATGGAGAGAGTATAAAAACAAGTAAGATTTTTATTTTTAAAAAATCCAGTGCAAAGTCAGGTTTTTGTTGGTTTGTTTGTGGATGAGTAGCAGCCTTCTTGTCCTCCTCCTTCCTTTTTGCAGCGAGTTTTGTGGTTGTGGTTGTAAAATGTCCTGAGTAGAGCGGAAAAGCTGTGAGTCCGGGTTTATGGCAGCACGGATATTTTAAAACACGGTGCGTATGTGAAGCAGTTCCTCCTGTATGATTGTTGCGCTTCTTCCATCGCGATGAGGACGGACATCTTTACAGGAAGTTCTTGATCTGAGTTCACCAGGATTTGCGGACCCTGTTTGGATGTCTTGTAAACGTAGCCGGGGCCTGAATCCTAAGCCTTGGAGTCCTGAGTTGCCCCCGTGAGTCTTTCAGTTGGCGGTGGACACGAGCACGCCGAGGGGAAGCGTGGGGCCCTTGTTTTGGCCCTTGGGCACGGCGGCTCCTTTCGTCAGGTCCCTGGTTTCCGGGGGCCACGACGATGCCCTTTTGGTGGTCATGTGCCGCCGGGCGTGTTTGGTCAAGTGGTCGCTGCGCATGAAGCGCCGGTCGCACACGGTGCAGACAAACTTCTTCTCGCCCGTGTGCGTCCGGCGGTGGCGGGAAAGCTCGTCCGAGCGGGCAAACCGCTTGTCGCAGCCTTCCCAGTGACAGCTGAATGGCTTTTCGCCTGCAGAGAGCGAGGACGGGTCGGTTAGAGAAACCAGAAACACAGAACGCTTTCCGACTCAACGCCAGACTCACACTTCTCTTGTTTCAGTAAAATTCTATCAATTTATTTTGATGATTAATCAATTACTCTAATGATTAAAATGATGATTAATCGCTATCCTTATTGATATTTATGCATTTCTAATGCATAAAATATGCGTTAAACGATGAATCAAATACTAAATTAGATGGCAATTAATTCAACAATCGATTAATCATGATTGATTGTTTCTGCATTAGCTGTAATGGATTTTCAATAAAATAGGTACATCCTTATTTTAAAAATGAATTAATTTGTTTATTTACATTTCAATCATATTTCTAATGTATAAAATAAGTGATTAAATGATTAATCGATTACTTTTTGATGACTTTTTATTCTTGTGTTTTTATGACGTATAGCACATTGAATTAAACTAATTAATGACTATTTCAATAATTAACACGACTAATTGTTTCAGCCCTAATATTTGGACCTTTATTGAAGTGGATCAGGTCAGTTTCAGGTCAGTTTCAGGTGTATCGGCGCTCCACTAACTCGTACCTGTGTGTGTGCGCAGGTGAGCTTTGAGGTGTGAACTCTTGAAGTAGGTCTTCTTGCAGCCAGGGAAGGTGCAGACGTAGTTCCGTCTGCGGGAGAAGTCGGCCTGCGAGGCGCCGCTGCTCGTTCCTGACGGCATGTAGACGGGGGCGGGGGCCAGGGGGAGGAGCTTGGTGTTGCCCAGGGTCATTACAGTCTGGGGTCCCTGCGTTGTCTGTGACATCGGCCCCTGCGGCACCACGAACATGACTGCCCCCTGCGGCACGGTGGAGCCCACCAGCAGGGGCTGGGTGAAGGTAGGCGGAGGGGACTGGGGTCCGGCTTGGGTCTGGACCTGGACTGGAGCCTGGACGAACGCCGAAATCATTCCCGTCTGGCCGCCGACCGGAAAGACCCGGCAGAGGACCGGAGAGGAGGGAACCGCCGAGGAAGACGGAGGGGGCGCGGCGTTCTTCTCCACGGGAGCCAGCTCTGGCGGCGTGGGTGTGTCCGTCTGCGGGGCGGAGGGCGGCGGCACGGGGAGGCTGTCGGCTGTGTGGCGGATGACGCTGGTGGCCATCGCCTTGCCTGGCAGAACCACGCAGGGCGGCTCGACGTGAGGGAGTGGCGGCGGCGTGGGGATCTCAGGGGAGGTGCAGGGCTGCGGGGGGCGGAGCAATAGCTGTCTGGAGGCGGAGCTTGTGGTGAGGACAGTCATAGTCGACGCCTCTGCGAAGCTCGGACTGTGAGGCGGAGTCATACACTGAAAAACAAGAAAAGCTTTTCAGTCCTCAACTTCTGCTTCCTGATTGGTTGCTTTCTTCGTTGTGTTGGATGATCCAACTGAAATAATTACCATGGTATAAGTGTTTCACATCAGTGGATTTTTATAATTATCAGTATTTTTGCTTTAAATATCTGAACTACATCCGATCTGGTGGTGTGACGTTTCCTCTTTTATACACATTTTTTATTTTTACCAGTTATGAGGACTGGTAAAAATAAAACTTGAAACTGCTTCTGCGCCAGTTACTCAACATGTTGTTGCTCGGCAACAACATGCTGCGACTGAGTGAGTCAGTTGATTCCAGCTGTCTTGCTTAGCTGTGAGCGCTTAAAGCTGCAGATCGAACTTCAGTGAATATTCTGTACATCAGGGTTGTCCAAAGTACGGCCCGGGGCCTTTTGTGGCCCTGGATTCGTGTTGTGTGGACAATGACCTTAATTCAAGAAAGACACAAATTTGGCCATGCAACACTTTTTATAAATTTATTTAGGAGATTTTCCGCTGCAAGTTTAAATCTTCTTAACCTGAAATGTGAAGTACAACAAAAGTTTTTCTGCATTTTATTTATATTTTAATATTTTTTAGCGCCACTAATATGCAGGAAGTTTTAACTCAAAAACAATAAAAAACAATTCTGTTAGCTGAACAATAGATGTGGCTAAATACAGTAGAGATTGTGGAAGAAAATTCTTACTTTTGTTGCTCGGAATAAACTTTAAAACATTTAAAATATGGGAAATAATAAGCAAACACAAAATATTATGCATTTTTTATTGTGCAGGTAAAAGAGAGAGAATTCACAACAATATTTTTGTGTTTAAAATTTTGGCCCCTGAAAACTTTCAGCTTGTGGATTTTGGCCCTCAGTGCAAAACGTTTAGACACTACTGCTATATATTGAATATTCAATCAGATGTATTATCTATTGATATATGTTGGATTACATATTGTTATTGATTTATTGTCCAGGCTGACTTCCTACCAGTGAGGACAGGGCGATCAGGTCCTTGGGAGCGTCGCCGCTCTCCGTGTGGAGCTGAATGGAGTCGCAGGAGTCGGAGGTGGGGGTCAGTGGGCGGGGCTTGGGGGGCCGCTGGCACCAGAAGCTCATGCTGACGAGCGCCTCGGCGGCCTCCAGGTCGTGGTACTCGACGCACGGCCTCTGCTCCATGGCCGCCAGCGCCGCCGTGTGGCTGTTCACCAGATCCACCTGAAGAACATCAGCAGGTCAGATTCATGCTGCGCAGGTTGAGTCCTTACTGCACTCATTGGGAAACTTGTATCAACTTTCATAAAAAACACATTCATCCCTTTCTGCAAAACTAATTTCTTCATATTTTAGCACTACCTGTTCTTGGAAAATAAAAAAAAAAATAATTTGCATGATTAAAATACAATAATAAATCAGTGAAATGAAGTGGACATTTGGTAAAACAGCAAATTTATGTGGGATGGATGGACAAATGGTTGGATGGATGGAGAATAGCAAAGGTTTTTCTGATCCAGATTCAGCTTGTTGCTTTCTGCTGTAAAATCTTTCCTTTCCAACAAAAGAAGGACAGTCTCCATTTTACTGTCATGTTATTAAAAGAAAACTGCATTTATTTGAACAGATTCAGAGTTCATTTGGTGGAAAATGCTTCATTTAAAGTGGTTTAGATCAGAAGTGAAAACAAAGAAAATGTCGATCAGGCTGATTACATCTTGGTGAGCAAACAAGGCAATCATTCCTGTGTCCTGAACGCACCAGCCGACTGTTTGCCTCTTCCTCTGGGAACGAGGGCGCACCACCACCCATCTAATTACCAATGATATCATAGTTTCCCCAAATACTCCTGGGCCCAAACCGCCTCGGATTCTAAATAAACCAGAACCAGAGGCCCGGGTGTAGCAAAAAGACATAAATTATCGACGAATGAACTGCGAGGCTGAGCTTGGGAGGTGACTCAGGGACAAAGGGCTTCGGGGTATTTGGCCGAGTTGGAGCAAAGCTCAGCTGCACATGCAGGAAGGGTGGAGGAGAGCGAGCGAGGGGCGAGAGACTGTAATAAAACAGAGAGAGAGAGAGAGAGTCCCCTTCTTTCTATTTTCTGTGTTTCACAAAGCTAAAGGGGACCCTCCCTGCACCCAGAATAGATGACGGAAGCGGTTACGCCCCCTAAAAACAGGCCACGCCCCCTCCACTGACTCACCCACAGAGAGAGGGAGAGAGAGGGATAACAACAGGAAGTCAAACAAAACAAAGTCAATTTGCAGCAAGCACGCCAACACTCCCATTTCCCAGCTTCACACGAAGGCACCACTTGATTATAAACAACAGGTTCATGCACACATTAAAGTTCCTTCATGCAGATATCGGCTCCTGATCGTCGTGTTTTGTCGTCCATCACTGTGTCTTGAGGTTTTTTTCCTCCCGTACGCGGCCATTTCTGCCGAGTCTTTGTTTTCAGGGGCAGCTTTCAAACAAACTGACCCCTGGATGTGATTCCCTCATCAAATCCGGACGGTTAGACAAATGTGACCAAAACAAAGACTACATCTGATCAAATTAAAGCAACAACACTGCATAATATAAAACTAATTCCTTAACATATTCATTATAAACATTTTGTCGAACCTTAAAAATAATCTTATTTCACTTTTTCCATCAAAGACTCACAGACATACATTTTATTGATTTTCCAGACCTGAAGACATAAATAAATTCCTCAACTTTAATTTTATTTTACACCTTTCACCACTTAAATTCAAATAAAAACACCCTTATCAATCAAAACGGTGACTAATCAAACAATACTAATCTGGTTGAGGTGAATGAGTTATTTCAACAATAAAACCACGTGAGATTGTATTTTCAGATCATTTTTCATAAAAAAAACAAACGCTCTGGATCGACACAATAGGAGCTCGATTGTTTTTCCTGCAGGTGATTCAGCTGAGAAACAAAAGAAACCATCAACCAGAAAACTTTCTGGTGCAGCGATGGATGCATTGCAGGGATGCAACTGTTGTTAGAGAGAAGGGAAGAGACCGCGCGCGCACTCTGGCACGTGCGATCCTGCATCCGCACACAAACACACATGCGCGCGCATATGGGGGTTCATCGGGTTCACTGTGACCTCAGATAAACCGGCTGGCAGCGCTGAAACACCACCGGATCAGAGCCGGTACCGAATCTACCGCGGGTTTTATCAGTCCGGACAGATAACCGGACAACTTTAACCCCTAAAAATGCATAAAAACAATAACAATAAAAACAGAGAGCGGAGGCCGGAGCCGGCCGGGACTCACCTGGCAGGGGCTCCCTGTGGAGGAGCTCCGCATGAGGAGAGCGAGGAGGAGCAGAGCAGAGCTGGAGGTTCGGAGCGCTGTGGTTCTGCCTGCAGACCGAGCTTCACTTCAGCTGTGAGCAGCCAAAAAAAAAAAAAAAAACAACACAGAAACGAAATTCAGAGCAAGTCTGGCGGGTGGTAACACGCAGCCAATCACAGCTAAAGGTGTAGCGGGCGGCGGCCAATCACCGGCGAGGCGGTTCATGATCAATACGTGGCCGGCAGATGATTGGTCCGAGGCGGGGTGCGTGGCCGCCGGGGGGCGTGGCTAGGGAGTCAGCGGTGTCAGAGTAAACCCGGTGAACCCGGCAGCGCGTGCGATGTGGGGGAAAGGTTGGGAGGAAGGGAGGCGCGAGGCAGGCGAGCCCGCGAAAACCTGCGGGAGCGCGCGCGACAGGCTGCACTGAGACACAATGACTGCCACAAAAACAAGGAACATATCCACAAATATTAACCGGAAAATGACAAAGACAGACTCAGATTCGGTGTTAACGACACACAGGGACTCTCTCACACGTCTGGCTTCCTGTTTCTGTCTCATCACTTTGTTGGAAAGGCGGGAACTCATCAAACCTCAACAATAACAAAGGATTATCATGCAAAACAGTTTGTGTTCAATGAAAAACACATTCAGAAATTCACAATATTTAAGTTTCAAACAAACTAATAAGTGATGAGTCTTTTGTTTGTTTCTAGAAAAAGAGTGTAAGTATCTGGGAGAAATGTATAGCATGCTACGTTACATTTGTTGTGAATTTGGATATTATGACATTTTAGTAAAAAAACAATCAACTGTAACATCTCACTTAAGTCAAACCTCCTACTTTGAAATTTTGACAGTGTGTGAAACTCCAGCTCTGAGTTCCAATATGGCCGCTCCTTGCAACAACAATAGTAAGCTTTGATGAAAGCAGATTTATTTTACAATAAATACTTGTGAAAGTGGGTTTATAATGAATCTTAACCAGATAGCAAGGCCAGGAAAAAGTTTTAATTAAATTAGATATAGCGAGGGAGAGGGAAGTATGTCAGTTATGCAGCTTGACTTTGATAACTGCAACATGTAGATGTGCTGTGGAATTCGGTGTGTTTGGGTAAAAAGATGACCTCAATGCCAACTCTCTGATATGATAGAGGTGTTTAAATCAACAACATCAATCACTTATTAATAATCTCAAAGTAAACGTCAAGAAAACATCAAACTTAAGAATTGAATGTTCTGTTGCTTGTGTGGAAAATGTTTGAACATCTTTTGATGATAAATCCTGATACATCTGGTGGCGTTGCTGACGGTTGCTATGGCAACGGGTCTGTTTGGCATCACCAGCTACGGATGGCAAGTAAAATAACCTTTTTTTTTTCCCCTCCATTGTGTGCATGCTATACTTCAAAATACACATATAAAATGTAGATGGAAATATGGCTGGTGTGGTCTGGAGTCCCAAAGCCTTTCACATGGATTTCCAGTTTTTTTTTAAAACCTTTCATGAATTTCTTTAGATGGGCAAGATGGTGTGATTTTTTGCCTACTTCGTGTTGACAGATCGGTTATGTAAAGGTAATTTATTTTTGTTTTCTTGAGCTTTGCCTTGCAAAAAATGTAATTTATCACAGTTAAATCACAGTTTAATATCTGAAATGACTTGTTTAATGAAGCTTTTTTCCTCCATGTGAATATTTTTTGATTGACATGGCTGTGAAAATGTGTGCAGGAAGAGATGGGCGTGTCACATAAACTCGCCTGTACGGCAACAAAAAAAAAACTCTAGAGTGACAACAGTTCAAAGCGTTTTCTTTTTCGTTCCCTGAAGGAATCAGGAACTGAAGCTGCAGACAAAACAACACGCTGGGGGGAATCAACCCTTTCCAAATCAGCCTGTGTTTACATGCAGGACCTGGGACTTCAGCTGCTGGGAACGGCAGTCCACGACTTAACTGACTATTTCTTTTTTTAGATGCTTGCAGGGATGTTGAGGTTTTTCCATCGTCTGCATGTTAAAATGCAGGGAAAACGAGTATTTAAGGTGAGACAAAAGGGAAGTGAGATCCTGCAGCTCTGGAGGCCATCAGCATGTTCCTCATTGTCTTCTTCCTACACCGTTTTCCTGTCTGTGGCTCGCCCCCTCCCCACCAGGCCAATGAACTCAGGGACTCCAGAGCGGCGAGGTTGTAAACAGCCTCTCCAGTGAAGAATTTCAGGGCGGGGCTAAAACCTAGCCCCCCCACTCTCCACCATCTTTCTCCCCCTTTTCCTCACCCAGGCTCGTGCACACGCTGGTCCTGCACCGGCTCCTTTGTTGAAGCTGCATGTTAACCCTTTAAAGTGCAACGTGGTGAGAGTGGGTGTCTCAGTGCGTTTCATTACAAATGTCCAGAAGTCTACGTTAAAAAACCCCCAAACTATTTTGTAATTGCGGTGCCTCTATTAAATATCAAGTTAAATTAAGGCCGTTTTCACAACTGATGGGTTTCGACTGGGAACCAAAACTGTCACATTTGTTCCATTTCCAGCAGCTGTGGGTTGTTTTTTCACTGCACTAAATCAAAACAAGCAAACCCTTAGAAAAACCTGTCCCCCTCCTCGCCTGTGGGGGCGCTGCACCAAGAACCACTAAAGGAAACAACATTAAAACTTCTGACGAAGACCCATTAGCAACTTCTTTCTTCACAAAATGCAAACAAAAATGGAGTAGCATCAGATTTTTCTTTAGTTTTCCTGCTAGCTTTAAGCTAGCTTGTTTGTTTTTGTTGTATTTACCCAGAATGCCCTGTGCTTTAGTCTACTTCCTGGAACGGTTTCCGGTATCACATATGAATATCACTTCAACTGAAGCAAAACCCGGATTTGTAGGGAACATTTGGAAAAACGTTTTTCCGCTGCACCAAAATGTGATCAACCACCAGAAGCTGCTAATGGTGAAAGACGAAGAAGACAAGAGGACATGGTGCACCATGTTTTTCAAATGTCTGATCACAAATATTTTCATGGGTGATTTTAATTTAGTTTCTTATGTGATAGTTTTATTTTCGTAATTCTAATTAGTGCAAAAGCAGCTACTAACTGTTTCCACTCCCAGGGGAATTACAAAAATTAATTTGCTTCATGGAAACACGACAAACTCGGGGGGAAAAAGTTTTTTGATATAACGTTTTTGCTCTAGAACGAGTTTTTTTGTTTGTTTTTTCAGCTGTATTGAAATGTGATCAACAAACAGACATTACTACTGGCAAAAAGACGAAGAAGATGACAGGAAATGGTAGGAGAACGATGACATAACATGCTTTTAATTTCTTATTGCGCGATGTCATTTAAATTTTTTTTCTTATTTATTAATGGTATTTTTGTCATTCCAGTTCGAGGATATAACTTCTCAAATTCAAATTATGAAAATAAATTAGCTTGGAGTGGAAACAAGCCAATTTAGAAAAATAAAATTCAAGGTTTTTAATAAAACGCTGCAGTTGGTTTATCGGCTGAATCAAATGACACTTTTGGCGAAAAAAACGACAGGAAGTGGTAGGAGGACCAAGGCACATGTTTTCAATCTCATCGTGTGAAGAAACGGATTTATGTGTGATTTGATTTTATTTCTAATAAATGAAAACACCACAACTGCAAAATTGTGTTTATTTTTCCACATTAGCAGAATATGGAGAAAGATTTGCGTACGCTTGGATGGCAAACGCAGCGCATGTGTGAAACGAAAAGCTTGAAGCAGATCTGGGTGACATGAGTTCAATCTGGCTTCCAGGTTCACTGAGGTTGTGGAGTAAAAAAAAAAAAGAAAAAGGGGGTGAAGAAGAAAACACATGAACGGTCGGTCCATAAAACCCAGTCTCCAGGCAGAAAACACTCCCAGATTTGTGCAGGAGGAAATCACAGACTGAGCTCAGCTGTTTCAGGGAGTCAGGAGGAAAAATCCTGCGGCCCGTTTTCAACCCAAACCCACGAAACCTCAAAGCCACACCTGGTTCTGAACATTTTTCTCTGAAAAGTCAAAGAACTGTTTGTTAACATGGGTAAAAGGAGCACATAAACCGCCTCTGAAGACCAAGAAATCCTCGGGACTCAGTGTGAAAACAAGTGAACTGGGAGGAACTCTGAGGTCATTATTAAAAACAGACACGGAAAAATAACAGAGAAAGATCTGAGGGCCTTTTTAGAAAGTTAATGCACTTTTTGAAAAGTCATGTTAAAAAATAAATCGTATATTTTGGAATAAAATGAGTAAAATCTCTGAATATCAAAGTAAAGATGAAAAAGTCCAACTCTGAATATTTTTGCTGAAGAAAAAACGAAATTTTTGACAAATTTCATCTGAGACAAAAGGTGTTTTGAAAGTAAAGAAATAAAAATATTTTTAAATGTCTGGTAATACTGACAAATTTGTCTTATCGGGAAATAGTCGCTTCATTGAAAAGTCTGAAGAATTTCATTGTTAAATAAACGCTTTGCAGAAGTCTGAAGATTTCTGTCTTAGAAAACATTAGGAAATGAACAGATTCACTCAGAAATCTGCTCATTTTTTGTCAGATTTGAAACAACAGCAGAAGAGATTTGACAGGACCAACCTCTGGATGACGGTGCAGGAGGAACATCTGTTGACCCGGTCCAGTCTGTGACTCGACCAATCTTCTCTGGATCAGTGCGGATTCCCTCTGCAGGCACCAGGCGGCCGCGGCGCTGCACTTCTGCTCTCATCAGCTGCCATTCTGAGCTCTTCTCTTTGCAAAACCACGAAACAGAAACCTCCTTAAAAAGGATCTGAAGATTTCTTTCACAGAAACGTTATGTGAACGCTTAATCAAGAATTTAAAAGAATTGTTGGCAGAAATGTTGTAAAACAAGTACAAGATTTTTGTTCCAAAAATAATAAAATTATTGCTTTTATTAAAAAGTCTGAAGATTTTATCAGAAACAGATGCTTTGTTCAAAAGACTCAGAAGATTTCTGTCAGAAAAGACATTGTTAAACAAACACTTCACTCAAAAATCCTCAAAAAATGTTACAAACATCATGAAACAAAATATTTTAAGATTTTTAGTCACAGGAACATCGTGAAATAATCTCTTTGTTTGTCACTTTACGACAAAGAGTTATAACTCTTTGTTCACAAGAGTTAGAACATTTTTGTCAAAAAAACATTGTTAAAACGAACTCTTTATTTCAAAATCTTTAAAAACAAATGTCCAGAAACAAACATTTTAAGATTTTTCTTCCAGAAACATTGTGTAACAAACCCTTTGTTCAAAAGTCTTGTAAGGTTTTTGTTGGAAACGAAGTTGGGCCGTTAATCAGCCTGACGGCGGTGAAATCATGGAGCAGATGAAGCTCTGCTCCGTGATTTAAAGTGCACAGATCTGCTTCCAGTCCCTCAGGCTTTGGCTGAACATCACAACACCACTTTACATATCTTCAGGGTCAAAGGTCGATCCTCATTCGAGATTTCCAAGAACTGGAAGTGAAGGAGCTGCTGGCACAACGACTGCGTCCAACCTGAAGATGTTTCATATTGTTCCAGTTTCTCAAACTTGCTTTATTCTCTCTGAGAATAGCTACTGAATAATTTAAAACATGTCACCTTCTCTGTTTGTCTCGGTCCAGTAAATTGACTCCTCCAGGTTCACCAACTCATATTTAAGACTTTTTAAGATCACCAAGAATTAACTTTGTTCAAAAGAAGATTGTATATTCATACATGTGTAAGAATGTAAATTTATGGGACTCCTTCTAAGATTGGGAATAGCAGCATTTCAACTACAAATGTGTGCAAAACTTTTTCAAAATTCTGCCAATGTTTGAAAAACACAATTTCACAGTTCAGGTGTTTCCATTAAATGAGAAACAGAATTAAAATTGTATGCGAATTAAAATTGTATGCGACTAAATAAGTCAGACCGGTAGTAGTCGTGCTACTTCCTATCAACTTCTTTGTCATTTCCACCAGTAGCAACATCTGGTGGTTAGTCATGTGACTCGTGTGATATGACGTGTTTCCATTGCAGTTTTGCAAAATATGATAATTCTGATATGCCCAAAAAAAAAAAAAAAAACGCCTCATCCAAGCGCAAAACCTTTTTTAAATTTTTTTTTTGACATTGACATGTTTCATGACAGATGCAGAAGAGCTAGCTAGCAAGGCTATATTAGCTAATAGTTCGCGGGTCACAGAATGTGATGAAGATGTTTACGCTCAAATCAAACTCTTGATCGACAATAAAGTCCTGTGAGAAAAAAAAACTAGACAGAATATATGAGATCAAATAGTTGTGGCACAAATACGCCACTGAATGTTGTTTTAAACATGCCAAACCCATAGGGGGCAGCGTGGTGCGAAGCTAAAACCTGTCAGCCAATCACAATCCTTCCAAACAACCAGGACTTCCTGTTCAGAACTCAAAAGGCGACAAGAAAGTAAATTTGTGTGGATATATATACATATTGAAGTACTTTTAAGTACTGTATTAGAATATAAATTAAAGAATAACACATCTGGCTTCTTGTGAACTATGCTAACAAGAAAACCAAACATTGTTATTTTGTTAACAATGATCCAGCAGCTTTTGCCCAAACATATTAAACTAAATTTTATAAATAAACCATAAAGTTTCCCAATGAACAGCTGACAGAACAGCATCCAGTTATAAAATCAAATAAAGTAGCTGAAACGCACAACATTAATTATAACATTTAAAACATATTCGAAACAAGGTTAAAGTTACACATGAAACCGTTTTATGCCATTTGGTTTGTCTAAAACGTGTGTTGGAATATAATTTGATACTTAGGCAACAGGACAAGAGGGTGAGGTGTTTCTGGTTGCTACGGTAACCACCAACTGTCAGGAGAAAAAGCAAATAAAAGTCAGTGGCAGAAAACCTGGCCTAAATCAAAATGAATAAGTTTTTGACAAAAGAACCCTTTCAGATGTATTAATATGGATTTTATATAAGCATTTTGTCAGAGCATATGTCAGCATCTCAAACATATAAACTTTAATCAGTAAATGTAAGTGAGGGGTGTCCAAACAGCGGCCCGGGGGCCAACTTGTGACCTTTGCCCCGATTCTTTTGGCCCCCAAATGAAATCTAAACTTGTTTATTAAGAAAACTTTAATAAACAGGTTATTAAAATCAGGGTAAAATGATTGTTTTACAATGGAAAATGTTATAAAACACAAAGTATTTTACAACCAAACTAAAAATAAGTGGAACATTTTTGCAAACTCTTTCTGGAAAGCCAACTTTGCTGTGCCAAATCAGCTTTTATTCATTTAATAAAATATCGCAAACATTTTTACATAAAGTGACCCGAATCCTGTTCTTATAAAAGCCTAAAACTATTTGTAGACACAAAGAATCCTTTTTAAGTTTTGGTTCTAAAATGAATAACATTCCTTTCCTACTGAAAAATTAAATGTTTTATTTGCTTAATTCCAGGTTTTTTGGTACTTTTGACTCTCCTGATAAAATTTACTCTGGGAGGAACTTCAGAGACTGAAAGTTCAAGTTAAAGTTCAGCATCTGATGTTTAAATAACAGCTTTTAATTTAAATTTAAAGCTGTTTATTCTACTTAACGTTCATCTTTCAAGTGTTTTAGTTTAGTTAAATGAAAATTTCCGATTTAATTTTTTATCCAGTTGTTAAATTTGATACTTTATGAAGTAATTAATTTACTGAGGTAAAAAAACTGCCATGAATTTCAGATAAAATGCTGAAAATGTTTTGTTAATTTTAGAATTTGGTTCTGAGTTCAGTTTAATCTTAGATAGAAAATTATGCTTAATTTATTGTGGAGATTTAGTTTCAGTTCATTTCAAACTTCTGAGTTAAGAGATATATTTTTAGTTTCAGAATTTAGTCTGTAGCTTTTCAGTTTATTTTAGTTTCAGGCTCAGTTTTCTGTTAGAACATTGTCTTGTGTTTAAATGCTGAGTTATTTCTGCAGCAGAAACCGTCCTCCTCCTCTTGGTGTCTGAGTCCAAAGCGACTCGGAGCCAGCAGTCGCTCCTGAATCCTCGGAACAGAAAGCCCAGTTTGCTTTCCAGGAACGCTGCGTGGGAAACCTGGACGTCTTCCAGATGGTTTATGTCGGCCGCCTGACAGCAGGAGGGGAAACTTTATGCTAAATCAGGAAACGGGGACCCGTTTTTATTTCTTTAAACAAGTTTCTGAACACCACAGGCATGGAAAAAAGGGAGGAAAACTTTCTTCAGTTTCTGATCCACAAACCTGAAGTCTTCTTCCAAAAATTATACTCAACATATTTTACTCAAGTATCTGCCCAAGAAATTACTTAAGATTAGGAAAGTATTTGATAAAAAGACCTACTCAAGTCCTGACTGATCAAAGTATCAATCATTTAATATTACATAATCAGATGGAGCAAAATATGAAGTGGCAATCTGAGTATTTTCTATATTTAGGTAAAAATAGTGTAAAATAAACCCTGAGAGTGTCTGCGTATATCTTTCAAATTGTTCTGTTTCTAACATAATAGCTTCTTGCTCTCTGCATAAAAAAAAACATTTTAGCTAAAAGCTCTCATTACAGTCACTGTACTGGACTTAAAAATAATATTTTCTACCTTTAAAATTGTTATTTCTTAAAATGTGCAGCATCAGACAAAAAAATGGGGAAAATCTCCCATTTCATAACTAATTTAAGCTCATTATTAGAGACCTTAACCTAAATTCAATTTAAATTGGAACCTATCTAGTTCTTTATATATTGATTAGAAACATGTTTTAACAAATTCAAACTATTAGAATCCATAATGAAAGTGACTGCAGGTCTCAACCAACAGCAAGTGAACGCAGCACCAAGCGATTGGCCAATAGGCTGCTTGTTTTTATATTTCCATGGCAACAGCAGAACATGCCGCCGAGTCTCTGTATTTTCCAGCAGAAACAGACAAAAGCCACATGATTTATGTCCGGCGGAAGTAAAACTATAAAGTGTTTGATTTGATTCCGGCCGGAGGAGAAACGGAAAAACGGAAAAACTGATTTCCAGAATGAGAAATGCTCGTTTTTGCTGCAGTTTGTCTCCACCTGCTGGCCATTCTTCTGCCACTGCAGCTCCCCGCTGTTTCTTTGTTTCCAGACAAAGCAGAAAAAAATAAGTAAAACTCCCATTACATTCAGCGGGGCTCTGTTAAATGTTCAATAATTCAAGTACTCTCGGTAACATTTAAATATCGATAAGAAAATAAACAGATAAAATAAATTTCTCAACATTTTCCCACTTTTCATCAGTTCAGATTATGATAAAAAATGTTAGAACATTTTTTAATCATAGAAAATATCTCTATTATGCAAAAAAATCAAATGTTTATTTCATTTCTTCATTTTCTTCAGCTTCTGGGTTTCTGGGTTTTTGAGTTGTGCTGGATTTCTCAGTCCTGAGCCACTTCCTGGTCTCGAGTTGTTGACCAACCTGCAGCGTTCTGGTGCCAAAGACCTGCCTCTCCACCTTCAGCACCTCTTCGAACAGATACCAGGCCTCCACGTCCAGCATGAAGGAGAAGAGCTGCAGCAGCCAGACGAAGGAGCGCGGCAGCGTGGGCTCCATGTCGGAGTAATGACTGGTGCACGACCTGCCGAGCAGATGAACACGTCTGTGTCCCGTTATGGGTTCATAACGGGACACCTGGTTAACGGGCCGCTGGCTGAGCGTTCAGACTCACCGGGGGCTGCAGCGTCGCAGCAGCGGATGCCAGTAATTGAGGTTCGAGGGAGTCATGAATCCGTTACTCAGAGAGACGATGCTATCCAAGTTGGTGTGGTGCAGACTGGGCCCGTCGGATCCGTCCTCGTCGCTCCAGCAGAACTGGAAGCTGGAAGGACCGTCGTAATGGACGACCGCCGGACAAGAAGACAGCCTCTTTAAACACATCTGGATGTTCTCTGAGATTCCTGAGGAAACGACAGCGTATGTTTCTCAATCCCAATAAAGCCTGCAGACAGATGGGTCCCCAGAACTCAGCCGACCTCAACCGGGTTTGACTCCAGCTCACTGTGATGAAGCCATAACAGATGGCTCAGGTTTGTTGGCAATCTTTCTTACACCGCTCTCTCAAAAGTTATTTCAGCAAGTTGTTGGTCTGCACTTTGACAGACAATGGGATGAATGGACAGATAAGTGTATGAACGGATGAACAGATAGCGTGAAAGGACAGACAATGAGATCCAGTCATCTCATTGGATGAACAATGGGATGAACGGATGGCCAAGGACGATGGGATCAATGGACAGACGACAGGAAGAAAGGATGGTGAAGGTTTTGAGGGGAATCGGTAACAAACGTTGGGGGAGTCCAGCCCTCACCAGAAACCAGTGGGACTTACTGGGTACCAAGCTCTGACTCCGGTCATGCAGAAACCTGTCAAGGGTTTCTTGCTGTTCCAATGAATCAATCTACGTTCCCACCCTGTGTGTAGAGACTAACTGTTTTCATGCTCAATTAAATTCTTACTTCTCCTCTTTGTCACGTTAAGTCTGTCCCGCTTGTCCACGAAGAACAGTTTCTTTCCTTTCCACTGTTTCCTGTGAAAAAAGACAGAAATGATTGGCTGCCCAGCAAATGAAATCATATAAACGCCTTCAGGTTGGAGGCCCTGATGTCTCACCTGGCGATGTCCTGGTTCCTCCTCCGCCTGGCCTCCACCAAAGCAGCCTGAACCAGCTTGTACCACTTCCTGAAGCTGAACAGGTCTCCTGTGGACCAGCAACCAAACAGAACCACATAAAAAACAGCTTCACTTTCATACCATTATGAGTCAACCCAATGCATTCGGATCCACAATATATTAGCATCTTGTTGTTCAGGTGGAAATTATGCATTTTCTATTTCCCAGTATTTTACTGAGAGACAGAAAAAAAGTCTGAAGAGAAGAGAAGGCAGAAAGATGGACGGACAATAAGATGGATAGAATGATGAATGTTTGAATAAATAGATCAACAAAACATGAATGGACAGGCAGACAGACAATGGACTGGCTCTATTGATGCCAGGACAATTAGATGAATTAGATAGGTGGACGGACAGATGAATGGATGAACAATGAGATAATAGGATAACAACAGGATGAACGAATGGCCAACGGGATGGACGGACGATGAGTTGGATGAATGAATGAATGAATGAATGGATAGACGGATGGATGGACCAACTGATCAATAAATAAAACCTTTAAGACAAAACAGAAACATGAAGGACCAACCTGTATCGTCATGGGAACCAGTCTTGTTCGATAAATCCCTGAAACACAGAAACAAAAGTCACAAAGGTGCAGCAGAGACTACGAGGTCTCCATGGCAACAGCTCAGGTGTGTCAGGTTACCACTCGGTGTGATCGTCCAGGCCAAACATCACCTTCATGGTGACGATGATGAGCGCGGCGGCCTGCAGGTCGTACAGCGGCAGGACGGAACGCGACCCGCCGTCCAACGTGTGGCGCTGCTGATTAACCATACCTGCGCGGTCCATCAGGACGCAGACCCACCTGTGCAGCTCATCTGAGGACCAGAACAAACAGGCGGGTCGTTAGCGGTCCCGGTACCAGTCTGTGGGACTGACTGGGTCGAACAGATTACCAGGCAGGTTGGCGTCGGTCAGGTAGCGCAGGCTGAGTGGCGCCGGGTGGAGCAAAGCTTCTGGGACGATTGGAGGAAAAGCAGGAAGCTGCAGTAATTGGACCAGTCCTTGCGCTTCTTTATGGACAGAGCGGTGAGACGGGATACTCTGCAGGAACAAGAACCACCTTTAGCAGATTAAACGGGTCAAAAACACAGAAAACCTATTCTCTACGTTTGGATCGATGGTTCTCCAACTTTCAAAAGGCCAGAATTTATATCCAGGGTCTGCAAATAACCGAGCTGTTCCTCTGCAGACTGAAATATCAAAGTATTTTTAAGATGCTTACCGTTTAAACAAGAAAGTATTTCACAAATAAATGTTGTAAAGTCCAGTTATTCCTTAAACACACAGACTAAAACCGAGAAACACCAGTTCAAAAGCCTAAATGTCGAGAAAGTAATTGCGACAATTGATTTTAACAAATTGGAAATCATCATTATTAACAGGACAAGTAATCATTAGCATGCTAAAATCAGAATTTGGACAGCACTAGCATATTAATGCTAACATGAGCCAAACATAGTAAAAATGAGAGATGTTCCTTGTAGTTCAATGACCAACCTGAACATGGAAAAGAAGAGCATTCGGACCACGTAGCTTCATCTCTTCTGGGAGATCCTCGTATGCCGTCACATACGGGATGTGACCTTCTTTTACCAGCCTGGAACCACAGACTGGAGTCAGATGGAAGCTTAGGAGCAGCTAAAGTTTAAAGGATACGGATGGATCAGAAACAAAACTGAAAACAGAAATGTTCTAGCGACTGGTTTAACTTCAACAAACATTAAAATAATGGGCCGAATCCAGAGCCTTGGGGAACTCTGTTCCCCAATATTAAACTATAATCTGCTAAATCAGAGCACAATATTTAAAACTTTACGTACAAACCCCAGAGAAACTTTTACCAAACAATATTCAACACAGATTTGTAAAGAGAGAAAGAAAATACAACTTAAAAGGAACATAAATTTTCTCCATGATGATAAAACAATCTCAATCTCTTTCTGCATTTAAAAGATCATTGAAAATTACTATGATGAAGCGACATGGTGTTGAATTAGTTGATCTTTTTTTATTTGAAATATGTTTGTAATAGTTAAATAGCAAATTGTATTTTTCATTTCAATATTCCTTTAGTTGTTCAATAAACTACTTATGTTTATTACTGAATGAATAAAAAAACATGAGATAAAAATTTTTGTTAAATATGCATTGTTATTTAGCAAAAACATGAACGTTTTTCTACAAAATGTCTGAGAATTAAAACTTTTTTTGCTAATTTTTGCCTATTGGAACTCAGAAATATCAAAAGTTTTTTCTCGAATATTTCTGAGATTAATCTAAAAATTTCAAAGTTTTCTAATAAACCTTCAACTTTTCAAATGAGAAATTTCCTAGATTTTTCTGATAATTTGTTTAGTTTGCAAACTAAGATTTTACTTGTTTTTTTTTTATATAAAACTATTGGAATCTGACAGTTTCCACGTTTGTTGTACGGTATTTGTCATTAATGTGACAAATTTGAGTTTTTTGTTTTTACAAATTTGAGTTTTTTATTTTTACAAATTTTCGACTTTCCAAACCCTTTCCATGTTTTGTTGGTGGAAATGTACTCGGCTTTTTGTCCCATCCACAACGGCTCTAATGCTCCATCGTACTGGAGTCTTTTAAACATTTTAACGCGTAAACATGACCACCATGTGTGTTTTTCCACCTGAGCAGGTCGCTGAGCGTCAGAGCTTCGCGGCTCCAGACCAGAGCCAGGTGGATCAGAGCCAGAGTCGTCTTCATGGTCATCAGGTTGTGGCTCCGTTTCCATGACGCCGACGTGCCTGCGCTGCTGTAGTCCGATCCCAGCCAATCACTGGAGCTCTCTGAGGTTCAAAGGAACATCTCAACCAATTGGAGCACTTTAAAAAAATAAAATATGTCTCCAAATTCACCATGGATTGATGGTTTAAACGTGTCTTTGTAGTACCTTCATTAGAGCCAGCGGAGCTGCGCAGAACCGACCCGGAGTCGGTGAAAGTATCAGACAGAACCGATTCCGCGGCGCTGTCCATGTCCGTGTCCAACGCAGCCTGATGGGAAACATGGAGGAATTACTTTATGACTCATTTGAACATTTTTACAAAGACGACAAATAGTTTAAGAAGTAAAATCACAATTAAAATGCACTTATTTTAATTTTACTCTTGAACCTTTATAAAAACCTAAAAAGACTTTAGTGAAACTTTGTTAAAACTGTAGAAAATTAAAAATCATTAGAAGCAGGAATTTAGAACAATGTGAAAACAAAATTATAATAGGATTAAAACATATTTAAAAAGTTGTTTTTTTTCTATTGGAATACATACTGTATATAAAAAAAGATCAAATTATCAAAAATAAAAAAAAGATGTTTTAAGCATTACTGAAAAAAAGGGTAAATAAACTAAAATGATCAGAAATAACTTCAAAAAGAAAATTCAATGCAAACACATAAGCTAAAAATTACATAAATAAAATCTATTAAAATCTTCTTAGAATAAAGTGAACATGAATAAAAAAAACTATTTTCTTTAAAATAATAATTTAAAAAATTACCAAAATGTAGATGAAAGTGTCAAGAAAAACAACCAAAACAATTACATGAAATGGGTAAAAATGAGAGAAATCTGAAAACATAAATTATATTTCATAAAATAGTAATAATAATTTAAAAAAGACAGAATAAAAATCTACACCAGTGATGAATAAAAGGAAACTGACCCCTCCGAATCTTAAACTCCTGATTGGGTTTACGGTGTATCCCTGCTGGCTCTTCTGCAGATAAATTCTCCACAGCTGACACAAAACGTCATCCTGAAACCAAACACATCCAACTAACAAAACGGGTTTTATCTGCTGATAACGGATCAATGGGAATGAGGGGAGCGGACCTTAAACCGAGGAGTGACTCCCAGTCTGAGGAGAGCGTCGGCCTGGTTCTGCAGGATGAACTGGAAACCTTCGCACAGCATCCAGACGTAGCCGCGCTCTGAGGAGCAACAAATGATTAAAACATCTGGTAAAACCAGCATTCCAGAAAACCATGTCAAAAGACATTTAGATATTTAATTAAAATTAAAAGTTAAGTTTTGACACCAAACTTAAAATTTGGAAGTTAAAACTTCTAAATAAAAGTTTGATATGTGAAAAAGAAACAGGAGGTTAAAACTGACCCGTTTTCCTGATTCTGGATTGACTGGAGATCCGAGAAATTCTGTTGGAGTTGCAAGCAAATGACATGTCCACCACCTCTCTGGTTCTCTGAGGACATTTGGATAAAACACCAAAAATAAAACAAAACAAAAAATCACAACGTATACAAGAGAAACGCTGACACCTGCAGGACGGTTGGTGATACTGCAGAGAGCACAAGCTGATAAATGTAGAAACTGGGTCATTTAGACGGAAGAAAACAAAATGTTTTTTAGATCGATATCAGAAATTTTCAGGAAAAATAAATCAAGAAAATCTGTGAGTTTGAAAAGTCCAAACTTTGCTATAAAAAACAGAGAAATTTTCAAGGCATTTTCTAAAAAAGACTCAGAAAGTGAAGATTCTCAAGGAAAAAAACAATTTTAGATTAATATAAAAAGAATCTGGAAAAGAGCAAAAAAAAAAAAAAAAAACATCAACTTTTGGGATTAGAGTTAGAAAAGTTTTTTTTTCTACTTTTGAAACTCAAAAATTTCCTTTTTTTTCTGGAAAATTTCTCAGTCCACAAACTCAGAAATTTCAGAGTTTCAAAAGTTAGAATTTTATGATAATTTTTCTCAACTTTTGGAATTTCTTTGGGTTTGAAAAGGCTAAATCTTTTACTTTGGAAACCCAGTGATGTCCTTGTTTTTTCACATTTCGGAGTTTTTTCCCTTTGTTTCTGAAACGTACTCCATTTTTGTTCTGTCTGTATTGCTCCCAATCATTATTTAAAGTCAAACTCTGTCAGATAAATATTGTTTGGGAGTCACCTCGATGACATTGTGGCAGGACCTGCAGTAGAAGCGACCCTCGTCTGAGATGCCCCAGTCCACAGCTGAACACTGATTGCAGGGCTCCTTGTATTCGTCCTGAACCAGAGGAAACACAGAGCGACAGGTAAAGGTGACGCACCTGGCTGAATCTCACCAGGAGATCTGATTTTTATGTATTAAAAATGAGCCAACCAAGAAAACAACAAGTCTATCAAACAAACCGAACAGCTTCTACTTACTCATGTGAACTCTTAATAGTTAATCTATTATTTAAAAAAGAAATTAATATTTTAACTAAATATTTCATTTTGATGAAATAAAATCAGCTGGTTAAAATCTCAAGAACAATTTGCTTTACATATGAATACACTGTCATTAAAAATGTATTTTAGAACATTTCTAAGCTGCTGAAACTAATTAATTAACAACAGCAAAAGCCTGACATTGGAAAACCTATAATAAAAAAAACAAATCTTATTTTATGGCCATGATTTGCAACAGCAGCCACATAAAGAACCAAACTAATTTCCTCTTCATCAAAACCTGCCATCTGTACCAATATTTACAGTTTTGCAGATAGCTGAAAACTAGCATTTAAATACTATATTAGCCGATTATTAAATAAGATGCCACCTTATCAGGATCAGTAATTAAAATATATTTATTGCACGTTTCAGAGTTTGTTAATCAGAAAACATGTTTAAAAAAAACAGGTTTTGTTCATTGAGTTTGATGCAAATCGACAAGCTAACAGTAACTGAACTCCTAAAAACCAAAACATACTGAAGGAAAGTTTTAAATAACTAAATGAAAGTTGAATGGAAACCAATGGAAAACGTTTCCTAGAAAACAATTCAGCATTTTATGATAATATTTTTAAAGCATTATAATGATATAGTCAAACTATAATATTTGAACAGATATGGTTTTTTTAAGTTTGTTGAAAGTGAATAGTTAAAATCTATATTCGCCGATTATTAAATTAAATGCTGTTTATTCAGGAACAGTAGATAAAATCTGGATATGATGCAAATCAGTTTGTTAATCAGAAGTTGATAGAAAAAACGGGTTTTCTTAACGGGCTTTGGCGCAAATCAACTAGCTAACTAGCTATCTAGCCAACATTTCCGTTTTCTGAGTGATGTTTACACAGAAAATATTTGATTACTGATCAGCGCTTACCGCATCCTCTTCATCCATAGTGAAAGTTCAAATTTATCGGTTACGTATTGATTTTATCAGCTTTTAATGTCCCAGTCGCGCTATCATGTGGAGCGTAAGAATAGTTTGGGTTCTTCTTCTTTGTTTTCTTTCAGGCTGGAAGCTGCACTGCTGCAACCAGCAGTCCGATCCGCGAACTACAACACCCAACTGGTCAAATTAACTTTGGGACTTTCGTAAATTTTGAAACTTTTACGATCCTGAACCCGTCAAACTGAACAAACACACAAAAACGTTCCCTTAAGACGTGTAAGTTTCGTGAAAACCTTGGAGTTTTCACAAAGTTATTCTCCCAGAAATTTTACACTCTAGTGTACTTTTATAATTTTGAATTGTAATGTGTGGCCCTCAGTGTGTGTTCATCTCTGTGAGGCTTCATTTGCTCTAGTTTATGAGATTTTTTGCTTCCTCAATCTAAAAGCGGATTTGGGTGAGATCAGAGATTATAAATAGAGCCGCCAGATGTTTCCGCTACATTCTCTTACACAACGTCACGACATGAAGTCCTTTTGTTTAAAATGTGTGTTTATTGTTGTTCCCTTCCAGTTTTTAATGTTTTATTTATTTATTTCTGGTTAAATCACAGCCACCATGAGCGGGTTCATGTTTCACGAGCAAACGCAGCGCGAGCGTCTCATCAGACCGTCAAGTTCACGAGCGCGCGAACAAAAAACCCCGCGTACTTTCAAAATAAAAGCATTTCTGAAACAATTTTGTATCTCATGAAAAGAAATATGATTTATTTCTATTGACTTGTCTTATTTACTCCCAAATTTAACTTTGTTTTTGTTTCTAGTTGAATGTTGTTAAATAAAACACAATGCTAAAAATGTTTATTTGATGTTCCATTAAAATAGTTTAAAATCGGGAAAATGACATTATGCAGCTGTTTTTAAGAGGTTTAACTTTATAGATTAAAAAATAAATATGAAATAAATTACAACTACCACTGAAAGGCTGAAGCTTTTTGGCTGAAGCTCTATGGCCACATTTTCAGAGGATTTCTTTTCTCTCTTCACATTACTGTCTTACTCTGACATATTCCACCATTCATGCATGACAGAAGCTACTGGACTGAATGGGTCAAACTTTTTCCTGTAATTTTGTTCAACTGAGTGCAAATATGTTGAAACAGAGACTTTCATAATCTGATTTTCTTCTTTTCCTGATTGTTTGTAGCACCGCGCTATTCAATACTTCATATATGAAAGTTGTTATAGTTGCTTATTATGTTAAATTTAAACGGGTCCAGTTTGAGATTCTTGTTTTTATCATGTTGTTTCAGGGTGGATTCCATTACTGCTGTTGATTCCGTGCTTTTATTCTGAAGCCGCCAGGCCTACTTCCGCCCCGCCTCCTTGCTTCTCGCCAGCTTTCCTTTTCGGCTCTCGGTCTTCCTGGTTCTGCGGAGTTGGAGCCGTTTTCCCTGCGCCTTTCTGTGACAAACAATGACTTCACCCGATCTGGATGCGGATATTTTAGTTTCGAAGAGAAAATGTGTTTAATGTCGGAGGTCAGCGGCTGACCTTTCGGGACCTTTGGCTCCGCTCAGTCCGTCCCGCTGCGGATCATCCGCCAGTCAATCCGTCCAACATGGGAGCGAACTTCGTTGTTTTGACACTTTTTGCAGTTTTTGTGTCCCTAACAGACGCTGCTGTGTCTCCAGCCGAAGACAAAGAGCAGCAGGAGTTTGGTAAGTTGTCCAAACATGGAGGTTTCTATGAAAACCTCCTGACTGAAGTTAATCCAGGGACACAGAGGCGATTCTACAAAACTTCAGAATCGTGGCCACAAACCTGGGGGCCAGAAAAACGAGGAAATAAATCAATTTGTTTTGAGTCCAGATATCAATAAGACCAGTCCCTCAAGGCTCATTTAAGATGTATTTCATAATATCATGTAGTCCCTCAGTAAGTACTACTTAACAAGAGTTAAAGACTTTTTTAATTTTAATGCAACTTCATTTTTTTATTTGTGGAAAAAATAATTATAAATAATATTTTAACCCATTTTCATCAAACTTTTGGTTTTTGCTCAGAGGTCTGAGTAAAAGTTGCCCGACCAATTTAACATGACAGTTTTAGCCCCTCAATGGCAAAATTTATCAAATTATATAAAAAAGCATTTTTTATGTCTTGTGTGTTTTTGTTGTCAATTAGATATGAATCAGTGTTTTCCCCTGACCCGACCCGTTGGTTGCTTTTAAACATGTTGTTGTGTTCTTCCTCTGCAGAACCTCTGCGGTCCATCCTGGACGACTTCGACGTTCTTCCATTCTCCAGCCTGCAGACCCACTCCGTCCGCCGGCGGGACGTCCAAACCGAGGCACATGTGGAGAAGCTGCTGAGCTTCAACGCCCTGCAGAGGTTGGACCCCAAAACTTCACCAATTCCTCAGAGCCGATTGTCCAAAATATAAACTCCACCTTTCCTTCTTCCTGCTGGTTCCAGGAACTTCAGGCTTTACCTGAGAACCAACAACGAGATCTTTACGGAGGATTTCAAGGCCATCGTGGAGGATGAGGATGGACAGAGACGAAGCTTCCCGGTCAACAGACACAACTACTTCACCGGACACGTCATCGGTAAGGCGTCAGAGTCAGAGTCACCTCAGTCCTTTAAAAAACACTGAGATTCCTTAGAAAAGCCTTGATGGATCAGATGCCCCTGAAAACCAGGCAAAGAATTTAGAAAATGAGGCTTTAGATGAATGTTTGATCGACTTTGATTAGAATGAGCAGGGAGTTGCTTTATATTTGTGTTTTCTCTCCTCCAGGGGAGGAAAACTCTCGTGTTCAGGCTCACATCGACGACCACGAGTTCTCCGCTCACATCCTGACGGACGAGGCGGAGTACAACATCGAGGTAAAGAGCTCAGAAACTCGGTTCCTAGTGAAAAAACATGGAATCACTTTAAACGTTTCATTGCTCCAGCCTCTGTGGAGGTTCACATCAGCGCCCCCCGATGGCCGCGTCCTGATCTACCGGTCGGAGGACATCAGGAACATCAGCCGGCTGCAGCGGCCCTCAGTCTGCGGATACGTGGCGTCAGAATCCATCCGCCTTCTACCGGAGGGCGTCGGCATGGAGGCGAAGGCCGATGAAGAAGGTTGGTAGGAAAAGTTGTTGTAGTGTTTGGCTGGATAATTATTCCAGGCAGGAAAGACGGTTTAAATAAATCAATGGAAGTCTCAAATTAGCAACAAATCTCTCAGACTTATGTCCTTTCAAAACATCTTTTTGGCCCTTCTCAACTAAATTCTGTCTAAAGAACCAAATGAATCTCTGGAAATACTCCTAAAAGTCTGTCAAACAGTTAAAATTATGTTATTACTATATTTTTTTGTAAAACAGCCCACTGTTTGTCCATCTTGTTTCTCAGAGTCGATGTTCAGAGGGAAACGGCAGGTCACCGACCACAAGAAGAACACGTGTCCGATGCTGCTGGTCGCAGACCATCGCTTCTACCGGTACATGGGCCGAAGGGAGGAGAGCACCACCATCAACTACCTGGTTAGCTCACAGCCTCCATGTTGCTTCTTTTCCCCTCTTCTAGGTATCTGACCTCTCTATCTCTCTATATCCAGATCGAGCTCATCGACCGTGTCGACGACATCTACAGAAACACGTCGTGGGATGAAGAGTTCAGCGGTTATGGAGTTCAGATCCAGCAGGTGAGGAGGAGACCGCCGCTGCTGGTAGCTGCAGTGAAGACGATCAGATGCTGAAATGTGAAGATGTTGTGTTTCTGCTGCCAGATTATCATTCAAAAGTCTCCCACTGAGGTCGGTCCTGGAGAAAGTCACTTCAACATGAGGGGCAGTCCAGTGGCGGGAAAAGACGTCTGGGACGTCAAGAAGCTGCTGGAGGTAAGAAACGCTGAACATCAGCAGGCGAAGGGAGAAATAGGCTGCTGGATGGATAGACAAATGAATATTAGCACAGATGGTTGGATGGTAGCAGGGATGGAAGTTTAATTTTCCATGTTCATTTTTTAATGAGTGTAAGTAAATAGAGCATCCTGATCAGAATGACGATTTGTTCGCAGCCTATTTGCTCGTCTCTGGATTTAAGCCTTCAGCGTTTGAGTCTTTTTGGGGTTGACTGTTTCCTGTCTGACCTCCTGCAGCAGTTCAGTGTGGACATTGCAGAGAATGCCTCCAATGTCTGCCTGGCTCACCTCTTCACCTACCAGGACTTCGACGAGGGAACCCTGGGTCTGGCCTATGTGGCGCCCAACAAACCGGACTTTCCCGGAGGGCTCTGCTCCAAACGTAAGCGCCAAAGTTTCCTCTAGATGTTGTCACGGTTACCATCAGCATCGCTGTTGTGTTTATGAATCCTGCTGTTCAGCTTGTGCTTCGACAGCAAACAGACACGGATCCATCTATCTGAACACGGGCCTCACCAGTACCAAGAACTACGGGAAAACAATCCTGACCAAGGTGAAGTCCTGAAGCCCTTTCTGAGGGGCTCTTTTCAGTTTTTATAGCTTTGTACTGGTGAATTGTCTGTACAGGAAGCAGATCTGGTGACGACTCATGAGCTGGGCCATAACTTTGGAGCGGAGCATGACCCGGACAATGTGCCGTACTGCGCCCCACGGGAGGACCAGGGAGGGAAGTACGTCATGTACCCCATCGCTGTGAGCGGAGACCACGTCAACAACAAGGTGCTAGCAGAGGATAGTTTGAATATAGATAGAGGGCTGGATGCTAGCATGAATGGATGGACGCCAGGGTACATAGATGGACAGATGCTAGAGTAGATGGATGGAGCTAGCACAGGTTGATGGCAGCATGGATGAATGGATAGATAGACACATTAGCAACCATCCAACAATGCATGCTAGAATAGATCAATGCTACCATGGATTGGTGGATGATATAAGCAGCCATCCATCAGTCCTATCAGGTAACAAGGTGCCAGCGTGCGTTGCCATGTTTTTTCCATCATAAACCAGAAACAGTTTCATGACGGTTCGTTTTCCCTTCAGCTGTTCTCCAACTGCAGCAAGCAGTCCATCGTGAAGCGGCTGCGCTCCAAAGCGGCGACCTGCTTCAAGGAGAGGAACGTCAACGTGTGCGGGAACTCGAGGGTGGAGCAAGGCGAGGAATGCGACCCAGGGTTGCTGCACTTCAACTCGGACCGCTGCTGCACCCACGAGTGCCGGCTGAGGGACGGAGCAGAGTGCAGGTCCGAGTCGCTCCGGGTTGGGGGTTCAGCGCTTCTCAGATCGGCTGATCCGCCATCTTTCTTTGTTCAGTGACAGGAACAGCGCCTGCTGCAAAAACTGCAGGTTCCAGGTGAGAGGCGAGGTCTGCCAGGAGCCCATCGACGCCACCTGTAAGGGCCACTCCTACTGCACAGGTCAGCATTCAGGACTGGGAGCGTTTTCTCTTCTACAGGAATACAGAAGTTTTGTTGGACAAAACAAGGAAGCTGAAGATTTAATTTAAAGTTCCAAACTGGAACTATTTTAAAAATATTTCACTTTATATTTCAATATTAAATATTAACTACCAGTATTTAAAAAAACTGAAAATTTCTGTTTGCCAACAGGAAACAGCAGTGAGTGTCCTCCGCCGGAGAACGCTCCGGATAAAACTGTGTGTCTGGACAACGGGGAATGCCGGGGTGGAGAGTGTGTTCCCTTCTGCCAGGTGGTCAAGAAGCTGGAGCCCTGCGCCTGCAACGGTAACGCTGCTGCATGGGTTCATCAGCGGTTCTGATGGGGAGTGTCATGGGTTCGATGTTCTGATTCAAACACTAACTTGTTTTCCTTGTGAACCTTCAGTTGTAACTGAACCTTCTGGTTTCTTCCCAGAAACAAACTCGTCCTGCAAAGTCTGCTGCCGGGGCAGCAATGGAGTCTGCAGCCCCTTCGTTGATGTGAAAGGCGATTTTGTGTATTTGCGGAAAGGCAAACCTTGCACCGTGGGGTTCTGTGACGGAGCGGTGAGTTAAACACTCATGACCCGATCCTCTCTGGTTAGTTGATATCTAGATGAAGAGTCCCTTGCTTGTCTCCTTTCCACACTCTGTTATATTTGGTGTTGGCAAAATATACCGTCATAGTTGATCTACCAACCGCCATGAAACTACAAGAAGAAGAAGACTCCTTTGCTTACGGTCTGGATGGCCGCTATAAGTAGAGCAAGTTAACAAAACCACAGAGTTGAAGGGTGAACGCTCAGTCTGACTCAGAAGTCTGTAGCTGGTTTAACTAATGTTCCTTCAGGAAGATAAAGAAGGGCCCCAGGTCCTTAGTTCCAGTGGCCATTCAGAGACGAAGGGAAGGATGATCACTGGGCGAGAACCCGGAGTTACAGCCACACATTAAACTGGACTGAATGGTTGTTCCTCAGTCTCAACAACAACCAGAAGCCCAAAAGGAAAAGGCATCTACTGAATCCCCCTGAACACAAAGCAAAGAGTTGGGGAGCCTCAAGGCTACAGATCAACTATAAAGGCCTGAACTGAATGAGCGCTTCCTGTCTGTACAGGGGAAGTGCATGAAACAGGTGCAGGATGTGGTGGAGCGTCTGTGGGACTTCATCGATAAACTCGACATCAACACATTCAGAAAGTTCCTGGCTGATAACATCGTGGGCTCGGTGGTGGCGTTCTCGCTCCTCTTCTGGGTTCCTTTCAGCATCCTGGTCCACTGTGTGGTCAGTGTCACTCCTCACAGACGCTCCTCTGGGTTTCCTTCTCCCTGGAAGCCGTAACTTTGATCTGCTTCTCTGTACTTTCAGGACAAGAAGATGGATAGACAGTATGAAGAGACCACCAAGTCTCTATTCTTCTCCAGCGTGAGTATGAGCTTCCTCAGTCATGGCAGAGGCAGCAGATACCAGAGAGAAGGCCCGGGGCACAGCAGCTCATTAGACCAATAAAGAATCTGGTTGATGGTGGCTCTGTTCTTTGGCAAGACATAAACTGATAAAGAGCCTTCCAATCACTGGCGTTTGGTTGACCTTTACCTTAAAAGAACCCAGTCAGCTTTAATTGAAGGTACGAAGCTTCTGCTCACCAGCTGCCATTGCCTGTAATTGGCTTTTCTACCATCCTCTTTGCAGCCAACATTGGAACCACTTCCACCAAATGGTACAAGTCAAATCCAGCTTCAGCCCAAGCAGTTTTACAGGCAGCAGACTGCATTTTTGATTCACCACCATTTTCAACCTTTGTAGTCGTTTGAGGTCTAACCTTTTCATCAGTTGCAGCAGAAGAGCATACACACCTTCGACTGAACAGGAAAATCAACAACGTGCAAATATACCAAGAGATTTCTGAGGAACTGGCCTCCAGGGTAGATGCACAAAATGACGTCATCTGAGTGTCAACCACAGCTTCCCCTACATGTTCCTGCCTTTTTTCACACCCTCATACTGAGGAACATGCTGCTGATAGAGACCAGACCCAAACCAGACACTAAACAACTACAGTGAACCTTCACAATGGAGAAGGGGCTGAAGGTCAGGAAGGGCTTACTAGCGCTCAGCTAAAGTTTAATCAGTTTCAGACCTGGTGATCATGTCAGGGTAAAGGCAACTTCAGTTTGAGGCAGTTCATTGGACACGTCCGATTTGATGGAAGAGCCTTACAGCTACAGAGGAACGTCGGCGAAAACAACCCAGGAAGAAGTTTATCTTGAGGTGTTGCAGCTTCTCGATGTGAAGCTTCAGATTGGGAGGTTTTTGGTGGGACTGCCGGAGTTTCAACAGATCCTTTGCAAATACCACATTTCTACTAATCTTCTAATAGCGGAGCTGATTTTCCACTTTGTTTTTAGCCAAGTTGGAAATGTTTAGCATGAACAGTATCAACATGGTTGAATTTAGCGGCTTAGCATTGTTTTCTACTAAATATCATCAATGGGACTCATGTTTATGACTTAGCACATCTAACTTTTTAGCTGGCGGTGCCAACCACTGTCCTTTGATTTCCTTCTGCTTAGTTTCAGATAACTTTAGTTTCAGATAACTTTAGGTTAACAGCAGGTCTACACTGACAGTCCTTTTCTTTCCCAGAATGCCGAGCTCCTCAGCAGCCTTGATTCTGCTTCTGTCCGGATCTTCAAACCTCTAAACTTCCCGGCCGCCCCTGTGCGGCTCCCGCCGATCAGCCCGCAGCTTGCCAGCACCCCGCCCGTCTTCGGCGCCGGCCCCACCTCGAGCCACACGTCCCCGCCTCTGGATGCCCCCCACATGGCCACCATCTTGGAGGACCCCAGCCTGGACTCCCACCTGGACGAGGAGGAGCTGCAGGAGGCGTTCGGCCGCCCACCTGGAGCTACTCGGCGTTCATTTGAGGACCTGACGGAGAGAAACCCGATGAGACGCAGCGACAAGTCGAAGCTGTTCAGACTCCAGAGACAACATGAGATCGACAGCAAAGAGACGCAGTGCTGAGAGACGCTGCCAGGGGGCGCTGTTGCCCCTCAGCTGGTCCTTAAAGCTGGTCCCTGAACTCACCTCCAGCCGTCTGGAAACACAGAAACCATTTTCAAACAGGCTGGTTTCCATTTATAACCTGTTTAATTTAATCTATTTCTTAAAATAATTTTATAATTTGTTTGTGTTTGTCTCTCATTTTCTCTCAAAAGGTGCAACTTTTAAATTTGCACTTCAGTGGTTAAAATTTTTGCATTTTTAATTATTTGATATAAAAATATTTTTTCCTGATTTCATTTGAATGCTAACATCATCCCACTGCTCTATATCACCTCAAGGTCCGATATTTTCACAATTAAAGCGCAAACTCCCATAATTCTTAGAGCTTATCAACTAAAAAATAAAAAAACTGTTACATTTTGCTGACGATCCAAAATTAATTTGAACCAGAAAATCTGGGATTCATAAATCAAAAATGTGAAGGTTTCTTCTTTAAACTTTCAAAATCACCTCCAGAAATATTCCTCAAAATAAAAGTCCAACATATTTAAGCTTGAACTACTGCAAAATTCACATTTTCTCATTTCCACAATGAACATGGAAGAAAAAAGAAATCTGCATTTTTATAAAGTTTTGCAAGATATTTTACAGAAAATATTTATTTTTACAAGATTTAAAACAGTTTTTGGGAGTAAAGTTAAAGTTTTTTTTAACAGGATGGTGCTTCTTATTCGTGTTTTTTAAAGTTTGTATTTCTCTAAAGCAAATGATACTTTAGAGAAAAAGACAATTAAAAAAGCAGCAAAACAATTTAAAGATAGTTGACATTTTTACATATCCTGTCAACTGCTGTGTTTGAAACACAAAGACTTTTACGAGTCCAAATTAAAACCAAAGAGTTTTGGTGTAAAAAAAAAGTGTTGAATTTAGTTTTATTGTATTAAATAGCTGTTAAAGTGTTAAAACCACCTCTGTCAGTATTTTGGGATGTTGTGTCTTTGTTGTTTTAATGTGTTTACCTTTATTTAAATGTTCAAAAACTGCAGCTTTTACATGAAAAATAAAAACGACTGTTCAGAAAGCCTACATGTTTTCATTTTACAATAGAAGCTTGGAAATGGATAAAAACGCTTTAAAATCTACATTTATTCAGCTGAAGAATTTGGCTGATCTAAAATAGAAAAAAAATAAACTGAAGTAAATATGCAAAAATTATATTACTTCCTCAGTTATATAAATCCAACAGATCAATTTTAAATAAAATATATAGTTAATAAGATATTACCTGTTGCAGAACAAATTGAAATAAAAACAGGAATGAGGTTTATTTTCAAACTAAACTCTGAACTTCCTGTAAGAAAAGTAGGACTAGTCAGAGAAATCTTGTGACATTTGTTTTATTTTGTACAAAAACAATCGTTACAGACTTCTGATAACAGCTGTGTTGTAAAAAAATAATCTGCTGGAACAGAGGGGGCGTGGCCTGTCAGAAGACCGGCGTGAGCGCCTCGAAGAGGCGATGGATGGCGACTTCGATCATTTCCCTCAGAGGCTCGTCGTCTGGACACGTCACCGTCTGCATGAGCAAATCCACGCAGTTGTTTTAAAAATGCTACATTAAATATGATTAAATTTAATATGACAACAAAATGTAAAGCCTTCAAATTGGGACTTTTTAAAAACTGACTATTTATGAACTTCACCCAACATGGCTCCTCTGTTAACCCTTTAAGTTTTTACCAGCATTGCTCTGAGCAGCAGCTAATAATGAGATCAGAGGTTTGCTAATTGCTGCTGGCTAGTCTGAAGGAGCAGAGACGGGAATTAGGTTGCCATGGAGATTAAAACGTTTCTCAAACAAGCTTTATTCTTCAGAAAGAATAAAGCTAACACTGCTGGAATATTTTTGATGGGAGAAAAAAACATAACATGATGTAAAGCTCAAAAAAGTAGATTTTATATAATAATATCGACTTTTAAAGTTAAGAACTTTTTTTAATGTATGGACTGTATATGTTAAGCAGGAGAAGTAATAAAAAGCAGACGTATTTATTGGTACTTTAGGCATTCCATATTGTTATTCGTTTTGTATATTTTACATGATATTGCCCCTTAAAGAAACAGAAATCTTCTCAGCCTGAAGAGGGCGCTGCTGTATTGAAACATCAACTTTTTTTGTACTCACTCTCGTCTCCGGGTCGATTGTTGCCGTGGCGCCGTCCACTGTCACAAACAAATTCCTGCTGTCTTTGAAATTCACGCAGTCGTCCCCGAACATGTCACTGCAACACACAAAGCGCTCAGGTTGCTGCTCCAGTTGTCAGGCTTTTATTTTGAAAACAGCGGTTCGTGTGCTGCGTGGACTCACTGCATCATGAGCTCCAGACGCTCCACAAACACCTCCATGTCGAAGGTCTCCTTCCTGCTGTCCAGGACTGAAAAACAAAAAAACAAAGGTTAGCAGCCGAGCACCAGAGCGCCCCCTGCAGGCGGCAGTGTTGCGTTTACTGACACTTCTGGGCGTTGGGATTGGACTGGACCTCCAGAACCACAGTGGCGACGGCATCTGCGTACATGTCGTTGAGCGGGTTGGCGACCCACTGAGGAGGAAACGGAGACATAAACAACCGGCTTTACTGTAACTCCTTACCACACTTTTAATTTTTTGAAAGTCTGGTAAGGAGTTTATATTTATTGTATTTTTTAAATATCCAAGTAAAGTTAATCAAAGATAAATAATAAAAGCAAATGTATTTTTGTACTCTGAAATTGATTGCCAGTTTTGGCTCTTGTGGGATTCCATATTTTTGTTGCTTTTGTGTATTTTGACTTTGAGGATATCATTGTGTAAAGTGAAACTCAAACTATAACTTATTTTCTTTTTTTTCAACAAAATTGCAATCTTAGGTTTTGTATTACCAAGTGTGCTTCAGACGTCCAAATAAAAATTTAAGCCTTTAAAACACAAAGACCAGAAATACAAAATATTTACTATTTGTCACAAAATCAGCCACTGACCTCCAGCAGCACCATGCCGGCTTCGTGAACCAGTGTGATGCTTTCAAAGATCTTCACTGTGATTTTCTCCGTTTTCTCCATCTGCTGCACGTCACCTGCACAGAAAACACCCAAACGCCGCAGGTGAGACGTCGCCTCCTCAGTTAGCAGGTTTAAAACATGGACAACATGTTTGTCAGTCAGAAAAGAATCAGAGTAATTCCCTAAAAGAGGCTAGCATAAAGCATCTGGAAATAAAAACTCAGGTGAGTTTCTGTTTTACCTGCCAGGTTTCTCAGCTGGCTCACCAGCAGGGAGATGGGTCCGGTGAACGGGATGGCCTGAGTCTGGGTTACCATGCCAACGGACAGGTCCGTGTAGTCTGGACAGAGAGGGAACCAAACAACATGGACACACTGCGGCGCGATGCATTCAGGGACACAGAACTGCAGGAAAAACTCAAACTGAAGGAGGAGAAACTACTACTTACATCTTAAAATCAGCTGTTTCAAGAAGAACTAGTTCAAAGTTCAGTTCACTAAAAGTTAACAGTAACTTACCATCAACTACAAAGCCTGAAAAAGACAAACACTAAAATACTTTTAAATAAATAAAACAATGCTTAGCCTGGTGGGGATGAAAGGAAAGCCTGGTGGCCCGCCAGGCTGATGGTACATCAGGTGAAACCCCGCCCACATCTTACTGCTGATGACGTGAGGAGCGGCCATTTTGAAAAGAAATCCGACTTCGTAGGGCGTTCCTGTTCATTTTTCCAACTGGGAAACCTGAAATCCCAGTTTTGAGCAGCAGCTCTGTGATTGGACTGGACAGTTGCTTACTGGAGAGGTCAGCTGGGGTCATGATGTGGTAGTTAAAGTTCCTCTTGACCAGGATCCCGGAGACCCTCTGGCCCTGAGCGCACTTCTTGTCTGCGAGCGCACCCATCACCTGCAGCAGGGCATGCTGGGAGTTAAAACGCTGTCGGACTTCATTGCGTATTTGCGAAGACGCTGAGACGAACCTTCGCCAGCTTCTCTCCTCTGAAGGTGAGCGTTACGGCCTCGGTGTTCCTCGGGTTGTGGACCTCGATGTGGACCTCGTCATTGTCCTCATACTCCCGGATCAGAGCCGCCTTCAGTCGGGCCATCTCGTTCTGCTCCCCATGGACCAGAATCTGCAGAACCAAACAAAGACCAATCAGCTGCTTCCTCTGGACTCGGATCTGGACGGAGCGGGGAGCCCGGATTACCACGTGGGGAGGTTTGAGAGCTCTGATGAACTCGCTGGTCTGCTGGTAGTCGGTGTGAGCCGAGAAGGAGATGTAGTCCACAGACATCTTCAGAGGAAGCTTCTGACCCGACATGGTGGTGATCTCCTCTGGTTCAGTCATGATGTGCTGCGACACAACAGCACTTTGTCACGCATGACAACACATATCTACCACCAGAGGGAGCTCTTGCACCACCAGCTTCTGGTGGTTTGTTGACGTTGATTAGCAGGCCAATTTTTAGAGTTGCACTTTAGCTAGCTTTGAAAGTGCACTGCATATGGCTTTAGCTTCCACTAAATATTATGTTTGCTTTAGCATTAGTGGAACTAATATTTATTAGTGCTGTGGGTTAGCGCAGTTATGTTTTCAGTCCAATTAGAATCCAAATCTCGGGTCAGGGTCAGAAGTTCTGGTCTGGATCACCTTGGCCAGCGTTCCCTCCACGCAGTACCCGGCGATGATGACGCCGTTCCTCCTGTCGGTGCACCAGCTCTCAAACAGCTCTCTGGAGAGTCCGCTCTGCATCATACCAGGCGACGCCATCACCACGCTGGGGCCGATGTCGTCAAAATGATCCATGCTCTGAAAACAAAAAACAAACACAATCAGCCATCGGTCGAGCCACAGCTGGACGCCGTACTGAGCGCCGTACTGAGCGCGCTCAGTGACCTTCAGGTTGCTGATGTGCTTGAACACAAAGGGGTTGTTGACGTTGATGGCCTTGCGGATCTTGTCGTTCATGGCGTTGATGTAGGTCTGGTAGACGGCCATGCACTTCCTGGCCAGAGACGAGGCGTAGTAGATGGGAATGTCGTGCAGCTCCGGGTGGTTCTGCCAGTACTCGTCTGGGTCAGAAGCAGATCCATATCAATCAGACTTACAGAACCGCCGTATGGTAAAAGGATGGAGCTGGACTCACCCAGGATGAGCAGCAGCTCCTGGGCTCGTCCCAAGGCGAACACGGGGATCAGGCAGCGGCCCTCACGGTTCACGATGTCGTGCACCGTGTTGCAGAAGCGGGCCTCTCTCTCCTCCCGTTTCTCATGGATGTGGGTGCCGTACGTCGACTCCTGTGGCACAAGAATGTCTCAAATGTTCTGGTACTTTTCCATGATACCTCCAGATTCTCAGGACAGTTAGTCACTGAAACTACCTGAAGCCTCACCTGAATCTGTTTCTTTGGAAACAGCCACATTCTCCTGGCTTCTCAGGTTGGACCTTCAACGTTTATTAGTTTTATTCTGTTTTAGTATTAGCTTCCACTAAATGCTAGTTGGTATAGTGCTTTAGTGTTAGTGTCCATCAAGAACCATGTTGGTATAATACATTAGAGTTAACAAAGCTCTAAAACAAATGGAAATTATTTATAACTTGGAGAAAGTTAGGAAAAATCCACAGATATTTAATAAACTGACTTAAATCCAGAAACCCTCCAATGTGTCTGAATTAACATGATTCATGTAAAGCACAGTGGGTCAAAACTCCTCCACAAGGATGAGAAGACTCACTAGTTATCATGAAGGTGTGTGCGACAAAAAGCAAAATGTAGGTTATTAACAAAGCTTTGGGCAACATTCAACACTAGGGGGCACTGTAGTGTGGCACAGATTAAATAAAACAGAAGCTTGACAGAAGCTTCAAAATGGTTTTAGACAGTTAGAGTTGGTGATGGGGAGCTGCTTCAGTCTGGTGACTCACTGTGATGAGGATGTCTGGCTTCACGCTGGGAATCTCCGCCGCCATCAGGTGTCTGTCCTCCTGCCGGGAGAAGTCCCCGGTGTACAGCAGCTGCACAAAAACACAAACACTTAGAGAAGGAAAATCTCTGTTCCTATTAGTCAGAGGGCTTCATATTCACTCCAACTTTTAATATTTTTATAGACGGACCTTGACGCCGGCGATCTCAATCATGAACATGGCGGCGCCCAGAACGTGGCCGGCGTGGTAACACCAGAACTTGATGCCTGCCACTTCTTTCACCTCGTGGAAGTTGATGGTTTCGATCTTCTCCATGCTGTCCTCCAGGTCCGTCTCGGTGTACAGCATGTCATCCGCCGAGATGTTGCTGAGAGGAAAAAAATCTGATCATTTACAACGATCAAAGGATGAGCAGTTTCTGTTTTAAGAGTCATTTTGATCAGATCAGAAGATCTCCAGGTTATCATCCACCAAGACTTTTTCTTCCATTTTATGCTAAATTTTCATCAGAAGAACCAGAATTCACTTTGGTGACCAAGTTTGTCTATGTGAACAGTGGTGGTCCTAGCAGGAGTGTTGCCCGGGGCATGACTCCACTTTCATCCCCCCAAACAATTAAAATGAAGAAATTAGCTAAATGGTATATTTATTTATTTCAAGATATTTTTATATATATTAGCCCCTGAACTCACCTGACTTTCACGTAGTCAGACAGCAGCCAGCGGTAGATGGCCTTGGTGGCGTGCGTCATGAAAGTACGTCCCTTAAAGCTGGTCTTCTGCAGGAACCAGGGAAGCGCTCCACAGTGGTCCAAGTGGAAGCTGAAAGAGGACAGAGCTGTAGCACCGAGCAATCTGGCCAATCTACCATCCACCTCACCACTACTGCAGGTCTGCAGAGTTTTGATGCTGGTTTTCTGAACTCACTGGCTGATGAGCAGCAGGTCGATCTCAGCCGGGTCAATCAGGTCGATGTAGGGCAGAGCGTCCATCCCCTCCAGACCAGGATGGATCCCACAGTCCAGCTGGAGGTAAACAGATGTTTTACAATCTGGGGTTTTCAGTTTGTCCGGGAAACAACAGGAAAACCAGAGTTACCATGATTTTTCTGCCTTTGAACTCCAGGATGATGCAGGACCGTCCAACTTCCTGACCGGCTCCTCTGCACACAAACGCACCATGAAACCACAACTTTCATCCAGATTACATATATCACTTTAAAAAGAGAAATCTAACTTTATAGTCTTCAGTTTGAATTACAATCAAAGAATTGGATTAAACAAGTTAGAGATAAACTAACTGATGATTTCAAAGTATTATGAAAATAAGACTAATTTTAATAAGACTACTAAAATTACAGTCAACTAACTTTTACTTGTCACCGAATTGACAAGTATCATTATTTATAAAATCCGTAGAGAATATGTTTGGCAACATATATGCGATAAAATCCTGAATGTTGTGTTTTGTGAATGGAGTTTGGTGTAGGAGCAACGGACTCGTGGATGAAAAGGTTTAAACTCACAGCGGGCGGATCAGCAGCTGGTCGCTTTCCTCCGCAGGAACCGCCGCGTCCGCTTTACGCTTAGCCGCCATGTTTACTGTCATTAACTAAACAACACGTTCAATAAACAAACAAATTCATCACTCCGCTACTTTCACAACTTCAGCACGGCGACACTTCCGGTCCCTCCTCAAATCAGTCCGGTCAGAACAACTTCTATCGTCTCCAGTTCCACGAATAAAATCCGACCGTAGATTCGTTTTGGATTCTTGATCTGCGACTCTTTATGACCCATAAACCTTAAAATTCCTGCAGCGTTACCCAGAATACTTAACAATTATAATAATCTATTTACAAAAAGACAATGTCATCGTTTGACGGGCTGCAAACAGCATTTAATTTAATCAGCATCTTTAGAAACTATTTCACAATGAAAATGAAAGCTGGTCAGTAGAACCAGGCTTTTCTGAAGTGACCCCAATAACAGAATCTGAGTATGTGCTATTGGCAATATAACCTTGAATAAACTGATAAAATGACTTTTTATGTCCACACATTTGTTTTCTAAAAATAAATGTTTTATAAGTGGCTTTAGCATGCAACTATGAACTGGAAAAGACAAAAGTTGTCTGAAGTTTTATCTTTCCCCACACCAAAAATTGACTAATAAACCAAGAAATTCAAATTTTACATCAGTTCAGTCAAAGCTGCAGAAAAGCCAAAAGTGAGGCACTTAGAAACACAGAAATAATTGACTCATATTTGCTCCACTAAATGTGTTTTCATGAGAAGGAAATTCACCAACAATGTAGCAGAATATTATGTAGTAAAAACTAAACAAAACAGAATCTCCAGTTTCATCAAAGTGTCTTTATTGAAAAGAGAAAACAACAAAATCTAACAGCCGTTTCCCGTTTTACCCTCTTGACCCTATTGTTGAATCTCACTGCTGGTTTTTCTGTCGAGAAAATGTTGAAATATTTTACATCTTTTCCACATTTTGACCTGAAGCATTAAGATCCGGATCGACTTCGTTGAAGAAGAGTCATTTCATCGGTCTGTGTGAGATCGTCTTCCAACCATTGAACAGAACCAGCGAATCGTTAACCAATGAATGGCACCTTAATGTTTGCATTATGGAGCAAGAATGAGCCAAACCGTTTTACCTGGAGCTGATAAAAATTCTCCAACCTACAGGAAGACTTGTGTTTCTATTGGTATTTAGCTCTAATGAGCATGAAGTTACATTTTTTTGAACTCTAGATTTTTAAAATTTGGATTACCTGCAGATGTGTTGCATATTCAGCAGACGTAATGCGCCCAAGTCTCCATATTTACAGTGAACATTCGTGTCGACGCAGAGCTCCTGCCGTCTGCCTCCATGCTGAAGCTCCACAACTTTAAACTTTCAAAAATATTCCCAGGACTCGAGTTGATTTAAAAATACGTTTTTAAATGTTAAAACAAGGCACAAACATAATTTAGAGATGCAAACAATTGTCCTGCAGCGTTCAGCACGTTGGGTAAGGTAAACCTTTCCAAGTGTCAGATATTATACATCAAGTCCGACACGAAGCCAGAGGGTCGTTTATGGTCCAGTTTGAGTTTTTGACTGGTTTCGTCCAGTTGGACCTCTGGTGGAGAATGTTAACTCTTTACAGGACTGATCACTCAGTGATAAAGTGAACAAAGGTGACGGGAAACGCTCCCTTTCTGTCCGGTTCTCCTTCAATGTGACCGATCTGAAACCCAAAGGAAACGCCGGTCACAGAAACATCATCAGGAAATCACGAGAAAAGCAAAACTAGCGAGAGAAAATAGATAATATAGAGTAGACTTAAAAAGCACTGCTTGTAAACCTTAAAATATGTTAAAAGTGGCAAGAAACAGTTCAGAAAAATGAATCATGGCGTACCCCCAGGCTCAGTACTTGGCATATCTCTTTAGCTTATGCATCAAATACTTGCCATATTCCTGCTCTGGTTCAAGTTGAAACCAAATATTTACATGCACTGAATAAAACGACACAAGTCAGACATTTTAAGAGAAAGTTATCCCTGATTCTGACCAAACATATCGACTTCTGAAAGCAGGGAAAACGTTTCTAAAAAAGGTTCTCAAGTTTTCTGTTATTTAGCAAATATAAATTATTTTGGTGATTCTAACTAAGCTAAAACAAGAGCATTGCATCTGAAAAGTAATTTCATACATTGAATGTGTTAAGGGGCTTATTTTCCTCAGCAACTACTTTTTAAGTGACGACAGTGATACGAGTTTAAAGACCAACGAACAAAATCAGACACATTTTACGGGTGACATTAGAGCCATGCAGGATTCTCATTCGGATCAACCTTGCTCAGCATCTTGACATGTTGATGATGTTTCCTCCTTTCCTGAGGTCACAGACACTCACCCACCACTCGTTGTCCTCCTCCCCCTCCACCACGATCACCTCCCCCTCGTTGAATGTCAGCTCGTCTGGATTGTCAGCAAAGCAGTCGTAGATGGCCTTCACTCTCTGTGGCTTTGGCTTCTGCAGAACCACAGACATGAGGCGGGACAAAGTTCACACTGAGGTTCAAACACCACAAATGATTTCACATCTGGAAGGTCAGAGGACTCACACAGACGGCGGTTCTGGGTTTAGGTGTAGGAGGAGCCGGACTTGCAGGAGTCCTAACACCTAGAAAGGAGAAGGGAAGGTTGTTGGTGAACTAATAGCTAATAAAGATTAGCTAAATGCCACAGAACCCTCTAATGAGGTACACTGACTGCACAATTTATAGGTACGCCTGTTTATTAGACCGGCTTATGACACACGATGTGTCCAAAATGAGGAATTGGAGTAGACCCAAAGCTTTACCAATGATTCGCCAAAGCAGACCTTTCAGGGTCTGAGTGAATCCAAACCCCAGCGGGTCTGAACTCCTGACCTTGTAACTCCAAGGCTGTTGGTCTAAGTGAAGAGCAAAGAGGGTTTTCTTTACCTGGTTTGTTCACAGATGCAGTTCTGACTGGAGGTCTTTGAGGAGCCTGCTTCTCTAACCTGAAACCAACAAAAATAAAGTCAAACTTACAACACTTTCTTTACATCTGACGAGATTGGTTCAACGTAAGTGGCGTCTCTGCAGCGGCGTCTCTGCAGCGGCGTCTCTGCAGCGGCGT
>VMRN01000001.1:30290-53664 GCA_010277015.1 Poeciliopsis turrubarensis | reverse complement strand
CTCTGCAGCGGCGTCTCTGCAGCGGCGTCTCTGCAGCGGCGTCTCTGTCTTTCAGGGCAATTCCAAGGCAACGCTCAGGTGTTTGAGGGACAACTTCAAGGAGTCTTTCTTCTTTTAGACCAACTCAAGTCTTAAGTCTTTTGTTCACATGTTCAAGTCAGTTTATTCTCTGATCAATGCCGTGTCAACTTCCAGTTTGTTTAAACTAGAACCAAATGGTAAATCTTATCTCATACTTGGGTGATGCGGTTCCTGGCGGCCTGCTGGGCTGGAGCCTGTCCAGCGGCGGGGTCGGAGGTTGAGGTTTGTAGTGGGGCGGCGATGTGAGCGGTGGTCCCGGCGGACGTCCAGCTGGTGGAGGAGGTATAGGAGGCAGCGGCGTGTTTTTGGCTGACACGTTCTTTGCATCGAACCTGCTGGACCTCCTAACTGAAGGAGGAGCTGGAGGAGGGACAGCTGGGAGCACTGGGAGAGGAACACGAACAGGTCAAATTTATCTTCATTTCCTTGAATCGAAGAACAAAACCGGCGAGACGCTCACCATACATGGAGGAGCTTGAATCAGAGTTCGGAGGGTTAGACGGGTCAGAGGATGAACGCTGCCTTCCTACTGTTTCTACTGCAGCCGGTTTTCCGCCGCCCGGTCCTCGGTTCGGACCTCTGGGAGGCAGCGGCGGGGTCGGCCCCGGCGGCGGCAGGGCCCCCTCCAGCATCGTGCCGTACGTCTCATTGTTGATCATGGAGCTTGGGATGGGAGGCCTGTGCTTGGCTTTGAAAGCGACGTCGTGCGCCAACGCCGACAGGTTGGACTGCATGGCGCCGGGAACGATGCAGCTGACCGGACGGTCTTCACGCCGGGATGTTTTCAGGATGGGCTGCAAACAAATCCCAAAGGGTGTCAACATCCCGAATCCCAGACAGGAGACGCCGTCGGCGTGTAAAAATGACCGACCTTGTCCTCTAACTCGTCCTCGCTCTCGTCCAGCTCCTCGTGTTGGAGACGCCACTCGTACTCTACGTGAACATGGACGTTAAACCTCCCTGTCTGAGCCTCGGTCAGCTGGAACAGGAAGCAAGACGAGACGTAGATTACCCAGAATGCTCGAAAATAAAATCAATATAAAGATCTGATATTTGGAAAATCTGAATACTGGAAAGTTTCACAAATAATGTGGAAAAATTCTTTAATTTCAGATCATTTTTAACTGAGAAACTTGAAGTTTGAGTTTGTAGGAGATGTGATCTGGTTTTGATTTGCTGTAAAACAGAAACACACCAAGCTGGATTCCCAGCACGGATCCTGAGCCGACCTTTGGGAACCAGAAAGATAATTATTGTAACCAGTAGAAGCTCACCAGCTCTTTGCACTGAGCGTGTCCCAGGCGTTTCGCGATGTCTAGAGGCGTTTCTCCTGCTTCGTTTGCTGCGGAAACAAGATCCGTATTTTGGTTCATTCTGACAGGAAACATCAGCAACAAGCAGCTTTGATTCCTCGGTTTATCATGAACTCCAGCGAAAAACGGTTTTGTGTAACTTTTCAGAGTTTCTGAAATTGTGAGAGATTCGCGCAGTACTGACTGTCTCGTTGCAGACCTTCTGCCAAAATTAATCAGAAAATGACTTTTCATTTAGATTTTAACTCCAGCAAAAGCATTTACAGCATTTATGAAACAAAACTTTTAAAATAAGAAAATTACAGGAAAAAGTAAATAAGTCAAAGTTCAGACAAAATATATAAGAATAAACATGATGATTAAACTTCTGATTGGGTTTGATTTTCATGCATTTTTCTGCTTTTTTAAATCCATTTTCCATTATGTTTAAAATAATTTTAATAGCAAATGATTATTTTCATGTGCAAAGAGAACATTTGCAGTTTCTCTAACTTGCTGATCATCACATTCTGAGGAAGTTGCTGGTTTTCAGCTTCTTTTTGCTCCTGCTTTCATGAAATGTTGGACATTTTGATGCAAAGTGATGCATTATTTTGGAGCATCTGTCTCTTTATTTAGCCAACTGATTAGAGCAAACCAATGACGCCTCTCAGCTCCAAACCTGAAGCTGCAAAGTTTGTAAAACAGAACCGAGTCCTGAAGCTGATTCTGCCATATTTCCATAAGCAGAAGTCGTTTTACTGGAAACCAGTAAAACGAGCCGTTTGAGTCTTACTGATGGAAACCGAAGCTTTCCCCCTCAGCAGCAGCTTCAGACACTCGCTGTTGCCCGTCAGGCAGCAGTAGTGCAGCGCCGTGCTTCCTCTGGCCGTCTGCTTGTCCAGGTTGCCACTGAAACACAGTCAGAGAGGTCAGAGGTCACAGAAGCAGCCGAGAGGGTCCGTTAGGCGGCCAGCCGTTACCTGTTCTGAGCGAGGAAGTCGACGATGTGCAGAGAGTTTCTGTCCACCACTCTGACGGCCAGGTGGAGCACCGTCTCTCCGTTTTCCTGACGGACACAAACGCAGCAGTGAAACACAGAGTCACACTTTTTGAGGACTCTACCTACATCTGTGGAATAAGATAAATATCAGTGGTATTTACTGCAGTACTTACTGCTGAATTAGCAACATTAGCTTAGCTAATGTAGCTTCTACATGCTAGTTAAGACAGAGAGTATCAGCTCTTCCTGTTCATTAGGTAGTGAACTATATCGCAGAACGAGGCCGGCCTGGTCAATCCCAACAGCAGCCATTTTGAATTATTCTTTCCCCCATTGGTCTACATATTTTGTGTTTGTTGCCTACTAAGATGGCGCGGATCACTTCCAGTTCAGAGAACAGCTGTGTGTCAGTCTGGCTGCACAGTGGCGTGTTGTGAAGACATCCTGCCCTCTAGTGGTGGTGTGTGTTCGTACGTGTTCGTCGGGCTGCGGGAACGCCTCCATCAGGTCCACGCCCTCGGCGTAGACCTGGATGAGCGACAGGATGTCCCGTTTCCGGACGGCCTCGTACATCGCCTTCAGCCTGGACTCGGCGTCGGCACTGAACTTCAGGGCGAAGCGTTTCTCCGTGTACTTCGCCGTGATGTAGTCCTTCCTCATTTGCCTGGAAAAACCCGCAGACGGCGTTCAGATGCTGCAGCTTCTCAGCAGAACATCACCAGCAGAACCTACATGTCACTCTTTGGGTCCGGTTTGGTCACGCCCTCCAGATCTGCCTCCATGATGTCGTTGAAGTTGGCATTTCCCACGTTCTTTGCCAGCTAAAACACAGAGCAGAAGACGATCAGCGGTGACCAGAACCGTCTGGACCTGGATCAGCTGATCATCTGCTGCTGAAAACAGGATCTTCAGGTTCTGTCAGAGCATTTTCAGCCATGAAACTTCTTCTTTTCTCCAGTTTCCTTTTTTAGAACTAAATGTTCTCTGTGTTCTGTAAATATTCAATTCCTGATACATTTACCTCTTTTGTTTGACAAAAAACCTGGAAACAAACTGCTGGACCATTTTTTCTGTTCATTGAACAGTTATTACTGTGTTTAAGGTATGTTTAGCTTGACCTTAAACATACCAAAGACTCTGAAATTATGAGAAAACAAAATAAATAATCTAAAGTCCAAACAGACTTATCAAAACAAGATGGCCGTCTTGGGCCACTCTGAACTACGGAAACCAAAAAAGTAGATTTTCCAAAAATTAAATCGTCAAAAAGCAAAACTTTGACTTGAATTGAGTTGAAGCAGCAACACTGAGAGACGTTAACCTGAATCAGACTCACCAGCAGCTCAGACGTCCCCAAAACGTCCAGCTCCAGACTCTGGATCCGGGAGTAATGGACGCCCATCTCCCGGTGGATCCCTGAACACTCGATGCAGATCAGGACGCCGAGGTTGGTGGAGAGCCACGTTGGACCTGCAGTGGGATGAGGAGGGACAAGAATCATGAGAACATGATGGATCCAGTACAGAGTTCAGCTCATTTCATTGTTTCATTGCATTAGTTACTTTACAGGGTTACTGTGTCAAAGAAAACAACGGAAAAGTTTATTTATTTCAGTAATTCAGTTAAAAAGGTGAAACGATTATGTCTCATGATCCATGCCACACAGAATTACATATTTTAGGTGTTAAGTTCAATGATTACAGCCAAGTGGGGATAAAACTGACCACATCAGAAAGCTTTACTTTAATTGAACCCAAACACAAGAAGTTCCACAGCACAGCTACATGTTAAGAATGTCATAGTCAAGCTAGCATAACTTCCCTCTCCCTCACTGTTTTGTCAGGTAAAACTTTTTCCTGACCTTTTGTCCTAGTTGTTGTAGTGTTGACAGTTAGTGGAAAGGCACTGCGTCCCTTTTCTTTTATAGATTTAGCTTGTTATGTCGACTGCTTGACAGCTAAAGCCAGTGCCAGTCATTGTTGGCTAGCAGTTTGTGGCCCTGCAGCAGTGCTGCAACGTGTAATAAGAGTTTATTTGCGGTAAATATAACAGAGTGGAGCAAAGACCCACTAGGAGCGTCGCAGTCGCAGCAGCTGTCGTTCCCGTTCATCCGCTTCACCTCCCCGACGATGGCCTTGGTCAGCTCCTGCACGATGTTGTTCTCCCCTTCGTTCTGGTCGCCTTTGAAGGCCATGTTCAGAGCCTCCTCCTTGCTGTTCTGCAGCACCGACACCCAGCTGAAACACACAGGTTACCGTCAGAACCAACAGCAACATGGCCGCCGACAACGGACTGTGGAGCGGGAACTTACACCTGACAGTCCGCCTCGTCTTCGGCCTGGAAGTGGTACGTTCTGTCGTCTGCAAGAGAGGAGAAACGGATGAAGACATGGAAACCGTGTTGGTCCGATGTGAGGACAGATCGGATCTGCTGCGTACGGGAGAACAGGTCGAAGCTCTTCTTCTCGTCGGGATTCATCTTCACCTGGCAGGTGAGCAGGTTGAGTTTGGCTGGAGGTTTGTTGGGCTTTTGAACACAGAGAGACAAAACAAACTGAATTTGATGGAGCATTTACTGAACTATTAGAATCATTGCAAATGTTTTTATGAAGACACTTGTAATGTTCATTTTAAATGACTTTCAGCTTTACACACTGAAACTTTGATGAACGCAGGGAGCTGCTGCCATTGAACGCAGCACATCTTCCATTTATTCTTCAACAGTCCAAAAACTTTGAGGTGAAAAAGTAAAGATTTGATGCTCATGAGCCCGTAAATGTGTTACATGTGCCTTCAGGTCGGCTGGGCGACATGGCTGCAAGAATCACCATGATGGAAATACTATCAATAATTGTTGACGTTAATGATCATTGATTAGTTTTTTGTTTTAAATATCTGAAATTTTGGGGGTTTTATCCAGTTTTCTTTCCAGGCTGTTGTTTTTTACATTTTAAGCAGTTCTGAGGAAGTTCCTCAACTGGCTGTTGCTAGGCAACCGAAGAGCGCGTGAGTGAGTTGATTGCACCAGTCGTCCAGCTGATTATGAGTCTGAGCAGCCAACACTCCTCTGCCTACATCTCCCAGAATGCTGTGCGGTGAGTTCTGTGAATATTCTATCAGATGTTTTATCTGTTGATATTGTGATGTTATTGATTTACTGTCCAGTCCTACCCTGAAATGAAAAACTTTTTGTTGGCTTTGTGAAAAATAAATTGCTGTTTTCCTTTTTCTGATCGGCCTTTTCTTTATTGAAAAGGATAAAATACCAGGATAAACTGCAGCGCAGAGACCCAGACTCAGTCCTCCCCCCAAACGCCTCTAATCTGTTGGATTTAAGTCCAAACCTTTCCCACCCTGCTCTCTTTTATCCATTTCTTTATGCTTTTTCTTCTGCTTCTTTTTCTCCTCCTTTTCCGCTTGCTCTGTCCTGATTGGCCCCTTGACTCCTCATGTAAAAACTTCAAAATAAGAGGAAGACGAAAAAGGAATAATAAATATAAACCCAAATAAAAGACGTTGATATTGAAAACCCAGGGGGAGCCTTCTGATTGGACATGCAGGCAGGAGGGCGGGAGCTTTTCATGCAGGACAACCAATGAGACGAGAGGATTCGGAGGTCTCACCGTGCCGTGGGAGATGGTCAGGAAGCCTTTATTGACGGAGCATTTTCTCTTCTGCCACACCTTTCTCAACCTGAGGAGGCAAAAACAACCTTCAGGCCAAACACCAAAGAGTTTCAGCTGCTATTTAGATGCTAAATGCAAAGAAAAATCTTGCTGAAATCAGAACAGTCAGAACTCCAGAAGCAACATAAGTGACACGTTGAAGGTGTCAAAATGAAGGTTTGTTCCAGGGAAACAAACCTTCATTTTGGAGATGAAGTGGAAGTGATTGATTGACACATTAAAAAGAAAAACATGGAGCTCCCTTTTACTTTTTTCAGTTTTCATTATAAAATGTTTTAAATAAATTTTCTTCCCTCAATAATGTTCATAAAATCCTAAAAAAAAAAACAAAAAAAACCCAAAAAACCAAACTTAAATATTCTGGTTGTAAGGTGACAAAATGTGGAATCACTTCTGCCTGAAACAAAGAAAAATGTGAAAGATGCAGCCAGGTTCAGGTAAGCTGCTCCAGCCTCCACCGGTTCCTGTTGGATTCTGGGAGTTGGAGTTCACTCACCCCTCACTTTTCTTGTAGAGGAATCCAGCGTATTCAGTGCCGTGAGCTTTGTTTCCTTGAAGCTGATGGAGGTTGTAACCGACGCTCTGCTTCGCCTGGAGTTCCTGAGGTTCAAGCAGAACTTCATCAACAACAACGACTCCTTAAAACAGAAACTGCCTGAAAATGTCTTGTTGCTTTTCTGTCTCACTGAAATCATTCAGAGCACCAAAAAAAGGTTAATACAAGAATTTGCCCAAACATTTGGGCAAATTCAACCAAAACGAATGCGTTAGCCTAGCATTAGCCTAACGTTAGCGTAGTGTTAGCCTAGCATTAGCCTAGCATTAGCCTAACGTTAGCGTAGTGTTAGCCTAACGTTAGCCTAGCATTAGCCTAGCATTAGCCTAACGTTAGCGTAGTGTTAGCCTAACGTTAGCCTAGCATTAGCCTAGCAAAGTAAATGAGACCAAAGAGAAATCCACTAAAATCTGACGCCAGTATTTTTTTGTTTGCATGTCGTGATGAGGGAAGTTGCGCTCAGTGTCTTCTTCAGAGGTTTTTGTGTCGTTCTGGGTGCAGCGCCCCCACAGGTGAGGAGAGGAACAGGTTTTTTAATTTGTCTGGATTATTCCAATCAGTGCAGTGAGAAAGAACCACAGCAGCTGGAAAAATAACAAATTTTGTTCCCATTCAAACTGAATGCAGTGACTATCAGGTGGAAAAACAATCTGTTTGTTGTTGAACTTGTTTAGATCGGGTCACGATGCGTCGCTTTAGAGATCTTCTAGCCACTTCATGCTGTCAGAGAGGATCTGTTAGAGTTATTTCTTGCTTCTAACAGTAATCAGAGCAAAATGAATGTTAATCACCGTTTACTTTGTTTAGGGTTCTTTTTGTCATTGTTTTGTGATCTCAATCATTAATGTGAGACAACATGAAACAGAGAAAATCAGAATAATGCGATAAAGATGTTTCCACCTCCTTTTGCTCGGAGTGCAGCGACGCCTTCAGGACGTCTCGGAGCTGACTCAGCTGCTTCCTCTCGCCATCCTGAGTCTGTTTGATCTGAAATGAACAGAAAACGTTTAACTAAAGTCACAGAAAGCGTCAACATTCATCAGAAACTGTGATTCCTCACCGCAGTCAGCTCTGTGCCCATCTTCTCCACCGCTGGTTTCAGATTCTCCACAGTTTTCAGTCCGTCCTGAAAAAAACTGCAAAATGTGCATGTTGAGGTTATTATAACTAAAACTAACAAAATGACATAATCTGAAATGGAGAAAACATTTTTGTTAACTGACATAATAAAAACGATAATTAATGGGTTGTTGGAAAATTAAAGCATTCCACTGTCCGTCTGGCGACACTTACGCTTGTCCACAAACTGACGACAGCAAAAGTTGGGAGAAAACAGCAGAGTCAGCAGGTTGTTCAACAACTGGAGACACTTTTTATTTTTCTGTTAACCAACTGATGTAAATTATAATAATTAGACCTTTGAATTCTGCATCAAGTAGTTAACAACCACTGTAACTAATAAAAACTTAAGCTAAAAAATATTATACTCATAACTAAAAAAGTAGTAAACGTACTAAGTAAAAACTAAGGCTAACCAACCCTGGTAAACATGACTTTATTTATGAGAAGTGGAGGAAAATTTATTTTACAGATAAATTTGTTTCTTGATTTTTGCAAAGAAACTAAAAAGTTTTAAACTATTAGTTATTTTTTTGTCATTTTTCAGGTTTTCTTACTTGCACTGAGCGTGGAAGTACTTGATGAGGTTCTGGAGGAAGTCGACGCCTTTCTTCTGCTTGATCTCGTTGACCTTCAGCAGGTACTGCAGCGACAGAGCAGAGATCGGAAACGCAATGAACGAGGTGGCTGCAGGTTACTGATATCATGGAATAGAATACTTTTAAAAACCCGACTTCCTCCTTTCAGTGAACCGGTTTAGACGTGAAAAGAGCCGATCTCTGAAGCGGTTAGACAAACCGAGCTCAGAATGACTCTTAGTTCTGCTACAGGAAAACCGTCCACTTGGTTCTGCTCAGTAGAAAATGTCTGACAGGGTCTAAATACTCTGAGAAGTTAAATTTAATATCCATAAAAGCACTAAGTGAACAAAAGGCACCTTTAAAATAATTTTTCATACAATAGAAAACATTTCTCAGGGAGCTCATTGCATTGTTTCATATGTGGCCTGTAGGGGGCACTGCTGAGTACAAACTGGATGAATAACGTTGAACATGTTTTTTATTTTAGTTTGAAGAAGAATAAACCAATGAGGATGGTTTAGTTTTTCTGTCTAAACACCAGAGAAACGTTTTTCTTGCTTGAGAGAACAGTGACCAGAAAACCGAGGCGAATGCGGAAAGAGGATGTGAAGCGTCACAAACCTGGTGACCAAAGATGCCAAACATAAAAGTCTCTGAAACTAGAAAGTCCAGCAGGAGTCTAACAGGACCTGATCACCGGACCCTGAATTTTGTGTCTCAGTAAAATGTTCTTCAATAATCTCCTTTCTGGAAATAAACATCACATTAAAATAAGCATTTTCAGTTTTCTGTTATTTATGGACAGAATGGTGTTCCATACTTCTTTTAAAAACAAAGCAGCCAAATTTAAAAAACACTGCAAGTCATTCAGAAAGTGTGAAAAACTATTGATAAAGATCATTTTACTGCAATAAAGAATAAACAAGAAATTGGGGAGGATTTGGACCAGTGAGTAGTTCCGTATGTCCAGTTGGTTCGTCATAAGAACCACCCAGCAGCTCATCACCGGGGGATCAGAGGATCCTGAAGGTTCAGCTCAGCAGTGAAGACTCTCACCTCACACATCTGGAGCTGGAAAATCCGTCTTTCTTTCTCCATATCTTCTGCAATTTCTCCTCCACTGAACTCGGTGCGGATCATGCCATGCTGCTTGGCGTGTTCCCGCTTCTCCTTCTCAATCTTTGCTCTGCAACAGTAAGACGTTAGAAAGAATAATTAAATACAACAAATCTGGACAATCTGACTGTGATATTTATATCCTTACAGTTTTGTTTCGTAATCCTTCCAGGATTTATCAAACGACTTCTTCAGGTCCTGAAAGGAACAAAACAGAGACGTCATAAATTCTCAGCAGATGACGCTTAAAGCAGCAGACAGCTCCAGGTTGAACTTTGACCATCGAGTCACTCTGGAAATATTTCCTTATCATCACATGAGTTCATGCTTAGTAAAGAAAGACTCATCCACAGGCTGCACTGAAGGACTAAAGAGACTTTAGATTAATTAGATCAGAGGTAAAATACAAAGAAAGTTTACAGCCAAGAATAATTTCTTTGATTAAACTCTGAGTGGAAACAGAATGAGGGGAATTTAGTGCTATAAATTATGGTTTTATGTAAAAGTACAATTCACAGAAGACAAGTTGAGACCAAATGTGGAAAAAAACGTCACTTAACAAATATAATTGAAAATTGAACTGGATTTAGAGGAGACTGCAGCAGAACTTAAAAACCAGAGATGGAGAACTTTTAATCTGTGAAATAAATTAACAAAAAAATGTGAGGAAATAACACCTGAAACTCTTCTTAGTTTTTTACCACCAATCAAGGATCAGGAATCTGGCCAGTGGATGAAAACGCACAGAAAACACACGAATAATGCAAACTCCAAAACACACAAACTCAAAAAACAATGTAAAAAAATCCTGCAACCAAAACAAATACAAAAAAAAATGTTAAAAAGAAGCTTAAAATGCCACAAACTTTTCTTTCTGAAAAAAATGCATGCAGATTGTTTTGCACAAGAACATTAAGTAATGCAATGAAAATAAGAAAACCATCAAGTGTCAATGTGTGAAAACATGAAGCAATTCAGATTTAGTGAGCCGGTGTGAAACAGAAACTGAAACACAAACCCCTTTCACTCCTTTCAGGTCTCCTTTCAGCAGACTGTCCAGAGGAAAAGTGATGATGTTGTTCATGTTCTGCAGCTGCACAAACACAAACACGTTAAAAACCTTTTCAAGTTGTAAAACTAGAGACCAAATTTATCTTCTGGAGAAAACAAGCATCCTCACCAGGTTCTTTAGCAGAGCCGCCAACTCTTTGGTGAACACGGCGAACTTCAGGAAGGCGGCGCCGAGTTCGCCTTCCATGTCGTTCAGGAAGTTTCCTGCGAACTTCTCCAGGGATTGGACGTACTGCTCCTCGTTCTCCACATGACCTGCGACACAGGAACGTCAGGAATATCTGACCACAGCGGCAAAATACAGACAAGACTAGAAAGGATTAATGTTCCAGTTCTGGTTCTGGGGATGCAGAGCAGAAGCAGGACCAGAACCAGAACCAGAACCTGAGGGTCTGGAAGGTTGATACAACAGCAGCAGATCTTTAATGTGGCGGTTTAGTTCAGTGGTTGATAAAAACTCACTGAAATATCTTTCAGTTTATTCTCCGACCTGCTGCTGCAGTGAAGAACGTGACTAAAGATAAAAGTGTTGACCAGTTTCTCTAGATGTGAGTCTCCAGGTGATGGAAGGCCGGCTTTGTATCCGTCTTTATGTGTTTCTGAATGTCCAGGTCAGAGTTCATCACCCAGATTTCAGACCTGACCTTCAGTTTCCAGCTCTAATAACTGAAGTTGAAGTAGAGTAACTCCACCTTTTAACGTACTTTAGACAAACATATTACTTTCATGATCATAAGCAAAGGAACAGATTATATTTCTGTTGCCGGGGCAACCCTGATTTAATAACATCGATAATGTTATTAAAATACGATAAAACATCGTCCCCACGTTTCGCTTCTGGACAACAACAGCTCTCCAGCATGTTGTCAAGTTTTTTAACAAGCTCAAAAATAAACAAAACATGAAATATTTTAGTTACCTCAGAGTCATCAAGTCCGCTAATCATTTTGAGCTAAAACATTTATTCTCAGCAATAAGAACAGCTTCAGTTTATTCAACTAACCAAACATTAGATTAGCTGCATTAAATCCACTTTAGAGTGAATATCAGTGGATTCATGTGTTTTGATTTACAATGTTTACTGTTCTTGAATTAAAATTTGGACTAAACCAGCGTTACGGCCGCACATGAACCCAGAGCCAAACATCAACACAAAAACCTAAAAATAAACTTCAGACATCCGAACAGATCATGAAAGACCTGAAGCTGCTGCTGTTTCTCCGACAGAAACATGTTGAGGCAGCGAGTTTGGTGCTGCGCTGGACTCCCTGCTGTGTGTGTGTGTGTGTGTGTGTGTGTGTGTGTGTGTGTGTGTGTGTGTGTGTGTGTGTGTGGGATTCCTTCCTCCCTGCATCAGAGGGTCGGCGTGCTGCAACAGGAAGCAGTATGACAGGAATGCTGGGAGCTGAGACTCCACCTGCCTGAAGTCAGACCCACCCGCCCAGCGCACGGCTGCAGACGAACCAAACGCACCCCAAGCTCACAGCGCAGCCAGAAAACTCAGAGGTTTCAACTGACACAAAATGCCAATAAATAAATCAATAATCCATAACAGTGATAATAAAATAACATGGATTTTCAAATATTCTGTCACAAATAAATAATGTCAGTCCAACGGGCGAATAAATAAATAAACATAAATTAATTCATTTTTACAAATAAATAATAATAAAAACTAATAATTTAAAAAAGAAACAATATTTCTAAAGGGACATAAATCAATAAAATAAATGCAGAAATCCTGATAGTAATAATAATAAGTTTATTTCAATAAAACATTTTCATATTAATTATTAAAATTAACAAGAAAAACTATTCCAAATGAAAACTGAACAAAATCAAGGCTTTAAGTTTTAATTGGGAAAAAAAGTTTTTTTTTCTTTATATTTTTGGCACAAAAAAATGTTTGGGTCTAAAATATTCTCAAAATGTATTTAAATAAATTACAAGAAAACTAAATGTGAATAATAAATAAAAAGAAAAAAAATTCAAAAGACAGAAATAAAAAAAGTCTGAATGGCATCAAATTGACATATTTGGGTTTTTAATGAAGCCGTTTCATTTCCTGCTGAGTCAATAAAAATGGAAATCGGAAGAAATGTTATCTTTCAGAAAACAGAAGAATAAAAATAAAGGAAACGCCTCCAAATGCAGCTGGTTAGCGTCTTACTGGCTCAAATAAAACCTGACCTTTGACCCTAAATACCAGAGGAGCTGAAGAGGGGAGAAGGAAGAAGTTCAACCATCTTCCATCCTCTTAATGTGCTGAAAGAGGAAAGTTGACTCACTGAGGCCGGACTGGTTGATGGCCTTCACCGACTTCTTGATCTTAGACAGGAAGGATCTGTCCAGGTCCAGAGCCTGCAGAAAACACAACAGGTCAAAGATCAACGTGGGCCAGAACTTTAAACACAGTGACAAACGGTTCTGCTACGTTACAAAAGTCCAACAGGCCAAAACAGCAGAGATGGAAAAATATCAATGCAAGGTGGAGAAAACTGATGAAAATGACCACAAACACAAAATGGTGAAAATCCAGGAAAATAATAAAAAGCTAAAAAATAAGAAAATACTGAAAGATCAGCAGAAAATTTCAACAAATTCACCACAAATGTCAAAGCAGCAGAGCTAAATCTGTAATTCCTGCGTCTAGTTTTGATGCTGGTGGGTCTTATTTAGTTTGTTTGTCAGCAAAGAACAGCTGACTTGATGCTAAAGAAGGAAAAAGGAAGTTCAAGACAAAACTGACAAGCTAAGACAACGACACGTCGACCACGAAGCTTTTTCAGTTCACTTTGTCTGCAGCTCCAGAGACTCAGGCAGTCAAACTCATATCATAACATGCAGGTTTTAATTTAACAGATTTCTTCTGATGACACAAGCTTTTTCTCAACAGGAAGCCGTTGAGCTGCTGCCGGTCAAAAATAGACGTTCTTTCACATGTTACTCAACAGGAAAACTGCGCAACAAACCAAACCTCTTTATTAGATACAGCCGTACAAACACTTGTTACCTCAAAGGGCAAACCAGACAAACGTGACAGCAGCTTCATGCATTTTAGACCTCGAGGCATCAATGACTTACTGGACATCAGAATAGAGGAAAGGAGGATTTTAACAAGCGTCGTTGAGGTCAGAGGTCAGAGGAGAATGGGCCCAAACCAACAATAGCTCAATGTCCATGTGTAGATGTGCAAAATTCACATGCTGAATGTTTTTGTTCTTTCATTTGTGTCTCTACTGCTTCTAAAAACAGCCCAACTGCTTCACAAACTCCACCCTGTTTGGCAATGAATTCATATTTTTGGTGTCTGGAAAATGGCCCATTTCAAAAACCTCATAGCCTGTTACCTAGCAACCCCAGTCGAGCTCCAGCGTGTTTGGTCAGCTTGTCTAACCGCTGTGCAAAGGCTGCTTTGTTACTTACTATCCAGAAACCACTTGCTGCTTTCTTATTGGCTTTGCAGGAGGCTCCACTTCTGCTTTTCAAAGACATATGGCTGCATAGCTGTGCATCTGATTGCAGCCACGTTCACGTTGAGTTTGGGGAGGCGTGGCCACCAGCTGCTGATTCGGATTTAAAGCTGCAGTATGTAACAAATTAACAAAACCAAACAGAAGATGAAGTTTTCTTTCAAAATAAACTAACAAAAACAAGCTTGATCTTCACTCGGTGAAGTTACTCAGACTTTTTACTCAAGAGTAACGATACTTCATAATAAAATGACTCAAGTGGAAGTTAGAAAAGTACATTTTTTCCAAAAAGTTACACAAATAAACGTAACTACGACCCAACTCTGGAAACTTTTCCTGTTTTTACACAAATTCTGACCCTCCATGTTCAAAGTCTGTATTTTAAAATCCACCTGGTTGTTTTCACAAAGTATGTCATGGCTAATGGCATCGAGCCGCTGCCAAGTGACAAAATTACTATTTGAAGAAGAAGTATAAGAATGAAGCAGAAATCTGTTCTGCTGGTTTTACTGCATTAGTCACATGACTCGGCCCGACTGCACACCTTTAGTCAGGAGTTTGGTCGGGTTTCCAGCTGCAGCCGTGAGTCACAGTTCAGTGACTCACAGCCTGAAACATGCAGAAAGTCCAGAAGCTCCATGTTTACCTGGAAAACTGAAGCTTTGAAACCCAGAAACCTGAACAGAAACACGACCAGAAAATGCTCCAGCTAATGCAATAAAATGCAACAGACTAAGAATTCAGCTCTAGTATTTAATTTCTATGTATCCCTCCAGACCAATTTGTTTAAGATCAATAAATTAAAAGTATTTCATTTTAAAAGCAAAAGATCCAAGGAAAACCCACAGAAACAGTAATATCTTATCAAACTAGGGCTGGATGATATGGCCAAAAAATGTGTCACGCTAAAGTGGTTTTGTGTCAGTTCATATTGATTATTATATGATCTATTTTTGTTTTAAACATCTAAAATATTGCCAAACTGGTGGCAATATTTTAAATGGTTTCTTCTCAAGCTGTTCTGAGGAATGGTGGCAAAACCTGAAACTGCTGCTGCGCAGCAGGCTGTTGCTAGGTAACCGAAGAGTGAGTGAGTTGCTAGGTAACCAAAGAGTGAGCGATAGTTGGCGCTACCAGCATAGCTTAGCTAGCAGTGAGAGGTTGAGTGGCTGAAGTCTTTCCTTTGCCTACAGTTCCCAGAATGCTGTGCGGTTCTGGATTGGAGTTCATTGAAATGATTGAATATTCTCTCAGACGCATCATCTATTGATATTGATCATGTTTCTATCACAATATATATCATCTCTGATCTAAGCTAAACTAAGACCTACAAACATTTTCAATCAGGACATCAACACTGATTTGACTAAACTAATGCAAATAAAAGATGCTAAAGCAAATTCTTCATAAGCTACTAGTAACAGACTAGGAAGGCTTTATGGCAGGACAACTAGAAGTTCACTTAACATTTAAAAAGAGAAAAGATCTTGTTCTGTTGAAAGAGATTTAAAAATTAGTTTAACTTTCAATCTCTTCCGTTGTGTCATGATGAACAGGAACTGATGGATAAAACGCTGATTATTGTGCTTTAATTTCCTAATCCTCTCATTTGGTTTCCAGTCCAGATTCTTCACCAGCCTGGTGGAGCTAAACGGTGACGTAAGCACAACCGCAAACACCACAGAGGAAAATCCTTGCGTCTGCTGTCGTCTGAAAATGAATGAGTCGTGGATGAGTTAGAGTTACTCAGATCACCTCAAGCAGGCAAGCTGCGACAGAACTGAAGCTAAGCTGCAGAGAAGAAACAAACGGAGAGAATGGATGGAAGAGAAGAAAGACAATTAAAACATGGGAGGTTCAGCAGAGAGACGTATAATCTGGAGTGAGAGGGAGGATCAAAGTGAAGCTCATCATGTTGGGACTTGATTCGTCGTCAGTGGAGATATCCCAACATGCAACAGGAGAAAACAAAGCCTGGTCCTGTGGTTTTACTCACTCACATTTCCCTTTTCACTGATGAAAACATTGGAAATATTTGATGAATCAAATATAAAGTTGCTGCACCTCCCATCACAGAACAGCTTTCTGTCTGAATCCCACATCTGACCAACCCAAGATGGTTTGTTTTGGTGAAAGTGAATCCTTCAGTTGCTAAACTCTTCATGAAGGTGAAACTGAATCAAATCTGGAACGCTTTTTGGAACAGTCAGGCAAGAATACATAAATCACAAACTGGGAACAGGTCCAGGCATTCTTTCAGGGCCTGGGGAAGTGGATTTCTTCATAATTAATAATTGATTTTCTGTACGCGTCCAAGGACTTTCTGTAATGGGGATATTGCAAACATTGATATTATGATCAGAACTTTGATTTGAACTGTTGTGTTGATCTGCAAACACTAAAACACACCCAGAACAGAGTAAACAGAAAGAAACCAAAGAGACTGGTAACTCACTATTTTCATTCTTTTAAATATGTGTAAAAACAGCTGAAATCCAAATTTGATCTCGTTTCCGAAAGATTTTATTAAACATTTCATGTGCAACAAATCATCTGTTATTATACCATATGCAGATGATGCACTGCTTTACTTTGCTTTGTCTCGCACAGAACCACAGGCCTCTCCTCCTCTTTTACGAACGGCAGGTTTTCTAAAACAGGTTTTAAAACTTTGTTTTTGATCTTTAAGGTAATTGGGCCTGGTTTCATTTCAGTCTGGACCGTCCAACTGGGCCTGTGTGATATTAAATATACATTTATAATAATAAAATAACTCATTTGTGTTGCCATCGCTCTGTGACTTTCAGCATTTTGGGAAACACCATTAGTGTTCGATCTGAGACCGTAGAGTACAACACCAGCATGAAAAATACAAGTTATTAACATTTGAAATATTAGCTAACATGCTGGCAGCACGAAAACATTAGCATTTATTGCATCTTCTCCACGAAGGTCAAAGGTTATTTTATCTATTTATTTTGACCATGCATTTGCTCTTTATTTGTTTAAAATTTGCATTTTACTGTTTCTTTCTATACAGAGGATTTCTCTTCATTCATGCTCCCTCCATCATTGTTGTAGCTCTTTTTACACAAATGAGGAAACTGAAGAAACCTCCTTTTAAGACACATATTTCACTCGGCTGACTGAGAGTAAACTCAGAAATAAAACACACCCAGCAGCAGGTGACGAGTTTCACCCAAATCTGGATCCAAAAAAACCAGAACTGCATGCAAGAAGCAACAAAACATTAAAGAAAATGCTGCTAGTGAACTGAAAAAACTATAGATTTTAAACTAAGTAAAAACACACAAAACAAAATCAAGATGAAAACTAGAAAACATAAAAGAGGTAGAGGTAAAAATGAGTCATGGCTGAGGGGTTTTTGTCTCTCTGGAGGAGAAAGTGTCTGCAAGCAGAAGTAGACAACATTAAAGGTTTGCTCAGACTCGACACGTTGCCTAAAATGGCTACAACAAAGATACACACAAAGAGTCTGAAAATGATTCAGGGAAATGGACTGCAGAGCTGCAACAGACAAACAAAAGAGGTACTAAAGGCTTAAAATCCAAAAGCAAACCAAGACAGTCAAAATTAGCTTAAGAGATTCTCTAAAGGAAGTGAAAAACAAGCAAAGTGACCGTCCCAGTCCACGTCATCCTGCTGCAGACCGAACCGTTTCATTCAGATGTGCAGGAGCAGAAAAACACCTAAAAGCTGCAGAAACCGGCCCTGCAGACGAGCCACAGGCTGCAGGAGCAACAAAGAGCTCAAAGTACTAAAACTTCACCACATTTGTCTGCCTTCTCGTGAGCTTCAGCCAGTTGTGGTCAACATGGGGACTGGTGATCCACAACTACTCTTAAATAATTGGTTTGAAGCATTTTAGCTTCCGATACAAACGATAAACAGACGGTAAACTTTACGACATTTACCGTTTGTTTACTTGCAGTTTTCTTGAATGTCATATTAAAATCTCATCCCGTCCGAATATTGAGCCTCATCTTGAGAGAGTTTCCCCTTCTAATAGTCCAATAAACTCGGTTATATTGGCGATCAAAGTTTCAACATTTGTTGCATTTTCAAGAGTTTCTAGATTTCTCTTTTGTCCTTGGAAAAAGATAGCAAAGCATTTCTCCCTTTAGCGCTAGGCTGGTGGGTTTGCTTTGGCCGCATTTACCCAAAATGCCTTGCTCTGTACGCCAGTCCGCTTGGCGTTCACATATGCATTCAAACTGAACCAGAGTTCACTTCAAACGAACCCAGACTGAGGTTTGCAAGTGGACCAGAATTCACTATTTTGGTTCGTCTGCACATTCACACATTCATAACCGAACTGGACTTTCTAAACGAACCAGAGCCTGACGAGAGTGAACCTGCATGTCAACACGAAGCAGGTCAAAAGATCTAGAACATAATGGCCTCGACCAAACAAATGAGAAACAAAGTGACCTGCAGACTGGAAAGAGTCACAACGTCGTTTCTAAGATTCATGGACTTCAGAGGACAAATGGTGACAAACATTTCAGGACAACGACGTCGTTCCTGCAGCCAGCAACACACACAGGGCGATCTCAAAGTGGACCTCTGTTCTGGTTCTGGTTCCGAAAACAGAGATAACGAATCTCTGGCGACCCGAGTGCCAAGCAGAGCTTAATATCTTCTTACTAATTTAATCTGAATCATCTGGAATCACAACCAGAACAATGTTTTCAGATAATCCAAGCAGAGTTGAGTAGTTACTACTGACATTTACTCAATTACATTTTTTAAAATTACTTTTACTTTTATTTGAGTATTTTTATTATGAAGTATCTAAACTCTCATTGGATTCAATTTTCTGGATTTTCTGCCCACTGAAGGAAAAACAAACATGTTTTAATCAGAATCACCTGCAGTTTTTGTTAAAGTTTCATAAGTTTTCTATTGATATGATTTTGCCTGATTTATTTTGTTTTTTACTTCCATGAATTATTGTCATTTTTCTCTTCAAAATACCAAAATTTGCACTTAACTTCATATTTCTCTCTGTCTGTAATTTTTAAATCTAAGGGTCATCAATTACTTTTTACCAAACTCTTTTTTACTCTGGAGTAATTTCTCAGAAGATTAATTTTGACTTTCCGCAGTAAAAACACAAACTGTGTGAAAGAGTCTAAATGAGACAACATGACATCCCAGCAGGAAAACCCAGTTCCAGACCAGCATGCTGGACCTTCCTCACCAGAACAGCCTCATCATCACCGGTTGCTAAACTTCACTGACAGGCTGTTGCAAAATGCTGAGAATCAACTGCAGCCTCATCAGGAGGAAGTTCTGCTTTCTGTTCCCCTTTTCAGACATGAAAACACGAGTGGAACATGCAGAGGAGAGGGTCACCAAACTGGCCCCCTGCAGGGCCAACAGCCCGTCGGGTCCAACCAGCTGTTTCCAGAGCAGGAAATGGACCAGCGCGACTAAACCTGACCGGGTTCAATGTGAGCTGCTGAGCTGAGTGTTCCCACCTCCTCCAGAGCTCCCACCGTGTTCCTGCACTGGGACATCCGGGTGGTGAAGCTGGACGTGGTGGGAGCTTTGTAGTCCTCATTGGTCTCCGCAACAAAGTCCGGGACGGTGATCTGGTCCGCCGGCATCTTGAGGAGAGAGAGTCCTCAGCAGAACTGAGCCGAGCCGAACCGAGCCGAGCCGAGCCGCGGGTCCTGCGGGTGGAGCCGCTACACCTGGCCGGATGAGTGAGAGTCCGCCGGGCTGTCAGAGAATCAAACCTCGGCCAGCTGCTGCGCACGTCATCAGTCCATGTTCAGGGTTGGTCGCATTCCTGAGTCCGTCCAGCAGCCGCCTCACCTGGAGCACCGAGCAGGGCGGGACGCGGACAGAGCTCTCACTCTGCTGCGATTTCCTGGAACCAAAGTCTCCCGCTGGCCACGCCCCCTGGGTGGGCTCCCACTGCCTTCACCTTTGAACTCTGAATGAACAGACCCAAAACTCTGCAGAGAGTAGGAGGACTTCAACTTATTGCTACTCGAGTAAAAACACCAAGAAAGTACAGAGTAAAGAACCTGATCAAATTTAATACTTAAAAATTACTTAATCAGACTGACGAAAAATATAAAAACAAGTGGAAATTTTGGTATCTTAAGGACAAAATGACAATAATTCATAGAAATAATAAAAAATAAAATCAGATTCTTTCAATAAAAACTTAAGAAGCTTCAACAAAAACTGCAGCTTTTGGTGAATTTCTGGTTGATTTTTGTTTGTTTTTCATTCAGTTGGCAGAGAAACCAGAAATTTCACCCAAAAAGAGAAAAGATACTTCAAAACAAAATTATTCAAGGAAAAGCAAAAGGTAATGGAGTGAAAATACTCCTTAAAGTAAATTTTTTGGAAAAAATGCAATTAAATAAATGTAATTATGTCTGATCAAGCCCGCCTCCTAGTGGTGTGCGCATGAACTGCTCCTGGAATCACGTCTCTGATTGGCTGTTATTGTTGCACAATTCAGTACGGAAAGAGAAAAGGACAAACATCCTGAGTAACATGTCTATAATTAGAAAACAGGTTTAATATTTTTACAGTTTCCTTTCTTGTCGATTTGATGATTCCAGAGAATAAAAATCCAAAATTCAATGTCTGACAAAAACTATAGTTTTATATAAAATCAATAAAAACTGATATTTTAAACTAAAAGGTGAGGTTTGTGAAAAGTTTCTAAATGTTTCTTCTTTGGGCTGCACAGTGGCGCAGTGGGTAGCGCTGTTGCCTTGCAGCAAGAAGGTCCTGGGTTCGATTCCCGGCCCGGGGTCTTTCTGCACGGAGTTTGCATGTTCTCCCTGTGCGTGCGTGGGTTCTCTCCGGGTTCTCCGGCTTCCTCCCACAGTCCAAAAACATGACTGACAGGTTAATTGGCCTTCCCAAATTCTCCCTAGGTGTGAGTGTGTGTGTGCGTGGTTGTTTGTCCTGTTTGTCTCTCTGTGTTGCCCTGCGACAGACTGGCGACCTGTCCAGGGTGTACCCTGCCTCTCGCCCGGAACGCAGCTGGAGATAGGCACCAGCAACTCCCGACCCCGATAGGGAGAAGGGTGACGGAAAATGGATGGATGGATGGATGTTTCTTCTTTCAGCACCTGGATGTGCTGCTCAGGTAGAGACATGGTGAGTCCTGACCTCTAGCGGACAGAGCGTATAACTACATCATCATGCAAGAAACAAAACAGCTAAAATAATGAAAAGGTGATAATGTAATTTAGGTTTTTTACACAAAAAAGAAAAAAGGAATTTAAAATCAGATAATTTTAAACAACCTGACACAATTTTTCCCACCGAATTTTATAATTTTACAAAATCTCTTAAAAGCAGGTTGAAATCTGCAGCAGCGATGAAACAAACTGTGGAGAAGTTGGAGCGTGAGCTTTGTAAAGTATTTTTACAGTATTTCATGCTACTGATGTGACCAGCTGTATGTTTCTGTTCTCATGATATGAGATAAAATCCTGTTTCTCCTGTCGAGGCACAAAGAGCAGCTCGCTCTGATTCTGTGTTTTCTAGACTCCTGAAGATCCAAACTGCCTGTTGAACTGAAGGTAATTAATGATTCAATATCCGTCACTTTCTGACCAGCTGAATTGTTGTTCATCTGATTTATTAGTGCTCTAAAATGTAAAATCCTAGTAACTATGGAATCATCTTCACGTTTTAAAGTTTGTGAATTAAAACAGGAGCAGTTCGGAGTCGTGTCTGAATGCAGGAATGTTGAACCAGTTCTGGCAGAAGCAGACAGACGAGATTATTTGGAAACACTGAAACAATGAAGCCTTCAGGCCTCTGCATATTTTCATTTTCACCAGTTACGGAAGAGGAGCTTCCAGTAGCTTTTCTTGGGTGTTGAAGCAGCTTCATAATCTTTCCATGGAGAAGTTAGTTGGTTTGGACAGATAGAAATATTATTAGTGTTGGATTCAGCAGGTTCTTGTTCTCTGAAGAAGCTGAACTCTGACTGATCCTGCTGCTGTTTCTGTGAAGCTCTGAACTATGGATCCATGTGGGAAACATGAGACCCAGACCGAAAGGTAAGATGTTTAAATCCACATTTTGCATATTAACCACTTGGTTTAAACATCATTTTTCCCACCTCACAGCTCTGAACTCGGCCAGGTGTCAGTCAAACGTCTCAGACGTTTATTTGAAGCCTCTGCTGATGCAAGGTGATTATTTTCTATTTTTATGTCACGTTTTGTACTGAAGACAGTTTTAATTCACTAGTGATTATGATTTTCTTCTGTTTCAGGCTCCAGAAACAAGAAACCAGCCAGAGTCATCGCCTGAAGCAAATCCGTTTATTTGACAAAGCCGAACTCACCGGAGGAAAAACGTAAGAATCTGGTTCAGTTACTGAACTGATTTTGTTTCTTATGAAACTTTCTCTAAATTCAAATGATTTCATTAAGATGAAGTGAAAATAAAGTGCTGCTCTTTATTGTTTCCTTCCCTCTGATAATCTCTAATCTCTGATCATCTCTGATAATCTCTAATAATCTCTGATAATCTGTGATAATCTCTGATAATCTCTAATAATCTCTGATCATCTCTGATAATCTCTGATAATCTCTAATAATCTCTGATAATCTCTAATAATCTCTGATCATCTCTAATAATCTCTGATCATCTCTGATAATCTCTAATAATCTCTGATAATCTCTAATAATCTCTGATAATCTGTGGCACATTTCTTCCAGAACTCCTTTCTGCTGACAGAAATATCTCTGAATCTCTTGATCTGTTTCTATCAGCATGGACCTGCAGACGCCGGTCCGGTCCCCGCCCAGCGCCGTGTCCATGAAGAGCGACCGATCAATGGATCCGATCACCGTGTTCAAAGAACAGCTGCACAGTAAAGGGTGAAGACGTCGCTGCGATATCATCTGCATGATGAATCAGAATAATAAAGTGCATAAAACTAAACTAGTAGATAAACTGCTGTTGGGACTCAGACGGTTCTTTTCCACTGTTTCAGCTGAACTTCCTTAGATAAACTTATTTTATCAAATATAACCAAATGATCATCAGAAACATTTTGATCCTAAGCATAAAAACAAAGATTTAAACATAGAAACTAAGCATAGATAGGCTTTCAAAGGGATATTGATCCCTTGAAATCAATATCCTGCCAAAAAATTAAAAAAATCTGCCAAATTTGACAATCATTCAATAATCTGGCTGGACTGAACCTGGACTGAACCTGGACTGAACCCGGACTGAACCCGGACTGAACCTGGACTGAACCTGGACTGAACCCGGACTGAACCCGGACTGAACCCGGACTGAACCCGGACTGAACCCGGACTGAACCCGGACTGAACCTGGACTGAACCTGGACTGAACCCGGACTGAACCCGGA
>VMRN01000001.1:0-15211 GCA_010277015.1 Poeciliopsis turrubarensis | reverse complement strand
TGTCGGCTTTGTGCTGCAGAAATGTCGGCTTTGTGCTGCAGAAATGTGCTCTGCAGGAACAGTTTTATCTTTTTTCATCTTGAATGAATCTCATGTAACTGTGACGTGAAAACCAGCTGAACCTGTGGAGAGATGGAGATCAATGTCTCCTTCCTTCTTCCTTCCTCTCAGGTTTGGGGGATTTTTTAGTTTTGGTTTCTGGACATTAAGTTTATTAGACGTCATTGTTGTCTTTAATAACAGGACATGTTCACTGGCTCAATAAGATGGAAATAAAACTCTTTTCTCCAAAACGATCATGAAGATGAATTTATTGTGTTTCTGAATTATTTTCCTGGAATTAGTCAGTCCTTTGAATCAGATAAGTTTATATATGAATTATAACCAACAACAGACTAAAATATGGGGGATGGATCCATCAAAATGTTACATCTTAAACTTTAGCCTTAAAATCCTTTGATCTTCGAGGCTCAAATCCACAAACTGAATCCATTTCCTCATTTAATGGGAGAAATATTCAGCAGTTCTGAAGAACATAGATCACACATTTATATTGCAGACTGGAGCAGTGAAGCACATTAAATACTTTAAATGTGCAACATAAATGCATGTTTTTAAATTAGATGACATTTCTCTCTCTCTCTGTTTGGAGGAGGTTTTGCTGCAGAAATCATCGACTCATTGCAGAGTTGGCAGAAAATGTGTTTTTATTTAACCTGATTTTGTGCTTAAAATGACTCAATTCAGTGAATTAAATCAGTTTATCTTGTGAAGTTGCAGGAATTATGGTGTAATTACCTGTTATCTCCACTAGGTGGTGGAAACTGATCAAAATCAATTATTTGTCCTTCAGATCAAAACATTTAATCTGAACACATTAAAACTCAGGCTGAGTTTAACTGAATTCACCTCTAAAATACTAATTAGACCAAAGTTTTTTCCAGGTGCTTCTCAGTAAATCAGAATATTAATCGCCTGCAGTGCAGCCACTCAGTCGTTGGTAGAGGCTCCTTTTGCATTAATTATTGCATTGACAGGTTATGGAAAACATCAGAATTCACCTTTAGGGGAAAATAAAGTTTTCCTGAACTTGAACCTGGAGTCAGTTTGTCAGAACAAACAGCTGGTGAACTTTGACCCTCTGGTCTGAAGCCACATGTGAGTTTTAGTCGGAGGTTCAACAGGAGAAGCAGCTGCTCTGAACTTTCTGCTCACCTCTGAGGAAACTGAGGAAAAGCTTCAGGATGGCTGAGAGTCGGGCGCCGGCGCCGCCTGCAGCAGAACCGGACTTCTTGCAGTTTAACGACCTGGCCTGTGAGACGGTGGGAGGGAAGGTGAATAATGTGGAACAGGAAGTAAAATTACACATTAACTACTAAACTGTCACAGATTCATGTTGTTTTCCAAACGGAGGACGAAATATTAACATGACATGAAGTAAAAATGTCAAAATTTGGAGCATTTTGAGCCTTTTGGAGGGAATCCATAGAGGAATGATTCCTCCACCCTGTACCTATTAATATGGCCTCTTCAGGGTTTTTCTGATATTGCAAAACATGATTGTGTTTGAACTGCAGTTGATCTCAAATAATGACATTGACCAAATTTACAATCTGCTAAGAAAAGCCCAGAAAGAATAAAATGTATGTACAATTTGTTCAATCTGAAAGTTTCAGAGACTGAACTAATAAATTCAACCAATGAATTTACCTTTCGTTGCTCTGCCACTGACACGGCGCTTCGTCTCGTTTCTGCAGGTTATTTTCGCCACAGATGAATGGTTTGCTCCGGCTAAGAACCTGCTGAAGGTGAAGCCTGCAGGACTGGATCTGCTTATTAAACACAAATCTCTCTAAATATGGGAACTAAAGCACCAACAAGAGCCAAAACAGCTGTAGATCAAATGTTTATATCTTCATTTTCTTTGGCTCGACATCCAGTCACGTTTAAAAACGTTTAAGTTTGAGCCATAAATGAAGTGATATTTTAATTCAGTTCTGTTCAGGCCATCTCTGACTGGCTTGAGTTTATTCCCGTTTGTTTCGCTGCCGTTCCAGCGAGAGCCTCCGCAGTTCATCCCGTCGGCCTTCACAGACTGTGGGAAGTGGATGGACGGCTGGGAGACGAGGAGGAAGCGGATCCCTGGTCAGAACCTGAAACCAAACCAGTAAAACCATCTGATGCTGAAACCGATCGGTTTCTGATCTGATTCAATCATAGCGACGCAGAAACCTGATAATTACATGTTATAACATAAATAAATGTTTTCATTACAGTCCAAATGTTAGAAAACCAGTTTGAGTGAAATTCTGTTTTTACAGTAAAGACATTAAAACCAGAATAACAAAGAAAGTTATTAGAAAATGGTAGCTTTAAACTGTTTTTCTCTTCATAATCACCAAAGATTTTATTCTTTTGTGAAACTAGTAGGATAATGATGATGGAAAACAAAGGAGGGAATTATTTTAAATATTTTAACCAACTCAGAATCTGAAAAGTGTGGCAAACATCTGCATTCAGAGCCAGATGTTCTCCGTTTGACTGAACTGGAGATGCTTTATAAAAACATGAAGGTAAATTTGGTTCTGGTTCTGATTCAGGGCTGAAGATAAATCTGCTCCACACTTTCCAGATATTTATTTTTGCAAAAACCTTTTCGGTTCCACTTCATAACGTCGCCTTGCTTTCCGTTGGTCCTTCAGAAAGCAGTTTCATAAAGATATCAAACCACAGCAAGTCTCTGCAAAATGATCATTTTCAAGAATAAAATCAAATCTATCAAATAATCTGACATTTCCTCCCCACATCTTCCTCAACTCCTGCAGGGAAACATCATTTCCGGTGCAGCTCTCACATTTTACCGGAAACGTTTGAAGTGTCACATGATGGAGGGTTTGCTCTCCTCCCTCTGAAGGTCATGACTGGTGCATCGTTCAGCTGGGAGTGCCTGGTCTCATCTATGGACTGGATGTGGACACGTCCTTCTTCACGGGAAACCACTCGCCGTGGGTCTCCGTCCAGGCCTCCTGCCTCGGTACGAACCTGCAGCCCTTCCTGATGCTCCAAACGCTCCAGATTTCATCCTCCTATTAACTGTGAAATTCACTGACATACGAGTTGAATCCCGACCAGATGAGCTGCCCCAGTTCACTCCCGGGGAAGATCGGACCGGCATGGCCGCCACCGGCGCCGAGATGGCTGCTGTTGCCAAGGTAACCGTCAGTGTGGTACTGTAGGTCAGAAACATGTCGTCCTGGTGATGCATGAGCTCTGAAATGGGAGCTGACAGACATCCTGTGTTGGTGCTGATGGGTAGCTGAGCTCGGACCTCTGGCCGGAGCTGCTGGGCGTGTCGGCGCTGCGGCCCGGATACGCGGACAGCTGTCACAACCACTTCCGGGTCAGCACCACGAGGAGAGTCACACACCTGCGCCTCAACATGCATCCAGGCACGTCAGACACAGGGTAACACAGGGTCACGCAGGGTCACGCAGGGTCACGCAGGGTCACACAGGGTCACATGATGGTCAAACTGGTTTGTGTCCAGATGGAGGAATCGCCAGACTCAGGGTGTTCGGTATCGGACACAGGGATTGGTCTTCCGTCCCGACCAACCAGGACGTCGACCTCGTCGCGCTGACCAATGGGGGCGTCTGCCTGGGCTACAGCGACGCCCACTTTGGACATCCGCGCAACATGATTGGTTGGATTTAACTCAGTCTCTGACCACATTGCTATGATGGTCCAATGTTTGAACTGTGATTTCCAAGATGGCCGCCATCCGTTCAGCTGCGGCTCACAGACTTTACAGCCTCTTCAGTGAAAACGTTGCTTTTTCTTTAAACTCATGAAATTGTATCTAAAATTAACTTCATAAACTTATCTTGTAAATTACAAAACAGCAGCTAGAAACTCGCTGTAGTTTCTGAGCAGAATCCAGCAGAACTCTGGGTTCTGGTTCTGGTTCTGGTTTCAGAGGCACCAAGGCAGAACCGAGCAGTTGGGCATGAAAACGGGCCGAACCAGAAACATGAACAAACTAAACACAATCAGACTCATGATAGAAAATATAAAGACACATTTTTAAAAACAAAGTTAAAAAGCAGACGAAGTGACGGCATCTTCCTGAGAAACATGAAAAGCAAATGAGAATTCAATTTAAAAACAGTTAAAAAATGGAAGATAAAGAATTAATTAGTGATTCATTTCCGAGTTGTTTGTGCAAACAGATTATTGAAGCAGCAGAGGCGTCGACACTGAACCTCACAGTGATCAATACAGACAGTATTGGTTTGATCCTCTTTAAAATAAAGACTTTTTGAGTCCAGTTTTCCACCTGCTGCTCTGAGTTTCTGGATCTTTTTCTGTATGAATGATTTCTCTGCCTGCTGTTTTTACAGGACTCGGTCGAGCCGCCAACATGGCGGACGGATGGGAAACGGCCCGCAGACTGGACCGGCCCAAAACGCTGCAGGTTTCAAATCACCAACATCAAAATGTTTTGGTTTTATTGGACATATTTCCACTTTCAGATTGTTTACAGTCAACAAAATAATCTACAATCAAAGAAGCTCATATGCATTTATTTTATGTACAATAAAACATCTAAAATCATGAAGTAGAGCACAGCAGTTGGACTTTACACGATCAATTCAATGGATCAGTAACTAGAGACTGAAACACAGAACCCAGTTCAACCTGATCAAAACCTTTTCAGGAAAATGTGAAAGTGCTGAATTTAGAGAAAGTTGTGAGGCCAGTTTTCTGAAAACTACATTAAGTTGTTTTCCTAACTATTCGCAGGGATAAAACCTAAAGCAGAACCGTAAAAAGCTCATCAGACATCATTATGTTTATCTGGAGGTTCAGGTGATGCGATTTTCCTCCCTTCCTGTTGCCTTGCAGGCAGACGGGCGGGGAATCCTCCAGGTGCCAGGCTGGGAGTGGGCCGTGTTTCGCCTGGGTCATCCCGGGCGGATCGGCAGCGTTGAGGTGGACACCAACCATTTCAAAGGCAGGTTGGAGTCACAGCTGCTGCTGCGTCCGAGTCTCGGCTGCTGCTGCGTCCGAGTCTCGGCTGCTGCTGCGACCTCCAGCAGCAAATCCTTCTTTTCATCCTTCTGTTTCCCACTCAGGTAATTTCCCAGACTCCTGTCGGATCGAAGCGTGTCTGTTAACCCCTGAAGAGGAGGCGCGGTGCATCCAAACCAGATGGAACTCTGGGAAATGGGAAGTTCTTCTTCCACCTCAGAAGGTCAACATTCAGCGCCACTGAGATGGTCCTGCTCTGTCTTCATCTTCCTCACCTGCGTCTTCCTCTCTGTGCTTCAGCTCCGTCCTCATCGCAGGCATCTCTACAGCGAAGCGGATCTGACGCCGACTCGACCCGTCAGCCATGTTCGGCTCATCATCGCTCCTGATGGAGGCGTCAGCCGCCTCCGTCTGTGGGGTCGGCCCGCGTTGGTCACTGGAGCTCCAGCCAATCAGAACAGGCCGTCATCCAAACTGTGACTGGCTGCAGGCTTCACTCACCATGTGGGAGAGCAGAGGCTCTTATAATAAAGAAATGATGATCATCTAAATGTAAAAGTTTCTACTTTCAATCTAAGAAAAGTGAACGGTTATAATATAACAAACTCACAGAAAACTTTCTGTGAGTTTGTTAAAAAAAGCAAATGTTTGTCTCTGCGGTCCGTCTGTCCCCGGATAACGAGGACATCTGGACATAGATGTCCTCGTTCTGTCTGGATGTTCTGCACTTTGAATTTGTGATTTTGTTTCATTTGGATTCGGTGCCGTCGACTTTCAAACTGTTCAACTCTGACGTCAAATTTCCTTTAAATGGTTTTTAATATGAACAACATTTTTATCACAACTGAAGGTGACGTTGTTACTAGACTGTGCTATGAAAATATGTAACACTGCCCCTTTAAGAGAGCCTGTTTTCTTCCGACCTCCCTGGACTCAGGTTGGTCCACCAGGAGACATTTATCTGTTTTACTCGCAGTTTCTTCCAACAGCCATTTGTTTAGATTTACGTTTATCGGCTTCTTCTTCTCCAGCTGCATTTTCTCCCCAATTAGTAACATGAAATAAACAATGTGAGGTCAGCTGAGTGAGGATCAACCTTTAGTTGTTTTAAAAAATATGTCTAATCGGCATTGATTTAGTCTCGTCTGTTTCCTCAGCAGCTCCAACCGAACGAAGCGTCAAACTGTTGGCCCTGAAATGTGTCACCTGACATTTTCTGCATCGTCCATTTCAATGAGCTGCTGCTGTGTTTAGACATCTGAAGCTCCGCCCCCACCATCACTCACAGCTCTGAGCATAAACCTGACCTCTGACCCCATCTGGGCAGCTTCAGCACTGAGGCAGCCATGTTTGTCAGCTGCTCAGATGTTAGTGAAATTACAGTAATTATCCACGCTGTGTGGTCCCGGTGTGTCGCAGTCAGTGTGTGGCTGCTGACTTTGACCTCCACTCATTTCCCACCTCAGTGGGTTTTCACCAGATGTTGAACATCGCAGGAACATTTTCCACAACTCACTGATCTGTTGTTTGAAGGGGAGATTTATAACTCAGATATATGTTTAAATTGCATTTCCACATAAGATAAATCAATAAAGGCCTTTTCTTTTTAAGATTAATAATTATGAGACTATATTATCTGGAAAACAATTTTTTAAAATACATTTTGTAAATAAAATAAACAAAACTAGTAAAAAAAGGTTTTCTATTTTATTCATGAGCCATAGAATAGCTCCCCCTTGTGGTCGTATTACAGTAATACATATTTTTGACCTGAGGGACAAATTGGGTCTATTGAATGAAAGGTCCATAAAGTACAAAAATAAAAAATTTCTTCATATTTATGTATTCATAAATAAGTACAACCTGAGTGTGCAGCATGTTGGTAAAAAGAAGTTGATACCAAATTGATTTTGTGGAACCTGAACAGCAGAAACCTGATCAGAAGTTTCCTCAGCCATTTATCCAAGGTGAAACAGACGACTTGTGTAACATCAGGATTTGTTTTTCCTGCTGGTCGTGGTGATGCATCACGCTGCGCTTTTAATCTGAAACAATAAACACTACAGAGTCTCCAAACTCTGTTCTTTAAATAACTTAAACCCCAAATTCAAACCCGTCTTGCTGCAAGGCAGGAACAGCAGCACCAACTTCACCGCTGTTCCCTTTAACAAAGCAATAAAACACCAACACAGAGATTCAAGCTCAAGAACAAGTTTCTGTAATTTTTAGGTTGATGATGTCAAACTATTCTGGTAATAAATTTAAGTTCAGAATGAATTTACTGTCATTTCTGCAACAAGGCTCTTTTCTTAGAAACCTGAAACCTGGACGCTAACGAGAGAAGCTAACATGTAGCACTAAAAGCAGCAGATGTTTTTTTTGATGAATTGGTTGGAACTGGAGGCTCCAGCTGGATGGACAGTTTAGCTGAATATGGATATTTTAGTTTCCTCACCCGCATTTTCCTTCCCAGGGTGTTCAGGGTAAAAGATTCCCCAGCTGCCTGAGCTCCATTTAAAGGTTCCAGGTCATTATCTGAAAATGGGAAAAATACTAGTTAGTATTTCTGGTCAAAAGTTTCATCATTAAAATGTTATGCTGAATTATGATGCATAATTCTCTAATTGAACTGGAAGCTCTTGATCTGAACTGGCAATAAAGAGCAAGAAAAATAATGGTTTCATTTCTGCCAACTACCAATAAATGAAAGGTTAAGTATCAATAGAGCAGAAAGAAATAACCGTGATTTTATTCAGCGACGATGTCCTGAACTGGACCTGCTCTCAGAGCGGCGCTGACCCAAATTCCTTCCCTGCTTCCAGCCTTTGAAGCCTCATCGACCGCTCTGACGTTAACAAAGATGAAGCACAGAAAAGGAAATTAAAGCCCAGCTTCCCTTTTCTAATGAGATCATATCCATCATGTTCTGCTCTTTAACCTTCACTGCAACCTCCTCAGAGCGCCACAAAAACTAACGCTGCAAAATCCTGAAGCTCCTCCACCAGGAAGGAAACTGAGCGCTTATGGCTGAACCTAAATGACATCCCATTAAGCAAAGCTCTTCAGCAGAGACATCTCAAGAGCTTCTTGATTCAACAGGGGGCAACAGAGACACAGTGCAGCTACTGGAGACACGAAACCCACTGACAGCTGAGATGTTATGCAAATTAGCTGCTCGTCTGATTCCTGTTTGTCTGAATGCTGGGAGGTGACAGCATCATGAAAAATGGCTTTTAAGCTTAATGGGAATTCACTTAAAAACATAATTTAGCTCCTGCAGCGCAGCAGAGCAGGAAGCAGCGTGAGGCATTCATCTGCTGCTGAAACCTGGACATCACGCCTCACTGAGCTCAGAAACGGTCCATGCAGGTTCTGAGAAAATGAAAAACTGTAAACAGTTTATGGGTGTTGGAGATTTACAGCTGGTAATTAATAGGATTTCATCTGTTTACTTCGTGGTTACAGTGGTTACAGGAAGCGTGATGAAATAGAAAACCTCGGCTCTGCGTGAAGAGCTCTCAGCTCGGAACGATGGGTTCAGGTGTGAATGGAGCCTTTTGAATGTAATAATGCTTTTCTCTGTATTGTGTGATCTGTTTAATCTGGCTTTGGGTTGCAGGGCAGCAGAGTCGGGGGGGAATCCCAAGGAAACAGACCGTGTTCACACAGCTGGCAAATGTGACCCACATCTGGTTTATTCAGTGTGAATCTGGATTGTGCCACGTCCACATATGGAACTAAATCATGTTCAACAGTTTTCAAAGCATCTGCAGTCCGGATGAAATGAAGTCAACTCGCATTTCATCCAACCACAGAAAAACCTGGTTGGATGAGAATCATGAACAGGTGATTTTCCAGTCAATAAGATGCTTTAAATCTTGTTTACATTTTAGTAGATTTAATTTGTCCTGTTTTGATCTTATTCTTTCATCAATACTGTCTTTAATATATAATATTTAGGTAAACTGAATGTCTCAGTTTTTGTTTTGTCAGTCAGTCTTGAGTGAATCTTATTCCAAAAATAATAATTGAGATGATTTTATTGGTTATGAACTCTGATCAATGCAAGATTTTTAACTGACGAATCAAATTTCATGTTAATTTTGAAGGAAATGTGAAACTGTGAGACACAAAGTCGTCCATGTTCTTTCATGTTGTTTGAATGTCTTGATATTCCCTGTGGTGAGTCATCATGACTCGATGAAATAATCCGTCTGGTGAAGGTGCAGGCAGGTCAGCCTCTGCCTGAATGCTGCTGTAAAACCATCCAATGAGCTCCAGCTCTGGTTCTCTGCTGGTTCCCGTCTGCATGAGCAGAACCCTCAGTGACGGTCCAGTCACACCGGCCTCAGAAACGACAGCTGGATCTCCCCCAGCGTCACTCAGAGGCTCTGGGGGATCAGAGGTGTGCGGGCCTCCCTCGGCCCGCCCGCTGCAGATTATTGCTCCGTCTAACAGGCTGAGGATATTACTCTGCCTGAAGCGGCGCCTCACCAGCTTATTTCCCCCGAGACTCTGAATCACATTTCCAACGACCCTCGCTGGAAAGATCTGGTAAAACCGTGTCGCAGTGAATCCTCCTGAGACGGAGCGGCGGCTTCATTAGCATAACGGCCAGCGAATGAAAAGCAGGGAGGAGGCTGGAGCCGGAATGAGCAGGTTCCACTTCCTCCCACTTCCACATGCAGGGACCATGTCTGGATTCCCTCTGAATCATTTCGGACCATTAAATACACATTTATGCTTCCATCCACAGTCGCTGTTATTCTGTCTGGTGAAATAATGATTAATGAATATTTTTGACTTCACACATATACAGAGATTCACACATCAACAGCCAGAGGACTTCAGCTGCAAGCGGTGGAGGCTCATTAGGGATCCTCTGGCTCCACATCTGAAATGTTTCAACCCATGACCGTTTTATCACCTTAAACTGTCCGGGAGTCTCCTCTCCCCGTGGAACTGTGGGTTCTGTCTTGGTACTCCAGCTTCTTTCCACAGTTCATAAATATGGATAACAATTCATCTCCACGGGCCTCAATAGTTTTGCTAAAAGGCAGAAAGTCTGTGCATCCATTGTCTCCCTCTAAACCAAGACTGAGTAACACGTCGGGAGGGCCTCCAGATATCCTCGGGCTCCCAGCATTCCCAGCTTGTTTCCACTGACTGGTTTGGTGCTTGTGGCTCAGGAAGATATTTTATGGTTTGGTGGTGAATTCAGGAGTTTGTTCCCATCACCAGTTAACGAATGTGGCGTCATACCAGAGCAACGACACGTCAGGCACTATTTTTCTCACCTAAAGAGCTTGTTGTGTGCTGCCAACATAAAGCAGTGAAAATATAGAAAATGTTGGGTTTATTAGATGATTTCTTCCAGTTGTAATCACTTCAGTGGCAGTTTATTGACACTTTTACTTCAGGATGTTTGATGTTTACAATGATAAACAATGATGAGCAGAAGGTGGAAGGATCCCAGGTTGTGGGCAAAAGTAATTTCTGCAGACATGGATTCACTCTCAGCATGGAAACAATAATTGCTGAACATTTATGATCTACGGTTCTGCAGTCGAACTGTGAAGACGGGCCTAAAGTACTGGAAACAAGATGTCAGACTTCTATGTGTAAAAAGTTTCTAGATGCAATAAATCCACAGATGCCAGGTTTAGCAACCATTTTGCATTGATTGTTGATTTCCATGATCTTCCATGAGCTCCCATGTCAGTCAGTGGTGGCAGGAAGAAGCGCAGCAGCAGAAGTGATGAGGATGGATGTCCAGGATCCTCTGCTTCATCCCTTCAGTCTTCACTCACAGCTGACAGCTCACTGCGTCCCGGAGGCATCGGATTGATCGGCAAGTCGAGACTCTGTCCTGCTCAATAAAGCCTGAATGAATTCTCTTAACGTTGCGTCTGTCATGCAGGACAGAAAATCCACCCTCGCTTTGTCAGTAGGGAGATATTAAAATCCATCAGGATGTGAGCTCTGCAGCAGACAAAGTAATTCTTTAAACACTGAAACAAACTTCAGAAGCATAATAAATGGATTTTCTGCATATGTGCTGTTATACCTGAGACCAAAATGAGATGTAAGTAACTGACTGATTGATTTGATTATGCATTTCTGGGTTTGGATTAGACCCGTTTGTCCTGCCAGCTGAGCTGAGATGACATTAGTTGAGAGCTGCATCAGTAACATTTCTCTAGAACAGCAGCAGAAGTGCTGACAGGTTTCTGAAAGGAATCATCCGAGGTCCGACCTGCGATTCACTGGGCTTATTTCAGAGTCCAGGTTTCTCCACAGACACGACTCACATTGTGTCAGAGGATTTCTGCATCCATATCTGGGCCTGAAAACAAAACCAGACAGTCTTGTTCAGTCTCTCTTCCTTCGATGCCGTGATTGATGGACTACAGATTCAATAGACAAGAAGGTCAGTGAAGCTGGAATAAAGATTAGATCCAGCCTGAACGCCACGGTCCCTGGCAGAGAGCAACCTCAAGCTTACAGACATTGAAAGGAAGCCAAGAGTTGGGATTGAGACACTTCCAATGATGGCTGGAAAAGTAAACCAGGCAGAAATTAGAAACTTGTAGGAGATGACGACCTCAAGAACAGTGGAGCTCAAAGGACAACGATGCAAAGACAAGGTGGAGCCGATCCAACAGGAAGTAGATCTGGGCGGACCAATGGAGAACCAGAGCTGTGGGATGTGAGGAGGCATTGGAGAGGAAAACTTAGGATGCAGTTGGATATGCTGAGTTGCAACAGGATGCAGAGGCTTCTGCTCAATCATCCTGGAAACCACTGACATCAGTGGGAGGGACAGGAAGCAAGAGAAAGAGCCTCATGCTGGATCTGAAGCAAGAGGGAGGAAATGAGCCGACAACCAGGAGGAGGGAGCAGCAGCCAGTCACCACAGCTGACCCACCAACAGGCGTGTACTGGGTCAGGGTCAAACCACTCCGCCATGGCCGTCACCCATCTGATGACACAACTTCCTGGCTGAAGGCAGCAGCTCATGTTGGATGCAGTCAACTGGTCTAAGCATTTTCTGATTGTTTTACCCCAAAAGGTACTTTTAAAGTAAAGACTTTATTCCTTACTTCAAATAAACTCGTCTTACATAACTTGAAACATTTCAAGCAAGAGCTCAAACAAACTGGAGGAATTTGTTTGTTACAAAGGCAGACAGTGAAAAAGATGTAGGGCTGATAAACTATAGATAAACTATAGATAAACTATAGATAAACTATAGATAAACTAGATAAACTATAGATAAACTATAGATAATCTATAGATAAACTATAGATAAACTATAGATAAACTATAGATAAACTATAGATAAACTATAGATAAACTATAGATAAACTATAGATAAACTGTAGATAAATTGTAGATAAACTATAGATAAACTATAGATAAACTATAGATAAACTAGATAAACTATAGATAAACTATAGATAAACTAGATAAACTATAGATAAACTATAGATAAACTATAGATAAACTATAGATAAACTAGATAAACTAGATAAACTAAATAAACTATAGATAAACTGTAGATAAATTGTAGATAAACTGAAGTGCCACTGAAAAGTCTTCACATTTTAACATTTTGTTAAGTTTCTCCATCAGTCAGGAAGCAGCCAGTTGTCACTAACATGAAGTTACAGTTTCCGCTTGTGGAGACAGGAAGGCCACCTAGAATGATCCATATACGGGAGGCAAAAAGTGCCAACATTGTCATTTGTCTGCCTGATTTTTGTGTACCGTATTTTCCAGACTATAAGTCGCATTTTTGAGGAAAATTGATTTGATAAAATCCAACACCAAGAACAGACACATCATCTTGAAAGGCAATAAAAATAGAATTGAGGCAAAAACAGGCTGAATAATTGTACGGTATGCTAACGTTACATGACAAACAACGAACTGAGAACATGCCTGGTATGTTAGCATAACATATTAAGAGTTATTCAGAAAACTATAGCATCAATAACATGCTGACAAGTTTACCAAACCATCCGTGTCTCTACAAATCACTAAATCAAATCAAATCTTCGTCATCGATGATTTGATGTCACTTGTAAACAACTCTGCTAACTCCGGAGGTAGAAGAACTGGCCTAGAGCGCCCTCTTGCTGTTCAGTCTGAAAATAACATGTGATGTGATATAGATGTGATGTGATGTTAATTTCCATTCATAAGTCGCTCCAGAGTACAAGTCGCAGCCCCAGCCAAACTATGAAAAAAACTGACTTATAGTCCAGAGAATACGGTAGTTCCTGAACACAAACCGAGAGTCCGGCCTGCCAGGACAGCCTGTTGATGCATATGGACACTATATTTCCTTCTTTTTGGCTGACATTTTTATAGACCACAAACTTACAACATCTTTTACTCTAAAGCAGCAGAAAGGTGCCCTATGTATCCTACCTGTTTTGGATTGAAAACATATTCTTGCCCAAAAATAAACCAATCTGCTTAAAAAAGTAGGTTTCTGTGATCCTGTCTTACATCCTGGATCTACAATGATCCAAAAATACAGATCACCTTCCTGCAAATATATTTCTGTTTGGTTTCTGAACAAATAAAAATTAAAAATGCACCAGAAAAGCAAAGTAGAAACCTCCTTATGTAGTTGTTTGTCATCCTATGAAATCAAAATACAACCTGGGACTAAACCAACTCTGAGTCTGGAGAGGAAACAGCACTGACCGTACCATGGCTGACACAATGCTGCTGTAAAGCATGGCAGTGGCAGCATCATGCAGTGGGAATGTTTTCTGGGGCAGGTGTGATTCGCCAGTTAATCTTCTATATCTGATAGTCTTTGACCATTTGACCATTTTAAGGTAGTTTTGATGCTCAAACATGAAGCAAACGAGTTTTTCTGAGGTCAAAGACACGTTTAACTCTTTGGAGCTGCAGTTCTCTCGTAAAAGAAGCTGATGTCTCTCTCACCACGCTGCGTTCTTCGTGTTCATTTGGTGTTTCAGTTGATTCTCCTGCAGACAAACTATCATACTGACAGTTGTGAGTAATAACTCCTCGAGGCAGCGCTGCACTCTGCAGGGCACCAGGGGTTACAGAAACAATGAAAAATTCATACCGCTGAATCGCCCACATTGACTTCCTCCTCCTGAGTGTTTTCTTTGATCGAACACTGACGAACTGTGGCCTCTGCGCTCTGCTGACTCTGCGATTCTCTGCCTCATCTTTTGTGTTGTGAGTCTGTCCGATCGGTTTCTGCTGAAGGACTGCACTCAGTCCAAGGTGAGGAGGATCAATGCTGCTCGTCTGAGCGGTGGAAGGACCTTTAGCCTTTAATGAGATGCTCCTGCAGCAGAAATGAAGACAATCAAAGGTAGATTACTAACCATCCAGAGACCTCAGAGCTGCAAACATCCTGTTCACCATCTCATCCTCTCATCCATCACATTTTCTCTGTAGTTAACGAAGCTGTTGAAAAATGTACATTTGCTGAATGTTGATGGTGGTGAAGGTTTGCATTTAACTGAAATTTCAGCTCATGTATAAGAATATATATAAAGTTTCTTCACATCTTCCCACATCATGCTAGCGCCGTTCACATGTGAAGCTCTCTGCACATGTTCAGGAGAACAGTTTTCATTTTCACCTGATGGCCATTTTCTTTTACAAACATGAATCCGAGTCATTTCCTTTTGGTGACCTGGTGACCTTTCTTCAGTCCTGGTTCGGGTTGGGCGTTTGACTCTCACTTTTACAAGATGCCAGGACAATTTACTGAATGTCATTGAAAATGTTGCTTATTGTGACAATTTGTTTAAAAATTAAAACTCATATTTGATTGAATTTCTATTGATTTCTTGATGACTATGGCTGACAATCAATAAAACCTCCAAATTCAGCTTCTCAGAAATACATTAACATATTTAACAAAATAAACATTTTAAGCTGCTCCATCAAAGGGAGCAGAGGTCGTCACCAACGCCCTCCACATGACCTTTAGCGTAAGTAGCTAAAGGTCATAGCTCTGTTCACAGAGAATAATGGGAAGTTGAGTGGAAAGAAAACATGCTAGTAAAATGTCAACAGGGATATCATGAGAAGACTGAACAATCTGAACTGAGTCTGAACTGAGTCTGAACTGAGTCTGAACTGAGTCTGAACTGAGTCTGAACTGAGTCTGAACTGA